>CAXIUP010000288.1:95000-425000 GCA_964035015.1 Corallium rubrum | reverse complement strand
CCAGTAAGTTGCTGGAAATTGTTTAATTCTAAGATGCGCCAATTAACGGATTAAAACTCACTGCGCATCCCACAATCTTTGTCAAGAACTGTTGAACATAAATTACAAACACTATTAGGGTGGTTGGTGGGGGACGAGGAGTAATAACCGCCCTCCCCGTCCAACCCCCCTAATAGTGTTTTTAATTTATGGTCAACAGTTCTTGACAAAGATTGTGGGATGCGCAGTGAGTTTTAATCCGTTAATTGGCGCATCTTAGAATTAAACAATTTCCAGTAACTTACTGGATACAATGTGTATATAATGTCTAGTAGTTTATTATATACAACGTTCGGATCGGCTACATTTCAGGGGTAATTAAAACCAATTTCCCTAGAGTCTCCCCAGCGCTCTCCCGCTGACCAAAAAGGTGACTATGGGCTCGAGATTGGGAAATGGCATTTCAGCGACACTCGATTTCAAAATTTCCCGGGGGAGCATGCCCCCGGACCCCCTAAAAATTTATTTTGATTTCGGCTCCCCTCCCCCCTTTTCAAAATCCTGGCTAACATCCCAATTGTATTTCATATTGCCAAACAATAATTTAATTTAAATATACTGCATATATATATATATATATATATATATATATATATATATAGCACTCTTTCATAGTGCAATGCCTTTTTGTTCGGGGAAAACGGGGTAACCTAGTTGATCGTGTGCATCGTCAGTTTCGGTTCTGTACGATTCCCACTTTGTATGCTTTTCATCAGATCTGAATGAGAAGAATTGGAAAAAAACCAATTTAAAAATTTCGCTTATTACTATATATATATATATATATATATATATATATATATATATATATATATACCATGAAAGGTTGAAAATGTACCTGACATGTCTAATCATATTCAAAACAAAGTTTTGTAAGCCTTTTAAGTTTTTTTAAGAACCAGTCTCATTTGTCAGCCTGAAGTGGTTATTGTATTATAGCTATTCGCAGCTGCCAGTTGGTTGCTATTCGCTGTTTTTAATTAATTTTCCCTATTTTTTCTAGTCTATGACTTTGGGGAGGGGGCAGATGCGAGTCGGCTACTAATATGCTAGGGGCCCCGCTCATGCTATCCAGTGGATAGTTTAGA
Source organism: Corallium rubrum (assembly GCA_964035015.1). Taxonomy (NCBI): domain Eukaryota; kingdom Metazoa; phylum Cnidaria; class Anthozoa; order Scleralcyonacea; family Coralliidae; genus Corallium; species Corallium rubrum. The sequence goes on along the minus strand of CAXIUP010000288.1, from coordinate 423,873 downwards.
ATGATTTGGTACAATTACAGAATCCGCTGTCTGCTTTCGTGTTTTTCATATGTTGAATCTTGAATCTTTCTGCATGTGCGGCATTCGACTCTCAAGTCTCATGCATATTTATTACCCTAATGGTTAAGATTAGAATAGTTAAAATAATTAAAAAATAATTAATTAAAATTATTAATTAAGATTATAGCGAGATTGGGGCAAATTCATCATATACATGGCCTTGTTCTTTAAAGTAACTTTATGACGAACAGCAAGCACATTTAAATTAACCTTCGGCAATCGGCATTACATGTAGGCTCGATTTCCGCCTTATCTCGACTCGCGGGACTTTACCCGCCCTCTACGAACGGCTGCACGCGTGAGCGGCTTGTTATGTCTGTGACGTATGCATAATTTTCACACGGCAAAAATCTTTTTGTTTCGTTCCCCGCAGGAACGAAACTGTTACTGTGTTAGCTTTCCATTGACGTCACAAAAGAAACTGTCATCACAGATGAAAATAGTCCAATAGCAGTGCAGTGTTGTTGGCAGCATAAGCCACAACTTCGATCTTATCCAATGAAATCAAAATTCCGCATAAAAAAATTAGATGTAGGCGTGGTTAAACGCCAAAACGAAGTGAAATAATATTGCTGATCTAGCATAATTAGCTGAACGACGTAAACAATCCGTGAGAAGTGAATCAAGAATACTATGAACAAGCGAATGCCGAGTATCGTCGGAACTTTTCCCGCTTTGAATTCTCTGAAATTGCATTCTAACTGCTCGTTGCCGCTTTAGATTGAATAACAAAGATTGAGATTGGGCGAATAGGATTCCAAGAGGTCGGGTCGAGGCAGTGGTCGAGTTGACCCTTGGCCTTGGAAAAGCTACTCAATCACTCCAGTATTTATTCCGATCAAATACAAACTTTGAAAGAATTACACACAGATTGAAGATTATTTAATAAATTTTAACTTAAATATCGGTGGCATAAATGACCGCTAATGTAGCCGGCTTTCCTAAACAGCGACATTTTATGTATCTACATATAAATAACCGCAAAATTTCCGTCGTACTGACGCCACATGTACATTTCTCCTATCACCTCTGACCATGTAGAACGCTAATCGTCGCATTTAATTAAGACAAATTTATAATTCATATCACTTCGTCGATTAGACGACATCAATGCGACTTCGCTTTATGCGACGAAATTAATTCAAAAAATTAAATTAAGAGCAGAAAATTTATGCCTGTGGCGTTCAAAATATCGCGTTAAAAATATCGCGTCAAAAATATACTATTGATTCCCAACGAACGAACGAACTCACACACGGAATATAAAGCGTTTGAAAGTTAGCTGCGCCCGCAAGCCAACTTTCAGGGCACCGCAATTCGTTCCGCCGTGACGTCGCATTTCAGTATGATCACGACGGTTGTCACGGATACAAGTACAACGTCTTAGACGAATTTACTCCTCATTTAATTGATTAAATTACTGTAAATTCGTCTGAAGCAAGGTGCAATGTTTTCTTATGGACATCTTTAATCAACAATTAGGCCCGCCATTTCACGAAGGCACAAACGGTATTTAATAATGTAAATAAACAATCGGACATTCACCATCTTCGTAGCCTGCGAAGCAGACGGTTGTTTTGGGGGAGGGTTTATTGGAGTCGTTTTCTTGATAATCATCAACAAAACATACAGCGGGACAGTCGCACTCCCCCCAAAAATAAACCCTCCCCCAAAACAACCGCGTCTGCTTCGCAGGCTACCATCTTCGTCGTTCTATAAATCGTCGCTGAACCCTGCCGTGATTCAAACTGACTTGAGAAACCGCATCTGATCATCTTCCATGAAATAAATCAAAGGTGAAATCGCAGTTGTGATTGATTTCGAGTTAGGTTTTACGTCATCAACAAACTCTTGACGCTGACTGAAATATCAGTGATTTTCCTGACCTAGTAAGCTAAATGGCAAACACAAGAGGCCACTGGTAATGGTCACGTTGCAAATCTTTTAAAAAAATAATCTTCAAACGTTTCGAAAATTCGGCCGCCACGTTTGGGCTGTCACGATAACTTATACAAATGTTCAATAATATATGCCTGCTGAAAATGTGCAGGCGCGTTTGTGATTGGTGGAAATTGACAATGACAAGCTCGAGCCCAGCCGTGATTTCGGGGGCGGGGAGTCGCAGCCCGAAATAAGGCTGGAAACCGAGCCTACATTACATGTTGAAGCACAGTACTTGATTAAAACGTTTGTGAAGTGAAAAATTGTTTGCACGCTTTAAACAAGAGTGTGTGGGAGAGGCATTCACTGAAAATCAAAAACATTTTTGGTCACACTTCCCAACTCAAAAGTAATTGGAGCACGCAGTCCAGTTATATAGGTCAGTGTACGTCTAAATCCATGATAAGCCAGTCCGTAATCTCGATTCGTAATAACTTACGTTATGGATTGAAACAAGTTTTATCCGAACACAGAACGCGTCGTTTTGAAGCGCAGTCGACATTACGAACTTGCTTATAGAAACATGTCCTTCGAAATCCGCCACTGTCGTTTGTTTAAAATTTTTCTCCTCAGATTCGCGCATGCGCAGACAAATTGCACCTATGCTATGTATAGCTGATTTGCATACGTCTTAAGGCATTTTCCTCATAACCCCTCCCCCTGAATTTCTTACCAAAAAAGCATGCATGTATATACAGTTAACTCTAACACTATTTATCCGTGGTCACCGTTCTCGTTGCTTAAGGTCCTCATATTCCAGGGCTTGTTCTCGTGTAAACAGCCTCTAAATTATTGATGTAAGTATAATGTATACAGCACGTATACAGTTCACTCTAACCATAGTCAATCGAGATATGGTCTGGAAACTCGGCAAACTTCAAAGCGCCAATAATGAGCTATGATTTTATGTTGAACCGTACCTCACACCGTGCACATCCTTTGTTTTAGGTTTAGACTGCGTTCACACGAGTCCGGTGTAGACGATAAACGGTAAAATGTGGTTACGTTCGTAGGTTAATCCGCACGATTGGTGGCGGAAGTGACGTCATACCGGAAGTGAGGTGTGCGCACAGGCTGACGTCACAGGGGTGTGCGCACAGGCTGACGTCACAGGGGTGTGCGCACAGGTGTGCGCACAGGCTGACGTCACAGGGGTGTGCGCACGTTATAAATAATGGGGTTTTTCGGAATAAAGAACACAATGCTTATAGTTTTCATAGAGATACCATTACTACTGGATACGAAGATTACGGAATGCCGAACTATAGCCGAACTAACGAGTTTGGAAAACATGTATGTCGTGAGCGAGTACGAACAGGGTTTAGTGTTTGAGAGGAAAGTGGAATTAATTACTCGTTCGCTCGAGTGGGGAGTCGAAAATGAACAACTTGGGTTAACAGCGAACCTTACGGATTCCTGGACACCAGAACAAAGACAACAGTTTTTGATGGACTGGCAAGATGATGAGGCATTGCTACAGACTGACCGTGGGGAGAAGAGATCAATCGACGACGTAGACGATGGTGCAAGTACATCTGAACAGGTTAGCGATAATACCTTGTTCATTTGCTCATAACTGCTCTGAGCACTTGCTCATTTGCTCAGAACTGCTCTGAGCACTTGCTCATTTGCTCATAACTGCTCATGAGCACTTACTCATTTGCTCATAACTGCTCATGAGCACTTGCTCATTTGCTCATATGGCCCGATCAGGCCCGTTTTGGCCCTATAAGGCACTATACGGCCCGATGGCCCGTTTGCTGACTAGACGTCCTAACCTGGGCAATCCCAGGCTTGTCATGCTCCAGGACTTATTATTGCTTAAAAAATGAAACAAAACACAATACAATTTTGATAAATTTTTATTTCACATAAGCATTACATCGATTCACTGATCATCATCACTATCTGAAAAACGTCCTTGATCTTCTAAAAGCTGTTTCAAAAGAAACTTTCTTTTGTCAACCGCTGCAGATAAAGCTTCATCAGGATCAAACGAGTCTTCGTTCACAAGTGTCTGCTTCGTTTCCATGATCTTTCCATGCACAGGATCCTTCTTAAGTGCTTTCATCCAACGTAAATTATCCACGTAAACGTCAGCGAATTATTTCTGAAGTTCAGGGAGAATTTTTTCAAAGGCTTTCTGCTTAGCTACACTTTCTTCTTGCCCTTCCATTTGCAACGTTTTTAATAGTTCATCATATTCTGGCCGAACCGTCACTTTTGCATCGTCAATCATGGTTGCCCAAGGATCAATCTCTTCCTTTATTTCACCATCATCTTCAGAACTCTGACTGTTTTCATCATACGACGAGCTTGACATTTCTTCATCAGATTCCATATCAGGCTCCTCAGTGTCAGTGTATTCCCTTGACTGGCAGTTCATTCTTTCAGCTCAGACAACCTGTAAATGACGAGTAGGGACGGAAAGTCCTTATTAATAAACACCACTTGATTTTTGGACTAGGAATTTCTTTCGTCCATGCTTTCTATAGTTATTTCAACTTGAGCAACCGGTTTTTGTCGATCATTCTCTAACGCATTTAATCTTGCTTGAGTAAGATATGGCTGCCTTTTCTCGCGAGAAAGTTGATGAACATCAGCCAAATGGTTGGATAGCTTTACCAAACTTTGTTTCCCACATAAGGGACAATCTTTACGTCTTCGTGGCATGTTTCGAAATGAAGTTCTCTGATTCGCAAGCGCGTGTAATAACTCATAAAATGACAATAAGACGTCTAGTCAGCAATCGGGCCATCGGGCCGTATAGTGCCTTATAGGGCCAAAACGGGCCTGATCGGGCCATATGAGCAAATGAGCAAGTGCTCATGAGCAGTTATGAGCAAATGAGCAAGTGCTCAGAGCAGTTATGAGCAAATGAGCAAGTGCTCAGAGCAGTTATGAGCAAATGAGCAAGTGCTCAAAGCAGTTATAAGCAAATGAACAAGGTATTATCGCTAACCTGTTCAGATGTACTTGCACCATCATCTACGTCGTCGATTGATCTCTTCTCCCCACGGCCAGTCTGTAGTAAAGGTTCGTCGTCTTGCCAATCCATCATGAAATTTTCTCGTTGTTCAGGGGTCCAAGAATCCATATAGTTTGAAGCGAGCCCTAATCGTTCGTTCTGTAGCAATGCCTCATCATCTTGCCAGTCTATCAAAAACTGTTGTCTTTGTTCTGGTGTCCAGGAATCCGTAAGGTTCGCTGTTAACCCAAGTTGTTCATTTTCGACTCCCCACTCGAGCGAACGAGTAATTAATTCCACTTTCCTCTCAAACACTAAACCCTGTTCGTACTCGCTCAAGACATACATGTTTTCCAAACTCGTTAGTTCGGCATTCCGTAATCTTCGTATCCATATTTATATAGTATTAATGTTATCTCTATGAAAACTATAGGTATTATGTACTTTATTCCAATAACCGTTATTTATAGTGTGCGCACACCCCTATGACGTCACCCTTGTGCGCACACCCCTGTGACGTCAGCCTGTGCGCACACCTGTGACGTCAGCCTGTGCGCACACCTCACTTCCGGTATGAAAGCATGACGTCACTTCCGCCGCCAATCGTGCGGATTAACCTACTTACGTTCACACGAAGCCGTCATAATTTAACGACGCTTTGAAGGCGTTCACACGACACTGGGACCTTCTGGTGTACATCCAGTATTTCAATGCTGTGCACTGTTTAAATAGCCATATCTCGTCAAAAGTAAATGGAAACGAGGAGCAATTCAAAGAATATTATCCCCCAAGGTGTATAGTACATTCTAGGTTTACAGTTTTAGTCTTTCCGTTAGGAACTCACCTTATTGACTTCATCTTCTCCTATTTACACTGCCTAGTCATTGTTGTAATAATGTTATAATTGTTCAAACAGCAGCACAAGTTCTTAGCAGAAGCTTTCCGAAGTCGAGAAGACAAATAAAGTTTTCCATCGCTGAAAAATACGCCAGCCGTTTTCACACAACTTCGATCCGGTGCCGTGTGAACGCAACGGCGTTTTGTGACTTGTTAGCGCCGTTTTCAACTCGCTCCGGACTCGTGTGAACGGGGTCTTATTAATATTTAAATAGCACGGTTGAGTGATTGAACTGAAACGTTATTGGACAATTCGTTCATTATACTAAAATACAATGTGTTCAGTGACAGTGCACCGTGCACAAAAATGCATAAAGGCGAACAAAAAGATAGACCAAAGACTTTAGCGGAGTTTCCAGACCATATTTCGCTTGACTATGCTCTAACACTATTTATCCATGATTTCTGATATAAAACCAAGGCTGATTATCTTACACCGTCATCGTTCTCGCTGCTTAATGTCCTCATGTTCCAGAGCTTGGCCTCACGTAAACAGCCCCTAAATTACTTATAAAAAAAAACATGCGTGTATACAGTTCACTCTAACACTATTTATCCGTGGCTTATTTCTGATATAAATCCAAAGCTGATTATCTTACATATACCTATACCTATACATATACTATATCATATTCCCGAGCTTGGGGCGTGTCCTTATCCAAACTGCAGACTCAGAATCTTTGCCTGAAGTTCATTTAATGTCTCTTCATCGTTTTCAGTTTTATCTAATTGTGTTAGGATGGCTGTGGCTTCTTGAAGGTGCACCAATGTCTTACTTTTGTCTTCAACTTCTTCTGTGTAAACGTTGGCCATTTCTTTGTGAAAACGCAAAATCATTCTGCGATCCAATGTTTTGCTTGTAGAACACAATTCCTTCACTTCATCAAATGTTTCCATTGCTTTACCAAGCTTCTTTAAATCTTTGTAACACTGGCCGATATTAAGAAGGCATTCCACAACATCGTCTATCGATTGCAGAGATTCGTGTATTTTTAATGCTTCCCGAAAATACACCAATGCTTCCTCGTGTTGCTTATGTTTAAGCAACGCTTCGGCAAGCAAAAAGCAAGCTAGTGCTACTTCTGGCGAAGATTTGACTTCACGATAAATAGCTTTCTTCATTTCTAGTGCTTGGCGAAGTTTGCATATCGCTTCGTCCCACTGATTCAGCAACTGGCAGGCATATCCTAAAAAAGCAAATATGCTGTCTTAAAAAACACATGTGTTACTTAGTTATAATCCAAATAATGAAATAAAAGTAGCGTGCTGCGTGGGCTGTGTTGAAACAACAATCGAAATATAGTAAGGTTAGATATACTGCCGAAACAGAGACCGTAGTAGTCTAACGTTTCGAGCGAAGGCCCTTCGTCACGAGTCACTCGCTTAGATTGTCTTTTTTGCGTTCTTCTGAAAAAGTTTGTTTCGAGCACAAATAATGAAAAGGGAACGAGAGAAGCTTACAATCCTGAAAGAGGTATGACTATATTTGTTTGTATTAAAATACAGATGCAAAATGTAAAACGGACTCGTCGGACTGGAGATCACCTTAAGTGTAGTGACGTTTCTTTGATTGCCTACGTCTCTAAACGCTTTGCATATACAGTAAATATGATATTGATAAAAAACAAAGTAACATATCCCACCTATATTGCTAATAACCGAAGCATAATCTTGGTTTGGTTGACCAGTTGTTATTTTCTTTAAAACCTTCTCAGCTTCTTCATAAGCTTCTTTTGCTTCTTTGGCTTCACCTGGTTGCACGATATGGCAGTTGCCTTTGAGAGTCAGAGCTGCACAATAATTTTGCAACAAACCTCCTTTCTTTAAAAGATTTCTTCTTAACGGTAAGAGTTTATCCAGTGTCTCAGATGCTTCCTTGGGTCTACCACACATAAACTGAGTTTCAGCAATGTGGTAAAGCACGGTTGCGATATCTTCTCTTACTGTGTCTTCTGAATACAGTACTTCCCTGATTTCCAAAGATTTCTTGTAATGTATCAAGGCATCGTCCATACTTCCCAATTTTTTCAACGTGTCCGCTATATTCTGGTGAAACGTAGCTGTATCTATCGTAAGCTGCTTCACTTTTACGGTTTCCAAACAGCGTTTGTAGCAATCAAGAGCTTGTTCGAGGCTATTTCCTTGCTCGTAAATCAATCCAATCGCATTCATAATCTTGGCATATGCTTCATTTGCTCTCGTGGCCATAACACCAGTGCTTTCTTTTGTTCGAACATCTTCTGCTATCTTCAAAGCTTTCTTCAGATCTTGCACCGCCTGCTCAAAACGGAAGCGTCGATGATGAAGTTCTCCACGAACCCGAAAAACTGACAGAGCTAACATGGAGCCAATCAACTCCGGATCGCGCTCGTACGTCTTCAGAAGACCGTCAAGAATGTCATAAGCCTGAGCGTCCCTGCCAGTTTGAGCTAAAATGGACGCGAGGTGCAATTGTGCTGCAAGGCGTGCTTCCAGGACGAATGGATGTTGAGAAGAAGACTTTTGTGTTGATGCGGTACAACGATGGTACATGGCTTCTGCTTCAAGGAACATTTCATTGCTTTGGTAAATCGCGGCTACTGCTTCCTGAATCATCCATAGTAGAAACATCAAATGTTCATCTTTTGGATCAGTCGGATCAGCATACTGCTCGAGACGGCTAATGAGCTCGTTATACAGCGCCAATGCAGTAGTACGTTGACCACAATCTTCATAAAAAGAGGAAAGCCAATACACATGGTAAAGCTCGCGCAAGCTTAGCTGGCCGGATTTAGACAATCTTGTGTCGATGAGTTCCCTCTGAACTTTAGCGAGTTGGAACCCTTCTTGAATTCTATTGGTTTTCTTGAAGACGTGCAGCAGAGATGAGTTGACTTGGAGGAGAATGATATGGTTGTCATCGTTTACGACCTTCTTTAAAATAGCTGCCGCAATCAGTAAATGCTTTTCAGCTTTATTGGGGGCATAGTCCCTTAACACTGTTCCAATCGTTAGGTGCGTATAGCCATAGGTGTATGTGTCGTTCAATTTCATTTCTTCCAACATTTGAATGGCTCTTTCAAGGTATTCAAAGCCTTGCGCTCCATTGCTTTCCTGCATCAGACGATAACCGAGGCTGCTTAAACACAGCGCTAAATGAGTGTGATTGGATTTCTTGCCGTGAACTTCTTCTTCCATTTCAAGCGCCTTTTGGATCAACGAGAGAAGATATGAACCTTGAAAGCAACACATTTTCCCAAGGCTAGCAATGCGCAACAGAACCGAGGCTGTCTCGCAATCATGGCCATGACCATGGATTTCTTTGCTGTGATCTTCGCGAATTTTCAAGCATTCTTGATAATGGCTGAACGCGACCGAGCACCTCCCACGCACTTGCTCACAGTGGCCGAGAAGAAGGTACACGGTGGCAACGCTTGGGTGGGGTTGATCCTGGTACAATATATGAGCTACCTGTTTGGCTTCGACCAAAGTACTTTGCATTTCCTCCCACTTTCCAGCAAACTGGTAAGCTCTAGCTTGAGTAATAAGCGCCTCGATAATACTTGGATCGATGTCTTGCTGGCCATGGACACGGCGGTAAATAATAAGTGCTAGTTGAAGCAGGCGGTTGGCTTCTTCTCTATTCTGAAGACCATAGTGAACTTTGCTTAGGTTGGTTAAACAGTGAGCAACATGAGGATGAATTGCGTTTTCTCCATAAAGTTCAGTCGTAATCGATAAAGCGTCTTCCAATATTGTTTTTGCCTCTGATAGTCGATTCTCCTCCAGTAAAACAACAGCAAAGTTGTTGATGCAAGCAAAATACCTAGAATAACTCTTTCGTGGAGTTGGTAACTTCTCAATAATACGCCTGAGTATGGTTTCAGCCGTTCGGTACTGTTGCACATTGATGAAAAGGACAACGCTACTGTTGAGGAAATCCAGGTGGTCTTCATCAATAGAATCTTCTTCGAAATCCGAGGCTTTCTGATCCATGATTTGCTCGTGCATTTTAACAGCTTCCTGGAAAAGACCGAGATCCATATAGGCAAGCATCACCATGACTGATGCGGACAACAGATCGTTTTTGTTTATAGTTTCTGACGCCGTTGAGTACAAGGTTTGCGCTTCTCGGCTACATTCTAAGACGTTTTGAAACTTGCCAACCATGCGGTAACAGTGAGCCATGACGAGAAGTATTTCGACCTTTTTAGCACCATCCACAGCCGCTTCTTTGACAGAACGTAAGCACAGTAGTGCTTTGGGAAGCTGCAGAATACGCAAATACGCCAAGGCTCTTGTAAGGGGCGAAAGATCTAAAAGGTTCGCTTCCAAAAGCACAGAACGCGCGAATGGTTCCGGATCATCCGGCGACACTTGGTTGTCAACGATTTGAGAGACAGCCAGATTCAATGGTAAAAGACTTAGATAAAGGCGAACTATAGTTACAGTGGGTGAATTTGGATTGCTTTCCTTTTCGACAAGTGACAGTTGCGGAACTGTCGGTAATGCCTCCTTCTGCCTTCCGTGTTTCTGGTAACATTGTAATCGGAGCTCTGTTGTAATACTCAGCATCGCCAGCAGATTTTTTGCGCCATCAAAAGAGAGTATCTTCCTCTCCCTCATTTCCTTAATACATTGCCATGAGCTTTGTGGTGAAAAAATTCCAAAAAATTTCGATATTTGCTCAATTAGAAGACTTGCTAGCCTGTATACCTCTCTTTTCACGTTTTGCTGCGTTCCAAAGTTCGTTGAAACCAGTGTTTCAACTTGGTAGGTATCTAACAAACTTTTCATACTCGTCACGACGACTTGTTGGAATTTCTTCACCCTGTCAGTACCAGTCAACATGGCCGACAACTTCTGCTGGTAGTTCTCGGTAAGTTCTGTATCACCATAAAGGTGACACACTCTGCTGAAAACATGGGCAGTTTCCAAACTTCCACTAGAAGAGGCAGGAATAACGTTTTGAAGTTCCAGCATTTCATCAATGGTCATGATAAACTCCAGCGGTGGTTCTCCTTGCCATGCTTTCCTTCCCAGCGGTGTCTTGCAAGCCCATGGCATCATGCCGTCAAATGAAAATCCTCTGGGGATCATGTCGTCGAAAAACCAGTCATCCTGTTTCTTCTCACTATAGAAATCATTAAGACTGGCGATTCCAAGACTTGGTAAGATTGTCTCTCCTAGTTTGACAATTTGACTTTGGATAAAATACGTAAGGAATCGGAAGTACGCACGTTGCTCCAGGAAATCGTCTTCCCCCTTGCTTCTACCAAGTAGAATCCCGAATTCCAAATCAGAGTATGGAGTACTTTCTTTTCGCGACGTAGAACCCAAGCCTACGATGGAGTAGTTACACGGTGCTGGACCTGCAATCTCGCTACAAAAACGAAAGATTTCTCCGACAAAGCTCTTCATGTCATCGTGAATGGTTTCATATATTCTTTCAATGGCGTCACATCTTTCCTGCTCGTCTTTTGAACCCCATTTCGGAAGACTGGCAAGTGTGGGGAAATATTCGTTGGTGATTTTCGAACGAATTTCATTTAGCTTGATACGATTTGATATTCTCTTGTCACCCGCACTCTTGAATTTTTCAACGGCATCGTCTCCGAATATCTTTTCAACTAGATTAAGCTCTGCTTCTGAAATGGCCGAATCTATTTCTTTGTCTTCCGTGTAGGAGCCATGCTTATAAATTCTCTCTCCCTCATACAAAGCAATACTTTTAATCACCGTTTCACAAAAATCTTCCTTCGTTAATTGGTGTGAGGCACGAGTAAGGTAAAGCCTTGCCAGGGAATGAAAGCATTGTGCTTTTTCTTTGCCAAAATGCGAGCTTCTTGGTGAGGCCGATAAAACCTTCAAGGCATGACTGATTGATTGTTCAGCAAGGCTGGGGTCATTTTCATTTAGGTATTTCAATCCTTTCTCGAAATAATCTACAATTAAAAGTATTAATTAGATTACAGAATTATTAAGACAATTGTACTGTACTCCACTACCTCTAAATCGCCTTAGTTTTTCGGTTCTTCGAGAAATACAAAATCATATTTTTTTTCAAATAATTAAGGTTGGAATATATTTTTTTCAAAGAATTAAAAATCAATATTATATATTAACGCAGCCAATCAAAACGCAGAAGAATTAAACGACTTCTTCTGTTGTAGTGGTCACCAAACTGACAAAATGTTCAGCTGACTATAAGGATGCGACTACATAACCACTTATAATTTTTATCATGAATATGATCGATCTTCACACCGTGATCTCTATCTCTTGCATAGACATAAAATAGTGTATTATATATATATATGGGGATATTACACGGTGGCGAGATATGGATTTTATGTTCGAGTAGCAAGGACAATATCTCACGAGTCACGAGTGAGCGCAGCGAACGAGCTGCCTCGTACCCAGACGTCTCCGTTATATTTTTCTCTTCGCGAGTTCACAGCATCCTGCAGGGAGTCGCAGGGTTACGCACGCGAGCCCTTTTCCTTGCATTAGTTTCTAGTGCCTCTAGTCTTTCGCGCGCGCGTCATTTGATCGTCCTTTACATTACGTAAAGTTACCTTCAAAGAAGTTGAACGGCAAATTAATAGCGTTATATAGGTCTGATTGTGCGACAGGGCCTGATCTCATTCCAGCTAAGTATGTCAAGCTTATGACAGAATACCTCACCGTTGACGCACATGGTAAACGAATGCACTGATCAAAACATCTTTCCAAAGGCATGGAAGACATCCAGAATATCACCAATGGTACCTAAAGTCGACAATCCAAGCGAATTTGATGACTATCGACCAATAGCCATTCTGCCGGTGCTTTCCAAAGTATATGAACGTCTTGTACTGAGCCAGGTGATAGAATACATCGATAAGCACAGTATACTCCATGAGAAAATCTCTGGCTATAGAAAAGGACATTCTACAGCCACAATTCTACTGCGTTTTAGAGATGATATCATCCTGGCTATGAAGAGAGGCGAAATAACTATGGCTACATTCGCAGATTTCTCAAAAGCGTTCGATACGGTTAACCATGCCAAGATTTTAGAGAAAATGCACAAAATGGGATTCCCAAAACACTTTTTACATTGGATCCTAAGTTACATTGGTAACAGACGACAGTTTCCAAAAGTCAACGATAAAACATCTCAGCTGGTTGATGTTAAATTTGGCGTACCACAGGGTTCGATCTTAGGGCCAGCCTTATTTAACTTGTACGCAAATGATCTTAACGAATTCCATGACTGCACGACATTTCAATATGGAGATGATACGACCTTTATTAAGCACTGTGCCCCTTCAAACCTTGATGCTACCGTTGGGGAATTGAATCGCAAGATGCAAATTCTCGAGGACTGGTCGAATAATTCCAATTTACTACTTAATACGAAAAAGACCAAGCCAATGCTGATCACCACAGACCAAATGTCAAAAGTGCATAGAAGATCATTTGCCCCAGATAAGCGTAAACAATGGAGTCCTAGAAAGAACAACTTCTCACAAGTTTCTCGGAATGTGAATATAGGAAAATCTTAAATGGACTGATCATGTGACCAAGATTGCATCATCATGCTTTGCAACTTTATCAACAATTAAGAAGATCAAAAACATGGTGCCCACAGCAATAAAGAAATAATTGGTTAACGCATTAGTACTATCGAAACTGGATTACAATGACATTGTAATGTACCCACTACCACAATATCTGGAAGCGAAGTTACAACGAGTTCAAAAATGCGCCGCAAGTTTTGTTACCAATCGTTACCCTAACTTTAATACGTCAGTCATTTTTGCATGGCTCCCCGTAAAGGAGAGAACGGAATTCCATCTATTAAGGACAATCCACAAAGCCCTGTATGACACTCATTGGCCGAGCTATTTAACCCTGCAGAAACGCCACATCACCAGGAATCTTCGCTCAAGTACTACACCGCAACTGGTTGTGCCTTTTTGAAAGCTAAAGCCAAATTTAGATTATTATATTTGCCTGTATAAATGCGTTTACATAATAAATTCCGAAAAGACGCCTACGGAGGAGGCATGCGAACGAGTGAGATATTGCTTTTGCCACGGGAACATAAAATCCATATCTTTGAGCAACCGTGTAATGTTCTATTCACTATATGGACAGTGAAATTATGCGTGGTGGTGACGTTGATAAACTGGGTTTGATGCAAAAACTACAACCGCTTGACCTAAACTTTTAGAAAATACAAATGGAAAATACGACAGCTTATTCGAATACGTCATTTTACGTGAAAAACTGAATTAAGGGAAGTTACCGGCTCAAATTTAGGCAAAAGGCGTAAATTGTGACTTGTCAATATGTCACTCGCGAGCGTTACATATGAGAAATACGCCACTCGGTTCCCGGATGTAGTGAAATATGGATTCTACGAGTGTTTTAGTTGCTATTCTCAAACTCATTAATAATTCATGAACCAAAAACAAAAGAAATTAATGTTTAATCAGTGCTTTGAAATCGGAGGAAAAGTACTAGTACTTTGAAATCGGAGGTAAAGTACTACTGGTACTTTGAAATAAGGCAAATTATATTACGTTTCAGAGGTATCTTCGGAGTTTTGAGTTTGAAAAGTCAGTTCAAATACTCGACGTCGGATTTTACCAGGATTACAAAGCCCTCGTTCATTAAGAAGGCCCGCCTTTTCAAAAAGCACTCGGACTTTGAAATCCCGGTAAAGTCCTCCGTCTGGTATTTGAACTATTACATACAGATCACTTTGTCCAAAAGATGATCTTTATTGGGATTTACAGACGTATACATGTGACTTGAATGCTACGTTTTGATTGCTTCTTAATGACTTAACCTCATTAATTATTCATGAATTTCACAAATGGGACTATGGCTCTACGTATAAGTATTGAGCATTCTTGGAAAACCTTACAAACACTTACAAACACAACATGCATTATATATTTTATATATATATATATATATATATATATATATATATATATATATATGTTGTGTTTGTAAGTGTTTGTAAGGTTTTCCAAGAATGCTTAATACTTATACGTAGAGCCATAGTCCCTAGAATTATATTGTCTGGAGACGCGGCGAACATCAAAGCGGTTAACAATGAGCTACAAGTTAGGTTGAGGGTGGCAAATAAGGTGCACAATATTTTGTTTTACGTCATTAATATTTATAAAGCAACGCTGCTAGTGCGTTCAGCAAGCGTTAACTAAGGTGAAATACGGTGCACAAACGTGAACAGA
The DNA here is from genome assembly GCA_964035015.1 of Corallium rubrum. Lineage (NCBI taxonomy): Eukaryota > Metazoa > Cnidaria > Anthozoa > Scleralcyonacea > Coralliidae > Corallium > Corallium rubrum. Next base: position 408,774 of record CAXIUP010000288.1, on the reverse strand, counting down.
CATCTAGGGGGAGCAGAGGGGGCATGTGCCCCCAACTTTGTTGTAAAGTCCCCGTTTTGCAATAGATAAGTGCCCTTTTATGATAAAACATGTGATTCATATGTCTTTGAAGTTCTAACCTCCCCCCCCCCCCCCAAACAAAATGCTCTTTTGAAGCTGTGCCTCTCCAACATCAACTTGCTTCCTACACCACTGCTAGTTATAGTGTTTTCACTATTTTTTATCACATCTTAGCTATTAAATATTTTTCAACATGCACTTCGCAGTAGATACATGCACGCCTGAGCTGATGCTTATTTTTTTTTTCAATTTTGCACAAACATTAACACTCTGTAGCAATTTCAAATAACAGTCATATCTGAAACTAACCAAGACTGATTTAAACTGGAGCTAATCAGCTAATTAATACAATCTCATGTAAATAAAATTACAGCTAAAACCATCAAATGCAGGACTGGTCTGAGCAGTGGAGTCGTTGGGAGCTGTTCAAACGGGGGTAGTGGGTGGGGTGGTGGTGGTGTGTGTGTGTGTGTGGGGGGGGGGGGTGTGTGGCTCAAGTCCAACATTTTCTAACAGGTATATACCTTTAAGGAGTCACAAAGCATATTTCACCAACAACAAAATTTCTGACAAATCGGACAAATTGCACCCCTGGCCACGATGCCACTGGGTCACTAGCGCCTCAAGCGCTAACCAACATATTCAATCAGTAATCAAGCTTAACCTTTTCCCTTCTAGACCAGCCAACACCAGCCCCTTTGTTATTTTACTCTCAGTCAAACACCAGATGATTTAATTTACTCATCAAGTGAAAGCCTCTGGGTGGGAAAGGGTTAAGACATGCATGGACACAAATTTTAAAATGAGAAAATATTGTCTGGTCTGAATTTTAGCAACCACTGTACATAGGCCTCATGGAAACACTCTTTAGAGCAAATAGCAATCTATTTTAATGTATTTCAATTAAAAACATCTGATTTCCTTATAATAATTAATACTCCTTGTATTGAGTATTCAGTAGAACCAGAGTTTTACGACCAACCCTGTTGCCAGGGAAAAGTGGTCGTAACTGACAGGTGGTCGTAAAGGCAGGTCGTAACGTGACGTCATGGCAACCATATTGGCTTGGGTTCTTTACCTATAAATACTGTTTAAAACTCAAGAAAATGCTTATATAAAGACTTAACAAGACAAAATAAGAAACATTACAAAGAAATACAGTCTCAATTTAAACATTTGAGTATTAAATTTAAAAGAAACCAAATCTGTCATTTGTGTCTATATTGATTTTAATGCATAGCTTCAACGATTTTGATTCTCGATATTAGAACAGTGCCATTTTATTCGCATTTCTCGCTGTATTCTTTCTAGAGTATAACAGTAAACAAACATTGTATTCGCGCGCCGTAGCAATCTAGCTTGTTTATTACGAAAAAATGAACACTTTTTCTCACATTGCGGCGATTTTAAATGGTCGCTCATAACAGGTAAATTTCTCGTTTGGGACGCCAAAAAGTGGTCGCTCATTCCAGGTACATTTCAACTACAAATCGTCCGTGCTGGAAAAACTGATCGTAAATGACAGGTGGTCGTAAAACATAGGGGTCGTAAAACTCAGTAAAATTGTAAAATATTTCAGCCCCATAGCACTCACTCGGCTCTGTGGTCCCTAAACTTACATTAATGCCCAAAATTAGTTTTTCCACATAGTATATTTTACTTAATACATGGTATATAGGTAACTTGGGTGCATAGTGGGATAAAAAGACACGCCATATTAATGATGGCCACCCCTAAACTTTGAAAGCCACTCAGGACCACTGCTGTAAACAATTCTCTAAATACAAACATTGACTACAAGTGCTTGTTTTAAACCTAGTTAGCCATAGTTATAGTATAAATGTTAATTTTTAGCAAATACTAATAAAGCTACATGCATGTACGGCAAGCAAAATAGTTTAAAACATAATTCAATACAAAGAAAGGTTGTTGTTTTCTCGCAGCATTATCAGTGGGACAATAACAATACTGTATTTCTAATTTACTGTGTGTTGAAGTCACGATTACAAGTGCTTCCAGAAATTTTGACCACTTTCATATACACGCGTAAAAACGCACAACTTGTTCACGGTTGTCAAGAGGCGTGAAAAATGTTGCTGCCTGCCGTGAACAATGTTGCGCTGCTCGCCGTGAACAAGTTGTCAACAAGTTGTTCACTTATGGTTCGAACAACTTGTTCACGGATAAATCAACAGTCATGAACAAGTTGTTCCAACAGCACATTTTTTATAGCCAACAACGTTCGCACATGATACAACATGTTGTAACAGCATGACGAAATAACAACGATGAACATGGTTGATGTATCAACACGTTCTTCGGTTGTTACAACATGCGTGAACAACGGTTGTTGTTTCATCAAGCAGTAACAACTTGTTGAAACAATGATGAACAATGTTGTTCATTTATCAATGTTCTTCACATATGTCAACAAGTTGTTACAGCATGGTTCAGGCAACAATGCTGTAACAACTTGCGAGATTTTCACGCGTGTAAATGGCCAAAACTTTAAATACTCTTTTATGTGCATCTAGATTATTGAGCCTTTCTGGCCTTGTTATGAAGCAGATTGATTATTTTGAGTCACAACTTTGAAGCCAGAAAGGATATTTAAATTAGTGTCAGTCTATTACTAGAAATTAATACATTAATGCAACAACCCCCTTGCTTCATGTACTTTACCTTTACAGTTTTTATGCATATATAGACCAGTATTTACATACACTGTAAACTAATTTAAATATAATTGTAATTTTTTATCCACCACATAATTTTCTTCCAAACACCACTTCGTAAAAATTGAGATAAATCTTTGATTGTTGTTGCTATGACTACAAAGCTGAAATTTACAAACCTGAAAAGTGTGGAAGTTTGCAAAGTCACACATGCACTGTCAACTATTTGGCAGCAGTATAAAATTATGTGTATACTGTACAATAAATACAATCATGTTATTAATAAACATGAAAAAATAATAAATTATTCAGTACATGATTCATATGCACTACAGGTAATATTCTATTTAGTAAAACAATGAAAATATAAATTTTTAATGGCATATGTACTAAATTCACCTATTCCTTCCAAGGCAACCTCATATCATTAATCTACTCTGGCTATTATACTGTATGACACAATCTTTCAGGCAGAAATGGGTTCAACACTTGAATGAGTAAATTATGCATTTTTAATATAACCCATTTCTGTGTGGACCACAATTTCTAGTTTCACTCTGGCAATAAACAGTAAACACAAAACATTTTCTTCAGGCCCGCAGTAATTGGCTTCGCTGTTGCGAAGCTGTTGTGGTGACCAGCTGCCATGTATTATTTGCTACACTGTAATTTCATTTTAGTTATGTTGTGTATTATTGGTGAATCTAATAAAAATAAAATAAAACTGTTAGCTGCCAACTCGTGTATAATTGCATATTACTAAAATAAATTAGATTTACTGTCAACCAAATAAAAATTTGTCACTTTGTTAATAGCATTCATCAAAGGACATGATTAAGACTTTCAGTAAAATGCAGTGACAGAATGCAGTGAAATGGCAACTAAATTCAAGAGACAGTGAAATACTCATGCATGAAAGTTTTATTTTTTATTTTGGCTATTAAAATAGTTCATGCGGTCAATGGTCTAGAATGAATGAATGCTTACCTTCTACATTTCAAGTTTCTCATTTCACTTTCTGTATTAAAATAAACTCTGAACTAAATAAAAATATTTTCTCTAAGCGAAGACAAATTTTCAAAGTATGAACATTTTGTGGTATTAACTTTCATTTCATTTTCATCCTGGGCTGCTGCTACACACAGGCTTTACACAGCTTACTTTTCCTGGTAATTTCCTGGTTAAATTTGCAGCAGTTTGTTTGGATTTGGTGGTAATGATGCAAGCACAGCGAAATTAGTGGCCAGAGTTGATGTATGCAAACAAACCTAGAAAGTTTTTGCTCAATGACTCAATTACTTTTGCATGGTTTTCAAACTCGCATGTACTCCACACAAGACAAGATTAGCACCCTCGCCACCAGGCCCAGGGCCTTCAGCCCATCACCTGGGCTTGGGAATCGATGAAAGTGGTCTATAGCGAATAACAAAAGTGCTGCAAACACAGTCAAAGTGTATTGTAAATATTACACACTGGGTGTAATTACAAGGAAAGGTACTATGTTAAACAGGTTTGCTATTAGTATCCAGTCATTTCACTATATATTTAAGTCGCTCTTCAGCTTTTGAGTTATTTTGCTACAGCCATGTAATTATTATTAAATATATTCATAGGTGTAGCAGCCTAATTCTGTTTGGAGGGGCAGAGGTTTTTGCCAAAAAAATTTAGGGTTAAATATTGATTTTTAAGTTGTATTTTTCAGTCTTATACTAATAGCTTAACATATGAATTTTTCTTGAACATTTCACAGCAATACATGTCAAAATTGCCAGAAAGTGTCTGAACTTTCCTTATTTGTGAATTTTGTGAGGGTAGGGGAGCACTGCAGGTGTGACAAACTTCCAGGGGAATCCAGGGGCATGCTCCCCCCAGAAAATTTTGAATTTTAGAGTCTCTGAAATAGCATTTCCTGCTTTTTGAGGGGGATTTGAAACAGTTTTGAGGGATATATTAAATTACCAAACAAAATACCCAAATATATGAATACACCATACCATACAAGGCATACATCATGTTGGAGGACATGTCATCATTGTTGTGGACTCATGGGGATATGTTTTATAAGTTTATGTTCCAAAATTACTATGTATATTCAGATTTCAGAATGAGATTGTATACAAAACGTCTATAATCTTGATTCTTAATGTTTTAAAATTGGGGTTTAAAACTTACAAGATATTAGCGTATCATGATGTCCAATCTTATTGCAAAGGAGAGGCCATAGCTACAGCCTCCATCAATAAGCATTGTTATACAATATAATTTATGCACATTTTACACACGAGTGAATGTTGTGGTTTGTATAAACAGCTGCTAGTGTAACGCTGTATAATCCTGTATTGGTTGGGACAGGGTGCGAGAGCGCTTAATATGTGTGTAGCGAAACGACTCTGTAGCGTTTAATATATCTCATTTTTCAAAGATGAACAGAAGAACACTCACCATTCCAATCTTCGTTTTGTGTAAGTAAAACGTCACATGACTGAAAGTCGGACGGTTGATTATCAACAGTCTGATCTGTTTCAAGGAATAAAACAACATAGAATTATAGTGACGATTAGGAATCTTGTAACGGCACAAAATGAAGGTACACAAAGGGGTAGTACATGTTGTAGGGCTATCTTTAAAACCAGGAACGGGGAATCAGGGAACGGAACGGGGAACGGAACCGGGAACGCGAAAACCAGGAACGGAAAAAGCCGGAATCTTTAAAACCAGGAACGGAAAAAGCCGGAATCTTTAAAACCAGGAACGGAAAAAGCCGGAATCTTTAAAACCAGGAACGGAAAAAGCCGGAATCTTTAAAACCAGGAACAGAAAAACCCGGAATCTTTAAAACCAGGAACGGAAAAACCCGGAATCTTTAAAACCAGGAACGGAAAAACCCGGAATCTTTAAAACCAGGAACGGAAAAACCCGGAATCTTTAAAACCAGGAACGGAAAAACCCGGAATCTTTAAAACCAGGAACGGAAAAACCCGGAATCTTTAAAACCAGGAACGGAAAAACCAGGAATCTTTAAAACCAGGAACGGAAAAACCCGGAATCTTGCAACAAAACAGACGTTGGATTCTACTGACATACCCTGCTCCACGATACTTCTTTCAGATGTAATTCCAGTGCTTTTGATTATATAACGTATATTTCCTTTATTCGCTGGTTTGACAGCGGACACGCCAGCCGCGCTTATATATCGATTACGCAAATTGAAAATCGTTATTGTTGGAAATCGTCTTAAGCGAGTGTAACTATAAGTCGAGGGTCGAGAGTCGAGAGTCGAGAGTCGAGGGTTGAAGTCGAGAGTCGATAAATTGACCAGAAAATACCAAAAAATCACTAATACTATAATCGATTATATATCGCAACATTGTATCTTATTTCTACGCGCCGCGGGATATATTTATAACCTTTGAGCCTTTGATCTAAAAACCGGGGGAAAGCGGCCACTTTCACGAACAGCTTACACAGGGGTCTAAGAACCGGGGGAAAGCGGCCACTTTCACGAACAGCTTACATACTTTCACGAACAGCTTACACAGAAATAGTGATGTATGCGTCGCTTTTTAGCACCGCGGGATATATTTATAACCTTTGAGAATTTGATCTAAAAACCGGCGAAGTCGTTTTCAGGCTTGACGAGTCTAAATAAAAACAATTAAATTCGACTGAAAATTCTTTTAATCTTTATAAATAAGAAAACGAAACGCACTCGGCAAGTCTCTAATTCTAGAATGAAGGTACACAAGTAACTTTTGTGAAGTTTCTTTTACAACAGCAGGAAACGAATATCTGTCATACGCCGTTAAGCCTTCAATTATCCTTTCAAACAAAACGGCGCCTGGCGTTACGCAGTATATAAATATATATTTGCTAAAAAGCGACGCATACATCACTATTTCTGTGTAAGCTGTTCGTGAAAGTATGTAAGCTGTTCGTGAAAGTGGCCGCTTTTCCCCGGTTCTTAGACCCCTGTGTAAGCTGTTCGTGAAAGTGGCCGCTTTCCCCGGTTTTTAGATCAAAGGCTCAAAGGTTATAAATATATCCCGCGGCGCGTAGAAATAAGATACAATGTTGCGATATATAATCGATTATAGTATTAGTGATTTTTTGGTATTTTCTGGTCAATTTATCGACTCTCGACTTCAACCCTCGACTCTCGACTCTCGACCCTCGACTTATAGTTACACTCGCTTAAGACGATTTCCAACAATAACGATTTTCAATTTGCGTAATCGATATATAAGCGCGGCTGGCGTGTCCGCTGTCAAACCAGCGAATAAAGGAAATATACGTTATATAATCAAAAGCACTGGAATTACATCTGAAAGAAGTATCGTGGAGCAGGGTATGTCAGTAGAATCCAACGTCTGTTTTGTTGCAAGATTCCGGGTTTTTCCGTTCCTGGTTTTAAAGATTCCGGGTTTTTCCGTTCCTGGTTTTAAAGATTCCGGGTTTTTCCGTTCCTGGTTTTAAAGATTCCGGGTTTTTCCGTTCCTGGTTTTAAAGATTCCGGCTTTTTCCGTTCCTGGTTTTAAAGATTCCGGGTTTTTCCGTTCCTGGTTTTAAAGATTCCGGCTTTTTCCGTTCCTGGTTTTAAAGATTCCGGCTTTTTCCGTTCCTGGTTTTAAAGATTCCGGCTTTTTCCGTTCCTGGTTTTAAAGATTCCGGGTTTTTCCGTTCCTGGTTTTAAAGATTCCGGCTTTTTCCGTTCCTGGTTTTCGCGTTCCCCGTTCCGTTCCCCGTTCCGTTCCCTGATTCCCCGTTCCTGGTTTTAAAGATAGCCCATGTTGTAGTATAAAACAAGCAGTGAAAGTCAATCCCGGTTTGAGGAAATAGGAAGCAGCTCGAGATTTTATATATTCCCTCTTTCTATAAATTTTGTATATATTCTTATATCCTTTCTATTTGAAACAAAATGATGAACAGAATAACTCACCAAAGATTTCCTTCAGAGATTTCATTGTTTTCAATTGCACTGGGCTATGTACTGTATACCTAGGGAAAGATGGACAACAGCACCATAACACGCAAAGATGTACTGTATGTTTTACTTTATAGTTTTCCAGGAAAATGCAGAAGGCGTTAATTTTGTGTAGTAGCCTCCCCCCCCACCCCCCCCCCTCCCCCTCCCCCCTCCCCCCAACCCTGACAGACAGGGGGGGGAAACGCCTGATTGGTCAATTTGGGAACGTAACAGCGCCTGAGCAGAAAGTAGACTGCTGACCTAAACTTATGTTTGAGCCGTCAATTCGAACTTCGAGTTCGAAGTGACGCCCAAAGCTGACGAAGAATTTCTTGCATGAGGCTGACGACGACTGTTTACATCTTTACAGCCGATGAGCTTGACAAACTTCCTTCGATATTTTCGCGCGACGGCCGCATCGTGCAAGAATCTGATTATCTTCGAGATTGTTAATTTTGTTTCTTAGTTGTCCACGTAAGCTGATTATCTATTGCTGAAATATTGAAGTACTTGAAGCAGCCGCTGCATTGGAAGCCCTCCTGTGCATGTAGTTTCTTCGTCGGCGAACTCTATTTCAGTGTGCTCGATAAAAGGTTGTAGTGGGAAAGGCAAATAAAAATTGAGATTCTGTAGCTACATTCCCGAGGGGAAGGCTTCACCGTGAAGCATTGCAAATAAGTGTCTCAGTTTTCCTCCACAAGTTGACCGATACGTACGTGTACGTGTCCTTTCAATACAACAAATGTCAATTCTGGGCATGTTCCTTTGTCTTGTTCGTTTTTAAAAGAACGCTAAACCGTATAAAAATGCACTAGAAGCTGTTTTAAAAACTCTTCCAACCTTTGGCAAAAAAAGGTGGGAAAGGAAGGCAGAGATTCCATGTTAAGGCAAGGCCCTTTAAAAAATACCCCGGTTTATCATCAGCGCCCGCATCCGTTTTTCGTGCCGCATGGATTTTTTTTAATTTTTTATTATAAACAAGACACCTGTGTCAGGTGTTCACTCGGGCTCCTGGAACAACATGTCCTCCTAGCCTAGTTTCTAGGCCTTCCTCGGTTGACACGTTTCGGAAGTGATCCGAACGGACCCGCTGGGGAAGGCCTAGCAACATTCGTAAACACTTTCACTTTACAGCTCAGTTGTTTATTGAGGAAGAATTGTGATGTTATGACGTCCTAAGTGTTTCCCGACACTTACTATTTTCATACAAGCTCTATCTCACCTCAGATCGACGAAGGTTCACTGGCCTAGCTTTCTTGTCACTAGCTTTCCTTCTGCAACCGCCAAAAGTTGAAAGTTAAACAGTTCAATTTTCATTTCGAGCTCCAATTGGAATATATTCCATAATTTCCTTCTTTCGATCGCCAGGATCTTTGGTAAAATATTCGCCAGACTTCCGTATGCTTTTTACTGTAATATACTGTCGCTACGCTAGATCCCAGGAACACTCGAAGGGCCAGAACGATTCTGGGCAGGACCTTTTTGCGAATGTTGCTAGGCCTTCTCGTTTCCAGCCTCTCCCCAGTATTCCCATGAAGAACCCAAACCGATTACGCGGCCATGCTCATGGCGGAAACGAAAGGCATAGAAACTAGGCTAATGTCCTGGTTGGGTTGTGGGGGTTGGGAATTAGTTTTTAAAAATTAACGATTATTGGTAATTCTAGGTAGGAGGAAACTCTGACTGGAAAGTGCAAAGGTCTCTATAACGCGCGAGCAAAGAGGTGGGAGTGGGCCGAGGAAGATCAGATCGAAGGCATTCTCGTCCCCAGAGCCTCTCCAGTAGATAACCCCCCCCCCCCCCCCCCCCATATAGGGACCAAAAGGATGCCGCCTCATTAAATATTCAGCGTGCCTCACGCACCGTGACTCACGCATGACTCACGCATGACTCACGCATGACTCACGCCTGTGACATGATTGGGCAAGATTGGAATAATTATACTATACATGAAGTTATATACGCTCGGACATTACGATGTTTGGATTACACCTGGTCTGGTCGGTTAAGTTCGTTGGACGAATCTGTACTTGTTCGAGACTTTAGAGAAGCATTGGAACGTTTGTTGAAAGCCGTTTAGAACTGAGACATGAATACTCGACATATAAATTGAATAATATGGAGACTTTGAATATTATATTAACCTAAATGATCAAAGAGGGTGGTAAAGGGTATTTTCGTGAGCCGTGAATTGTCAATATTTGTTCGTGTGAAATGTGAAATGTTTATTTCGGTGTCGTGAAATGTGATTTGTATCGCAGCCGTGAGTCGTGATTGTCGATAAAAATGCTCCGTGAAATGAAAATTAAGAATGACTTTGTCGTGAACTGTGATTTTGTTTTATTTATTTTGTAATAATTGCGAGGCAAGAGCTTCGGAGACGTTTCGGAGGTCGTCGGAGATACTTGTCGCGAACGTGTCAGAGTTCAAATCTCGCAACAATCTCGTACTGACCAAAAGGATCGCAGGCTCTGGGTACGAGATTGATCTCGCACAACCTCGTACCCAGGGTCTTATCTGCTTTCAAAATGGCGAGATGAGAAGACCCTGGCAAAGGCTGGTCACGTGATTCCAAAATACTCCAAGATTCTTGGAGTATTTGGTCACGTGGATAACTTGAGCTTCGTCCGTCCTGGGGGGAGCGGTTGATTCGGTTCTTACAAATGTAGAATGTTGTTGCAAATTCTGTAACGTTAAATTCGAGCGGTAAATAAATTAGATATATTTCAAAATTTACGACATTTGCTGGATAATTCATGTTTGTTGCCGTCAATCGCCAGAAATGAAGCCGAAGGCGACGAACGATCATAAACTGATAAACAGAAACCCGCTTTCAATAGAACCACTGCGGTTAAATACAGGTACTGCTACATACACTTAAAATATTCGAATGCTGGTGATTGTTGGAAGTTTATTTACCGTCCAGTATAGCACATTTATGTTTCTTGTCCACATGTTTGGGATTTGTGGAAATTTAATTGTTGTATCTGTCGATTTATACTCAAACGGCTTAACGGCATATTCGAATCTGCTGTCCTCGTTGACTTTGAGGTTGTACTTTAATACAAAGATTCGATCAACAACAATACTACGATTGACGAACAATATAGATTAGCACTGAAGACTTTGGCTTTGTATATTAGATTTGGAAAGTCCAGAAACCGAAATATTAAAATACTTCTTGCTTACATATTAAATAAGCAAATATGTTGTAGTGTAGACGCTTCTTACTAAAGATGGTCATTAACTGATTTTATAAATTTGTTAAGAGAATGTCTTGTTATTTGTACGGTTTTTGTTATTCTTGGTTGCTTAAATAGTTCGCTGAATAACAAACTATACTTGTTTATCAGTGACTGTATCGCGCCCCCCCCCGGTACAGTGTGAGTCACTCATCAAAATATTCCAAAATTATTAGTGTCACGTGACCAGCCTTTGCCAGGGTCTTCTCTCCGCCCCGCCATTTTCAGAAGGCCCTGGGTACGAGGTTGGATCTCGCAATGCAAATCTCGTACCCAGACCAAACCCAGACCCTCATTTGATCAGCATTGCTCTATATTCCATCATGGCGGAGGAAGTCGAGGAACAGTCTGGGCATGGAAATCAAGGAAGCGTAACATTTCCTATCACTGTTATCATTAGTTTTTACTTGGTAGATGCTTCCAACAAGAAAGTTTTAATTCATAAGGAGAAAACCAGATTTCCTTTGTCCAAGGCGAAACATATTAGTTTGGAAACACTAAAGAAACATGTGTTGGAATTCTGTGATATTAGATCTTTGGCTGGCCAGAAGGGTCTCGGACTCAATATCGACTGTTCATTTCTACGCACTGTTCGACAACCTGGTTTGGTGGAAAGTTTTTCTATTAAAAGTCAAAGGCAGTGGGAAAGTGAAACGCCCTTCCTGATGGAAAGGGATAATATTTTGCAAGGTATTGTTTTTCTCTTGAAATTTTAACTGATTGTTTATAGACTTTATTGTACTCTGAATGAGCCTCAGCCTTTAGCCCTACACAAATTTGGTATTGCTTTATAAATTTGGTAATTTTATATTGTCTATACTTTTGTACCAAACATTGTCAACATTAGACAGTTTATAATGTCTATAATGTTTGCTTCAGTAAATTTAATAAAGTTTATATGATTATAAATATATAATTATTCTGTAATATTGGGATTTTTTATTGTCTTTATTGACAGTGGATGTTGTTCCCAGAGTCATCACTTTTGCAAAACATACACCTGTCATAAAATTAATCGTTGGAAACGAGCCATTGTCACCCAAAACTCAAGAGCCTCAGCCTTAGGAAACACATGCAGAGAGCAGCAAGTCTCGAAAGAGGAAGCTCATGACAATTGACAAAATTGAGAAAAAATGCCAAAAGTTAAAAGAAGGTTAAATACATGTAACTTGTTTTTTAATATAGGTTTTTATAAATAATAGCATGACATTGAGGACATTGAGGTTGATTAGTGATTATTCATTTTAATGATGTTTAAGCCTCCAATAATTGACATATTAGTGGAATAAGAATGTATCTTTGTACACATGCCCAAAGCAAGATTCTTATCCCACAAATTGGAAGCTGACGAAACATTAAAGATCATTAAATAGAGGGTAATAGAGGCTTGGCATTGTATATCGGATACAACACAGCTAGCCACTCATGTTGCATACATTATTTACATATATATATATATATATATATATATATATATATATATATATATATATATATATATATATATATATATATATATATATATATATATATATATATATATATATATATATATATATATATATGCTGCTCTCTTTCTCTAATTCATTCTTATCCTTTCCCAGGTCTTGTTGAACTTAGTGGCAGTGTTTTAGAAAATGAAAACGAAGTTAAATGCGGAATTTGTGCACAAAAGAAGAAACTTGTCACAGTCGACAGAAGTGCTACAAAAACTATACAGTATTTCAAAGAAAGTAAGTATATTTATAGACTTTATAGCTTTTTACAGTTGAGCTTTATGACATGTCCCTAATTTTTTAAAATTCATTACCATGCTGTGTATGTTCACCTGAGCCCTTCATGTCGTGATGCTTTGTGTATGGTAAAAACAAATACCATCATTCATACTTGACAGTGACCCTACAGTGTATAAAGATTTTCACTTTCAATGTGCTTTCTATTTGTGATATATAACTTGAAAACCTAGGACGTTTAATAACAGCTCAAAAGTTGCACTTCCTTTGTCAATTTAGAACATTAATATTCCTGTGTGAAAAAAGATCTATCACAAAAAGAAAAATGTGCCATGCAGAGGAGTATGTTATCCTTTTTTCATCAAGATACCAGAAATGTGGATGGTCCTATAGAAGAAAATGATCCAGACATACAAGTCATACAAATGTGATTGTCTTTTCGTCTTTTTTTATGTTCTTGTATTCATGCTGTAGGCTTTTCTCGTTTTAATATTTTAAACTTGCTGTAAGGGTGCAAACATTGGAAAACAGAAACAATATAATAGAGTTAAGTCAATTAAGTACAGTAGGTCTTGTGAGACTTGTGATGAAAGGCGCTCGATTGATCATTAGCACCTGCACACTCTCCTTAGCTAATCTTCTAGCACTGTTGACACTGTTTATTGCGTGCGAAAACTAAACAATCATGCTGACAGTTGTATACATCAATTTGGTACTTCATATTAAGAACATAAATTTTTTGAAATATGGTTGGAGCTTTAGGCAGTTTGTCGTTCATCAACAAATGCATTTATCCTCTCTTCATAGTGAAACGGGCCTTGACTATTTTAGCAAGCAGTGGGATACTGAAGATACTGACCCAGACATTGCAATGTACAATTCTGCCAACTGATACTATGCCGCTGGACAATGAGACGATGCCATTAGTAGATACTCACCAAGAAAGTTCACAACAAGACAGTTTTCAATTTCTTGCTGCCAGCAGGTTAGCCAGTTGGGATTATGATATAATTGATTCCGATAGTGATTCCAGCCATGCCATGGATGACGAAAGTGAAGAGATACTAGATGGCGATTGGTTTACGTATCCAATTACATTAGATCAGGCAGATGACGTGTGCTTAAAATTGAATGATCTTATTAAGAGAGGTTTGATTTCAAGAGATAGAATAATGTATAAATACTTACGAGATACGGTTTACTGTTTGATTGACCCCAACCATCAATACGATGCTGAAGTTGTCGAGTTTTTCAACACTATCGAGCACTTGGGTGGAGAGAGCACTGTGAATTTTGTAAGAGGCCCTATGTTCCATGGTACAGGAAAAGGAGGTATAAAGAAGCCAGAAGAAGCAAATCCCAACCTTGGTGGACCATCCAAGCCTACCAGACAGAAACTGAAAGGTGGCTATACGACAGCAAGTGGCGTTTTAAAAGATATGCACCTTGGATTTCTTAAGCTTGCATCAGGTGAAACAGCTCAGATAGCTCCTGTTGTTAACACGCCAAAGATCAAGGTATTTGGTTCTGCTATGCAAAATGATGGCACAGCATTGCAACCTGGAATACTGTTTGATGAAGGTCTAACGCGTAATGTTGGCTTGAAGACAAAGGTTGATCTCCAGTTTGTAAACGACAATCCCTGTCCTGATGCAGCATTCCTGAAAGCAAATGTTATAACTGAAGCTAATGTTTCAATTATAACAACACTCTGTGACACCATTAGTATGCCAGTGGCTGTGGAATACGTGACAAAGACAGGAAAGACTGGAGAGGACATGTTGAGTATGTTTACAAAACAGATCGAGTCTTTGCAATGCTGTCAAGCTTGTGTGGAGAACACTTGCGCCAGTGAACTTATCTCTCAATGCAACAGAGACATCTGCAATAAGAAATGTGAAATGTGCTGGGAGGAAAAAATTGTGTGTGACAATTGCCATGAAAAAGGCCAGATTAGTTACTCCCCACGTCTACGAGCCTGCAGTAGCTGTTTGTCGAACAATATTCAGTGTGTTCACCTTGCCATTCTTGCTCTGTCATCTGACTGTGAGGAAGGAAACAAAAAAGCTATGGAACTATTAGAACAACTCCAGCAAGATTGTCTGGTTGATCCAGAGCTAGAATTTTGTATATATATATCCCTGATGCAGTGCATGTAGGAAAGAGTTGCAAATGCAGTTTTAGTAATTGGTTCTGCCTGTTTAACGGAAGTCGCATGTCTCTTCCAGTAATACATACACTTAGAGACGATAGCGACCCCGTCATTAGGTCAAGCCTAAGAAGGTTTCTCACTAAAGAAGATGTCCAGAATAAAGATCGTATGGCGGTAGAACCAATCTTAAGGTTGTCCAGCCCAGATGTTCTGAAGGTGTTGTCCTCACTAAAGAATAGAGTAGTGCACACTCTAATCCCTGACAAATTCAGGCCAACTGACAGCAATAAAGTTGGTATGTATCCTCACCCGATCAGTGTTTGTCGATCTTTGTCTTGGCCCAAAAGGAAAGTTTTTCTTCCTCGACTATTCTCCATTAAAGAGGGAGACAAGGTTATGTTTGGCCGATATGCATAACCCAGACCGTGTAAGTGTCGTGAAATCAAGATTGCAGGAAGCCAAGAGTATGGTATATCTAAGTAGCAAAGGCATTGCCTTGGTGGTAGAAAGAGAGGAAAAGGCTATCGCAGTGGTAGAGATAGAGAAGAAAGTTTCTCTGAAACCGTCAACCCTGAAAACAAAGAAGTCTCTGCAAGATGCTCTCCGTAGTAAACGGTTGTCAGATGAGGGGACCATACCTGAGCTCAGAAAGCGACTACAGAAATACCTTACAAGTTTGAGGAACGAATACGACATGGCTGGGAAATCGTTAACTTCCATAAATACTGATAAGAATGTCATTGTAGATAGGATATGCCTTGCAAGTGATGATATGGTAGTAGTGGCTTCAAACAATGAATCCCATTTGTATTTTGTCGAGCTTACACTGGACGGCGTAGGAGTCACTGGGGTTGTGACTGATTTATCAAAATATCCTGCTAACTGCAATACTGTACTTGACATGTATCTTTTAAATGGCACACTTTTCATTTCACATAACCACGGCATTGCAATGATCGACCTCGAAACCCGAAAGGATTCAGTTCTTTTGTCCAATGGATCTGCTTCTTGCACAGAAGTACAAGGCATAGCCCCTATCGGCGACCAGGGGGATATTGCATTTGCAGATATGGGTAGCAGACAAGTTAAGATTGCCTCGACAAATAAAGAAATCCTGGTACTTGCTGGTTTGGGAGAGGAAGGCAATAATGATGGAACTCGGGCATCGTTTTCTCAACCTATGGGTATTTGTGTGGAAAACAAGAATAATATTTTTGTTACTGATGCCCAGGTTGGAGCTGTTAAGTTAATAACAGATGCTGGGTCTGCCGTCCAATTTCTCGAAAATCTTGGGAAACTGTACGAGGCATTTTCAGTTCACCCGAAGCACAAGCGACAACACATTTCAACTCTTCAAGAAGCAGAGCAGAAAACCAAATCTGTATCTGATTACCTTCAAAGTACCGTTCAGTCAGTACAGACACTTCTGGGAACAAGCAAGAAGACCAATGCACCTGAAGGTACTATTGCAAGTAAAACCGTCAAGTCTGTCGCCATGATAAATCAAGGGCTGGTACGTCTAACCAAAAACATAAAAAAGATTAATCCAGACCTCTCATTCAATCCAGAAGCTCTTCTCACTGTAAAAGTTGAAAATCTTCATGCAGTGTCCCATTTCAAGCATCCCACTTGCAGTTACACTATGCCCGAGACTTTGGTAGCACAGCTCTCGAAGCTGCCAAAAGAATGACCCAGTGGTCTGCGTTTTATTTCACTCACCCCACGTCGTATTACCCAGTACCATCAACGCAAACTTATCTTCAAGATTTTCCAAGAATGAGGCAACAAAACCAGCCGCGCATGCGCTCAGAAGATCAAGAACGAATGCGATTATGGGCCAGAGAAAATGGGAAATGTGTTAGACAACGCACAGTCCGGCAGGAAACTACCAAGTACAAGGCAGGAACTCTCCCGTTAAACATGTATCAGACTGCTGTCCATCGCGGTGAACGACTAGATTTTCCTGTTGTTGAAAATGAAGAACGGTTGGGATATGTTGAGCCGAATGAAGGACAGTTGGGAGATGTGAATGAAAGGCTGTTGGAAGATGTTGAGAATGAAGGACAGTTGGGAGATGTTGTGAATGAAAGGCTGTTGGGAGATGTTGAGAATGAAGGACAGTTGGGAGATGTTGAGAATGAAGGACAGTTGGGAGATGTTGTGAATGAAAGACTGTTGGGAGATGTTGTGAATGAAAGGCTGTTGGGAGATGTTGAGAATGAAGGACAGTTGGGAGATGTTGAGAATGAAGGACAGTTGGGAGATGTTGAGAATGAAGGACAGTTGGGAGATGTTGACGTCAGCAGAGAAGAGGTTATCGAATCTGAAGTAGATGCTGTAGATCAGCTATCCGAGTATGACGATTCTTCAGAAAATCAATCTGCAGGGGAGGAAGAATGCGGTGGACAAAACGAAGTACTTGATGATACTCACATTCAAAACCAAGAACTTAACTTTTTGTTTGCGGCAGGAAGAACAAGAAGTGGACGAGTGGTAAAAACATCTAGTAGAGCAATGCTTTGGATGTAAAAATGATAAAAAGCTTGCATATAACGACCTATAATTATAAATGTAAGACAAAAGATTATACATATTCAAAAAAAAACACAATATTATCTCAAAAAACGTAAAGGAAATTCGTCATAACAAATTTCAAAGATAATATTGTTGGGGTTATTTGAATATGTGTAATCTTTTGTCTTACATTTATAATTATATGCAAGCTTTTTATCATTTTTAGATCCAAAGCATTCTTACAAGCTGGAACAAGTCATAACTGAAAAATCAAACGATTTGTTTAAGAACTTATAATTTATTATGTGGTTCTCAATTAACTGCTAAATGGCCAGGCAGAGGACTCAAGACAGAGGTATTATTAAAATCTCATTTTTCGTGAAACGTGAAATTCCTTTTTTAAGACGTGTGAATCGTGAAATGACTGTTTTTTTCGTTGTGAAACGTGATCCATACCCCCCCTTTACCACCCTCATCAAACAGTCTTATACACGTTTTGTGGCAATAAGTGTTAACAATTTTAAAGAGTTATCCGTTTACTTTGGCCTACTTTGTAGAGGAACGAAACAGAAATGGATAGAGACACTTTATATTTTTTGTCTTAAACCTGGTTTGTAGGAATTTAGCGGGTTTTTGGTTAAGTAATCTGAGTGTTATTTACGAAGAGATGAATGTTAACAGTTTTGGTCGAATTATCGCTTATCTAACCCTAGTGTATAGAGTATACGAATCCTTGGATGAAGAATCAATTCGAGAAGCCGTAAGAAGAACGATTTTAAGTGTGGAAATATAAAGCCAAAGCGGTTTATTACTTTGAAAGCGTTGCTACGCTTTCTGTTACTAAGTGTGATATTTGCATATTTATCCTCAGTGCACGTGCAGGAGACAAACGAGAAACTCATTAGGGGCAATTATGAGGATTAGGCAAGTCTAGGCGAGAAAGTCATTAACAACACGCGTACATGTAATACAGAATTTAAACTATTTTATTGAGAAATATATCTTTACACAAAAAACTCTTGATTATTTAGTGATCTATCGGTAACACTAGCATATGGGCATACAGTACATCTTATAATCCGAAGGCATGGATCATGAGTCTTGAATTCTGTACCACAAGGGTCTTTACAAAATATCGTTCTTTTATATTAGTTCTGCGAGTCCGTCTAAAACAGGACCAAGTAAGACATCAAGAAATCCTGCACCTTTTTGAACCAGTATCTCCTTTTTTCTCATAAAACTACTTCGGGGACTAGCCAAAGTTGATATGTCGTCGCTATAAGGCTTAACGTCTTCAACCAAAAGTTCAACATACAATCACAAATGCATCTAATTTGCTCGGGGTTTGCGGTCTCCAACAGAGCTCGCTGTTGAATAGGTTCACTTGTACATAAAAGTTCAAGAAACGGTTTGTGCTTTTTCATCAACATCTCTATTTGACAGTCAATGTCTAAATGAGAAAAACGCTACCAAAACACACATTTTAAGAGGAGGAGGAGGAGGAAGAGGAGAAGGAGGAGGAGGAGGAGGAGGAGGAGGAGAAAGAGGAGGAGGAGGGAGAGGAGAAGGAGGAGGAGAAAGAGGAGGAGGAGGAGGAGGAGAAAGAGGAGGAGGAGGAGAAAGAGGAGGAGGAGAAAGAGGTGGAGGAGGAGGAGAAATAGGAGGAGGAGGAGGAGGACGAGAAAGAGGAAGAGGAGGAGGAGGAGAAAGAGGAGGAGGAGGAGGAGGAGGAGGAGGAGGAGGAGGAGGAGGAGAAAGAGGAGGAAGAGGAGGAGAAAGAGGAGGAGGAGAAAGAGGAGGAGGAGGAGAAAGAGGAGGAGGAGAAAGAGGAGGAGGAGGAGAAAGAGGAGGAGGAGAAAGAGGAGGAGGAGGAGGAGAAAGAAGAGGAGGAGGAGAAAGAGGAGGAGAAGGAGGAGAAAGAGGAGGAGGAGGAGAGAGATGAGGAGGAGAAAGAGGAGGAGGAGAAAGAGGAGGAGGAGGAGGAACAAATAAACACACACACATACACATACACATACAAGAGCATTTAGGTTAAAAATATTTATTTCGGTTTTCGTTCAAACATATACATATAAAAAGTTTTAGTAAGGCCTGCTTCTTAGATTATATTTAGGCGTTTTTATTTTAAAAGTAGCGTGATAGTCTTTCTGGTCTACTGGTGATAATTGTGATACATCTTCATTTGTCATGGGTAAATATTTTGATCTAGTCATCATTACATGGTGTTCATACTCTTCTCTATCATCTGGGGTCATCTTTGCCAAGTCGCTTTCTTTCCAATCCGAAGAGCTTTCCCAATTATGAAAGAAATTATGTTTAAGCGTCGGTTGTTCAACTTTTGGAGGCGGTGTTACAAAATAGGTTTTAGGTGTAGCATGGAAACTCCACGGAAGATCGTCAGTTTCTTGCTTTAACTCTGGTGTCAAATTTTCTGTATTTTGCTGAGTTTGAAGATTAGTCAGAGGTTGAGACTGATTTTGCAGTTGGTTTTGAAACGTCAGAAAACGTCCTAGCTGATTGGAGTAAAGTATGCTCTTTTCTTCAGGTGTTAACTGTGGCGCTTGTACAATATCTTGCATTTTTTGTTCTGTATTATACATGGCATTAACAATCGGAGGTATTTGATAGGATTGCTTTTGTATGAAACTACCCAGCTGTTGCTGCAGGCTGGAGCTATTTCCTCCAGGTAGAACATTGGTCTTGAGACAATGATCGTCGTCCGTGGTCGGTTTCAGATCAAGCATTAAATAACCATGAGGGCGACTTGTGGCTTCCTCGTAACTCTTCATAAATTCATGGACATGACCTGGGTTCACCTGCCGGGCCAAGACAGAAATTTGTTGCTTATCCTTCGGAGACTTGAATAGTACGATATAGTGTGCGTTGAGGCTGATGTTTCTTGTTTCTTTGCCTTGGTGAAATATATTCTGAACAATGTAGATCACGGAGAGATTCCTGTGATGACTTCCCTTAGTAAATAAATTAGCAATACGTTTATCTCTTCCTGACTGATCCATGAGATCATCGAGGACGATCAGGTTACGTTGAGAGACTTCAAGAAAATTATCAGAGTCAATATCGGAAGGTATACCCTCATAGAATTCGATGCCTGGTATTGTTTTGATCATTTCTAAATACATGGGCTGCCATTGCCCATAACACCAAATGATACGTTCGGGAGGAGGATTAATCGTAGTTTTGGCGTTTTCAAGAAGCGTTTTCACCCATACTGTTTTACCACTCTGTGTGCATCCAGCGACAATGCAAGTAAATGGATGCTGCATGACTGTTGCGTCATTGAGAAGATGTGCTGGTCTTGAATAAGTACTGTTTTTACGGAAATTTTTTATATGACGTTGCATGTTGAATAGTGTAGAAAACGTTTTTCCACAAGTGCTGCAGACATAAGACATGTTCACTCGTTGAAGAGCATGAGCAGAATAAACATTTCTAGACAATGTCATATTATTTATTCTCCTCCTCCTCCTCTTTCTCCTTCTCCTCCTCTTTCTCCTCCCCCTCCTCCTCTTTCTCCTCCTCCTTTTCTCCTCCTCCTCCTCCTCTTTCTCCTCCTCCTCTTTCTCCTCTCCTCCTCCTCTTTCTCCTCCTCCTCCTCCTCTTTCTCCTCCTCCTCCTCCTCCCCCTCCTCCTCCTCTTTCTCCTCCTCCTCCTCTTCCTCTTTCTCCTCCTCCTCTTTCTCCTCCTCCTCCTCCTCTTTATCCTCCTCCTCTTTCTCCTCCTCCTCATCTTTCTCCTCCTCCTCTTTCTCCTCCTCCTCCCCCTCTTTCTCCTCCTCCTCCTCCTCTTTCTCCTCCTCCTCTTTCTCCTCCTCCTCCTCCTCTTTCTCCTCCTCCTCTTTCTCCTCCTTTTCCTCCTCTTTCTCCTCCTCCTCTTTCTCCTCCTCCTCCTCCTCTTTCTCCTCCTCCTCCTCCTCCTCTTCCTCTTTCTCGTCCTCCTCCTCCTCCTCCTATTTCTCCTCCTCCTCCTCCTCTTTCTCCTCCTCCTCTTTCTCCTCCTCCTCTTTCTCCTCCTCCTCTTTCTCCTCCTCCTCCTCCTCCTCCTCTTTCTCCTCCTCCTTCTCCTCTTCCTCCTCCTCCTCCTCCTCTTTCTCCTCCTCCTCCTCCTCCTCTTTCTCCTCCTCCTTCTCCTCTTCCTCCTCCTCCTCCTCCTCCTCCTCCTCTTAAAATGTGTGTTTTGGTAGCGTTTTCCTCATTTAGACATTGACTGTCAAATAGAGATGTTGATGAAAAAGCACAAACCGTTTCTTGAACTTTTATGTACAAGTGAACCTATTCAACAGCGAGCTCTGTTGGAGACTGCAAACCCCGAGCAAATTAGATGCATTTGTGATTGTATGTTGAACTTTTGGTTGAAGACGTTAAGCCTTATAGCGACGACATATCAACTTTGGCTAGTCCCCGAAGTAGTTTTATGAGAAAAAAGGAGATACTGGTTCAAAAAGGTGCAGGATTTCTTGATGTCTTACTTGGTCCTGTTTTAGACGGACTCACAGAACTAATATAAAAGAACGATATTTTGTAAAGACCCTCATTCGAACCCTGAACACGATGGGAGAAAGATTACATGATGATTTTCGTGTTAAAGAAATACTGTCACACTTTGACTACGGAGTCGATGAAGCGACAGCGTCTTCTTTGCCGAATAGTTTACTCGCGTCGTATGTCAACTTAACATGGAATCCCAAAGGAGAAATTGTGTATCAAGGAAGAACTATACCAAACATAAAAATAGCCGAATTGGTAGAATACTGCGTATCACCTTACGTCTCAGGAATTCCCGAACCAGCTGGTCTAAATGTATTTGTAAAAGGACTCGCCGACATTAACATTGACAAAAACCTTATCGAAAATGTTCGAGTGCTGACAATGTTGGCGCAGGCAGAAGAAGAAACAGAATCAGAGAGCGAAGACGAAGAAACTTCCTCCGAAGAAGATTCCGAACACGATAAAGATTACACCGAAATAGAATCAGAAAATTCTATAATTGACGAACCTGTTGATTGCGAACGTTGTCAGAATCCTGTTAATTTTACACATGTAATTGAGTGTCCTACGTGTTTGTGGAAATATTTTAACAAATGTGTTATTCGAAATCTGATATGTAATGTTTGTGGTACAGAATTCAAGACTCATGATCCATGCCTTCGGATTATAAGATGTACTGTATGCCCATATGCTAGTGTTACCGATAGATCACTAAATAATCAAGAGTTTTTTGTGTAAAGATATATTTCTCAATAAAATAGTTTAAATTCTGTATTACATGTACGCGTGTTGTTAATGACTTTCTCGCCTAGACTTGCCTAATCCTCATAATTGCCCCTAATGAGTTTCTCGTTTGTCTCCTGCACGTGCACTGAGGATAAATATGCAAATATCACACTTAGTAACAGAAAGCGTAGCAACGCTTTCAAAGTAATAAACCGCTTTGGCTTTATATTTCCACACTTAAAATCGTTCTTCTTACGGCTTCTCGAATTGATTCTTCATCCAAGGATTCGTATACTCTATACACTAGGGTTAGATAAGCGATAATTCGACCAAAACTGTCAACATTCATCTCTTCGTAAATAACACTCAGATTACTTAACCAAAAACCCGCTAAATTCCTACAAACCAGGTTTAAGACAAAAAATATAAAGTGTCTCTATCCATTTTTGTTTCGTTCCTCTACAAAGTAGGCCAAAGTAAACGGATAACTCTTTAATTGTTAACACTTATTGCCATAAAACGTGTATAAGACTGTTTGATCATTTAGGTTAATATAATATTCAAAGTCTCCATATTATTCAATTTATATGTCGAGTATTCATGTCTCAGTTCTAAACGGCTTTCAACAAACGTTCCAATCCTTCTCTAAAGTCTCGAACAAGTACAGATTCGTCCAACGAACTTAACCGACCAGACCAGGTGTAATCCAAACATCGTAATGTCCGAGCGTATATAACTTCATGTATAGTATAATTATTCCAATCTTGCCCAATCATGTCACAGGCGTGAGTCATGCGTGAGTCATGCGTGAGTCATGCGTGAGTCACGGTGCGTGAGTCACGCTGAATATTTAATGAGGCGGCATCCCTTTGGTCCCTATATGGGGGGGGGGGGGGTTATCTACTCTCTCCCGTGCTGGCGCGCGGTAAAGGCTCTGGGGGAATCCATATATCATCGCGATCTGATTGGTTGTTCAAATTCAAAGGCCTATATATAACGGAGCTTGTTTATAAATAAACAGTATTTGAAACACGAAAACTGACAACGAAGCACAATTCTAATCATAATTCTAATCCAAACAATTTAATCGAACGTTTATCAAAGCAATCAACCTGTTTCCCCTAATATAATTAAATCAAACACAGAAGACAGATAGCAATTTGAAACAGACAGACGATCGACCGAACACTGCAGGCTGTTCGTACATGGTACATATTAAGAATCTCAATAAAATATACAAGTCAAATATAAATGAACCGTGCAACAAATTAAAAAGAACTACCTTCACCAAAAGAGGTCGTAAATACGAAGAAATTCCGACGTGGCTCTATTGCCAAGCTCTGAAGCGAACTGGTATTAAAATTTTAATGTCTTCTGTCCCGCCGAGTAAACACGGCGATGAGCCACGCTTGACAAATACCTTCTTCGAACGGAATGTACCACAATCACAACTGTTCTAATTTCTAAAGTCAAACGAGTTAATACCTCGGTTAATACGAGGCAGCCAAATCGCCAAAACAACTGTCGATGATCTCGTGTCCAAGTCCCAAACCGCGAACTTGAACGCATGCGCTTTTGAAAGAACACCAAAGAATCTTGGTGTTCCGGTTTGGATTCTCCCAGAGCCTTTACCGTGCGCCAGCACGGGAGAGGCTCTGGGGACGAGAATGGATCGAAGGCTGAATGTGGTGCAGGTCTATCCTTCAGGATGACCCTGATGACTAGGGGACTTCTCTGTCCCACATGCGGGATTTTAAACTAAAAGCATATAACAAAAAAACCCAGTAGCAGGGTCTGAGAGGTGGAACTTTCTCACTGGGGGGTTGTGGTTAGATTTGGGGTTACCAGGGGTTGTCGTTAGGTTTAGGGTCAGGTTGAGAAGTGGGAGGCAGGGTTGCACGGGTTTCATTTTCTTTAATATTCAGGATTATCTGGAATTCTAGACCATTTCACAATTCAGGATAATCATGTGAACAAATACAATAGATATAAGAGATTAAGGTCAGTAGTAGTAAGGTTTAGAAGAGAGTATGTTACAGGTCGGGATGAAGAACATTTTCAAACGCTGATTTCCAAAAAAAAGTTATTGACGGCGTAAGCATTGACTAATAATTACAGCATTAATTAGTGATTAGAAAGTTGAGTTTTAAACTGATTAACTGAGGTAGAATCTGGTATTGAGCAAGGTAGACTACTCCAAAGTTTAAATATACAGTTCAAGTATTAACTAGCTTAAAAAGTGTAGTACCGCACTTAGAAACTAGTACATCTAGTTCTGAACTGTTTTTAATAGTGATTCTGACTGAATTGCATGTTATTGAGTTGCACAAAACTATTAATAGGAATATTATAGTGACCTGTATAACGTTTAAAATAGATAAGATCTTTCAAGTCATGCCATTATGATAATGGTATAGTAGTAGATTAACTGTTTTCAGATGATCATTCAGATTGTATGATAAATCATCCTGCCAGTTCAAAAACTTAAAATATATTTAGTTGCCCTGCATTGTAGTCTTTCAACCTTACTGATTTTAGTTATTGTCTGAGGTGCCCAAACTTCACATGTGTGGACCAGGTACAGATGCACTAGCAAATATGTAATAGATGACTAGTAAAATATACCCACACCCTACATCTATGCAATATCTTCATACAACATGAATTCTGATTCCATGTTTTTGCTTTAGAGCATGTTAGGAACATCAAGATATGGGATAACGTACTTGTCATAAAATTACATACTCAAAGGTTCAAAGCACTTTGAATATAAAACTGTTTCCTTAAAGTCTGTTGTCTTCATGAATGTTTCTTGTGTTCTCACATCTTGGATTTTGTTTGCAATAGTTTTCATGCAAACTCGTAGCTGCAATCACATCGCATGCAGTGCTAAAATCTATAAAAGTCTAAACGTCATTCGTCACCGAAAATAGTCAAAACACAAATATCTAATTCTCGTCCCTTCTGGTGTTAAATATCAACACAGCACGATCATGTTTAGTCAGCGATTGTAAGCGTATATAAGATCAAGATACTTGCCAGCCACATATAAACTCCAAGAACACTTCGAAGTTTGAACACCAATGCAACTGGTCACATGCATAGATATAGTCACATGCCTCAGTTTCGCAAAGCTTATTGGTCAATTCTTGACAATTCAGATTAAAAGTGTATTAGCATTCGAAAATACTATTGCATACTGTTGTACTGCGTATATCATTTTTGTTGGAGAAGACTCATTACTTTGCTTCTGTTTTTCAGAAATATGTGATTTTTATGTATCATCAACCAGACATGTGAATTTGAACATATTCTTCCGTGCATCTAATGAATGTGATTCGTTCAAATATTTTTAAAAAAGCCAAAAAAAATCGCCTGCCCGCATGGATTTTTTTTGCTGCTACTGATGATAAACAGGGATATTTTTTAAATGGCCTAAGTCGTTTATGACAGTGTTTAATATTTTT
The DNA here is from genome assembly GCA_964035015.1 of Corallium rubrum. Taxonomy (NCBI): domain Eukaryota; kingdom Metazoa; phylum Cnidaria; class Anthozoa; order Scleralcyonacea; family Coralliidae; genus Corallium; species Corallium rubrum. The sequence goes on along the minus strand of CAXIUP010000288.1, from coordinate 382,737 downwards.
TATTGGTGACTGAGAACCGAACTACAGAACCATATAACGCCGGTAGTTTTGCTGCTTATGCAGTTATGTCAATATAAAGTCAGTTAAATACAGGATAAAACCTTAATTTAAACTTGCATGGTTTTCAAAAATATGCCAAAAGTTCCCCTGGTTGGAAACACCACAAAACAGAGATGGCAAGATGTGGGAAGTGATGGTGATGGTGATGGTAATGGTGATGTTTGTGGTGATTAAGACAATGGTGTAGGGTAAGGAAATTTTGTACAGTTTGAAATGCGTGTTTGAAAAACGATAACAGACCGTTCAACGTCGTATTTCAGTCTATTTTCAGATACGGTTAAAGCATATATGTCGATTAAAAAAATACGTCGAAACCGATTTAGAGACGTAAATTATATATGATTTGTTAATGAATAAAGAACAATTATATGGCAGAATGATGCTTAAAATGTCTGGGTTCGAATAGGCCTTGTGACGTCATAGCGGGTGTATGAATCTGGTTGTCTGCTGATTTCTAACAAGTTAATCTCGAACACGAAGCAAGTCAAACCCTCAAATTTTTCTTCAGTTATTCGTAATGAAGTTCTACGACCTACTACAGAAGCAGGGATGGAGTTTTGTTAATTTAGTTCCAGGAATCCACGGTCTCACTTTAAGCTTATACCAGAGCAAGGATTTGACTGCTTTCGAACCAAAATAGGAAAGTATCAACAACTTGCGTTCGAGACTAGAGAGAAGCGACCAGGATATATAGTGGAAGTGGTACCAGTTATCATCGGATGTTTAGGAGGTGGTGTGGAGAAGACGGGAAAAACAGTGGCAAAAGTAATCAAAGGAGAAGGAAACGTGATAAGAATAGTGAGAACAATGCAGCAAACAGTACTGTTCGAAGGAGAGACAATTATAAGGAAAGTGTTAAGTGGAGTAGTTCAACCGAAGTAAGACTCGGTTAATGTCCCAACAATTATTGGTGGGAATGTGAAACCGGCCAGACTTTATTTTTAAGCTGCCTATATATATGCTGATAATAATAATAAAACGAGTATTTATACAGGATGGACACTTCAACAGTTTTAAGACTGCTGTTATCAATGTGTGTCCTGTAGTCATGCAATGAGTAAAAGATAAAAGATAAAAAATTTGCGATATATTACAATTTAAATTTAAAAATTATATTTAACAATTATTCGCCGAAGGCGAGGTGAATATTGGTGTTTAGTATAATTTCATATTGGAAAAGAGGCTTTCCAGCTTTCTGATTGGTCCGCTCAGAGGTGAATCTGAGGTGATAGTCACCGCCTCGCGCGGTGACTATTGCATCACAAGAAATTGTTCTTCAAAAGTAGTTTTGGAAAAGAGACTGGTACTTATTCAACACTGCACTGACTTTACTCGTTTCAGTCTCCCCCTCGGAGTTGTCATTTTGAAGTATGAGATTTAGAATTTGTCGATTCATTGAACTGTTGATTATTTTTTTTCAAAATGGTGTCTGTAGTTTTTGAAACAAACAAAAGAGCATAATACTGAAAATATTTATCACTGAGATGTTGTACATATCAAATATCATAAAAACAAAACTTTGTAAAGGTAAGCAAGTATATTTTCTATAATTCTTCGTATTTTCTAGCAAGTTTTGGTTAGGTTTTGGTCGTAGCGATGTTTTCGAAAACTTCGTCACGAGTGAAGAACATAATGAACATGAATTAAGTGCAAAAAGTCTGTATCACAGAAGCCAAAACACCAGAATAAAAGTCTTTTCAGCATATATTTGAATGTATGTACAAGTTCAGTTCCAAAGTAGGATGTTGTTTACTCTTTTTTTTTTAAATTATTTACTGACAAAGACTGTGGCTTGCTAACATCGTCTGTGAATAAACAGAATCACCACTGCTAAAATGAAAGCAGTTGCCTAAAAGTTTTTGTTTCAATGTGATTGGTTTTTATCAACCTCTGAAATTATACTAAAACAATTAGTCACCTCAGTCTCGGTGACTAACGGTGTATTTACCTCGCCGCTTCGCGGCTCGGTAAATATTCACCGATAGTCACCTCGACTTCGGTGACTATTGTTAAATAGTAACCGAGACGAAGTCGAGGTTATTATTCACCGATATTCACTGAGCCTGAGGCGAATAATTGTTTCAGTATAAATACACATTTTCATACTTTTAGGAACAGCGTTTTCTTTAAAATTGCTAATTTCCTCGCCCGTCGCATTGACAAACTGGCTGGCGGCCATTTTGAATAAAAGCTGTAGGCGATTATCGAGAATTAATCCGAGGTAGCTCGACCAATCATCGCACGAGATTTTCTATAATCACCTGGGTATTTATACTAATAAGAATTAATGTTAGAAATCGGATACCAAAAGTTTAACGTTCTCTAAAATGCTCACTTAACTCTTCCGCTCGAAATCATTACAGTGCTCAATTTTACGAACTTCGAGCGGCAATCCGTTATATATCTTTGCTCCCATTAAAGAAAAGGATTTACGTGCATACACAGTTTTGTTGCTTGGTAGCTAATCTTAAAAGATATTCCTTGTGTTCCTTGTTTGCTTTCATGATGTTGCAGAGTAAAATAGTCCTTAAAATGATCACATATATCATTGTTTAGACATTTACGCACTAGTTTGCAGGCCCTAATTGGTCTGAGTTTCTGTTTGTAAAAACAACTTTCAACGCTCGGGCATGAAATGATGAAAGTTTGTTGATTTGAGTCGGCGTGAGCTTCAGATGTAAGATGCCACAGTACGTAAAAGTTGGTAAGATCATCGAACGATAAATGGTTTTAATATCAAGTGTTAATATCAAGTAAGAAACACTGTAAATAAATGTAATTATGTGGTAACGTCTCAAATACTTAACATTGCAGTATCTAATACAATATTTTATTTTATTTTATTTTATTTAATTTAATTTAACGAGCATTCGACGTTGTTGTTAATTTTATAGCATTTTACAAAAAAGTCTGACTACTCTGATAGTCTGATATAGGATGAAAAAGTGAGTTGATATTTAAGTGAAACTTGATATTTATTTAAACGACTATTAACTATAATACGTTTCTTTCGAAATTTCTCTCTGTTAACGGAGGGTCAAATGTCTTCGCTTAAAACTTTAGTACACCAACCTCTTGTATTTCAGGACAGAACTGCCTATGGCTATGTAGCCTGTGTGCACTAGTGACTCATGTAGGCTACATGAAAACATTTGAAAAGGAAGTGTTTACCAAAGAAAGGAGCCACTGGCACTGATCTGACAGCTGGCAAGGTCAACTTTCAAGCCAATTTATTCGTAATTGCGTTTCAGTCTCAGAATAAGGAGTAATCTCAAGCGATGTTAAAACAGTGAAATAATAGTCACTGCACACAATAGTCACTGCACACAATACCCAGCGCCTATGCAATCGATGACAATCGATGATCGGAAAGCCAATCGATATCGATCAATAGCAATTATCTAATTGATATCGATTGGTATTTGCCAATCAATGACAAATCAATAGTCACAAAAATCCACCAGTTTGCGAAATCGATAACTATCGATTTGCCAATCAATGACTATCAATTTTCCAATCGATAACTATCGATTGCTATTGATTTTATCTAAATTGCATAAAGCTCAAGAAAGAAGAGATTAAGGCCTTCCTGTACATAGTCTTATTAAGTAGTCCAATTATTTATAAAATTAGCTACATGTACGACACGCAAGCCAAATTGCATGATATGGGACAAAGGAGGATGTTGCGCTCTTCCCAGAATGCTTTGCGACAAAACTATATTATCAAACGCTCGCGCGAAGGATGATCATTTCCAAAGATGGAGGCGTTGAGTGAACAGGGATGGCAAGCAGACGTGTTTTCTAAATCTAACTTTATTTATTTACACTGTTGTGATTTTTCAAATAAATGTGATTTCACTGTGCCTAATTTACCGTTTTTTTCGGCTACAGTTGCTTTATGGTCATTTTAGTTTCATGGATTTGCTAGATCAAACGCGAATGTGCATGTTTCCAGTCTGAACTAGGTTGTTTAAGAAGCTTGATAATGTAAGATCTCCATGTATTATAAAGGTTATTTCAGGCGCATGCTTCAAGGTAAGATTTCATATACCATTAATTTTTAGTTCTTTCTGCTTCGGCGAAGTTTGATAATTCGAAGTGTGCAAGTTTCGGCGGATGAATGTGTTTTTTTTTTATCAAAAGACAGATCCTAACGAAGTTATAGATGAAAAGGACGAGAAAATGTTACTGATTTGGGATTTTATAGTGGAAACTAATATGTCTGTGGCCGTATCTGCTTTAGCACCAGTTAATGTGGTATCTATGGTGGATAAAATGTTGACTCGTATCGTCGTTTTTCGTCGTGATTCATCTAGGAATATCGCTATAAATATAATATATTATAAATGACACAAATGACAGAAAATGACCTTAGGTGCTTTCGCACAATAGCCACAATACAAACGGTAATGAATAAAAAAGGAAACGTTCTTTTGGACAAGCTTTGAATCGTTTTACTACATTACTAATAACGATGTCTTCCTCACTGGTCTTCCTCAGCCCACACAGGAAGACAACAAAAGTCAAAAAACGAATCTGAACCGTGTTTTACGCACGAATACAAAGATAAATATCGTGAAAAATAGTAGAGGTACAATGAGGTACAATAGAAAATTTGTATTTCTTTACTATTCCTTTTTTAAAATATTTAAATATATGTCACTTTCCTGTTCTGGAAATAGTCAAAAAACGTAAACAAAGACACATGTAGCGACAAGTTTGAAAATGACCTAAATAGCACCATTTTTTTTGAAACATGAAAATGTTTATAAGGACTAATAAACATCAGCCCAAATTAAAACAGCAAGAGAAACATAAGAACGAGTAAAAATTTCTGAGCGAGAATGACCTACCTCGAATATTCAATTGACAGTTTTCCTGATTTTTCTGCCGGTGAAAAACAAGATATACGACAAAAATTCCGCCATATTTGTCATCTCCAGTTCCGGAGTTTTGTCGCAAAGCATTCTGGGAAGAGCACAACATCCTCCTTTATATGGGACATTCGGAAGCCTGTAAAGGGACTATAGTTCTACATAACTAGCATGTATCATAACTGAGGTAACATTAAATACGACGATATAAGTAAAACGCTTCAGATTGGTATAAGAGATCGCAAAGGACAGGTTAGAAAGAAAGATTTTTAGAAACAGACCGATTGGAGAACTTTTTCGAAAGATACAGCGTTGCTTCTCCTATATATTAACAGTTGGGCACTTTGGTGCAATACAAATTGCAACGCGTGATAATTTGTAACTCGTTTTGTGACACGATAATGCATGTGGTGCTCCTTGGATGGGTTAGATTACCGGTAGATTGGAGTCAAAAAATTCATAGTTGGTGAACAAACATGGTGTGATAAAACACGCAAGGGAGAAGAAAAGGAATCAAGAGAAGAATGAACATCTGACGCTATCTATTCTATTCGAAAAATTTCTACACGTTTTAAACTTTGTTTAGCAATCAATGTTTCTGTTTTGAACCTTTTAATAGTTTCGCAAATACCAATCGATACCAATCGATATAGAAATGGATAGCAATCGATCACAATTAGTTCATCGATTGCTATTGATAATCAATACCAATTGATAGTCATAAAAAATCCTTCATCTATTGTTGATCGATTATCAATATCAATCGATTAATTGATATCGATTGTTATTGATTGGTATCAACACTAGTGGCCACAATCTACACTACTGGCCACAGTCTAAACTGCAAATTACACGACTGCTATAATATTGAAACGCAAAAACAACAAAAGTCTCTGACTTGTTTTGAACAACAAAATCAGTTGTTCAAAACAAGTCAGAGACGACAGCCCAGAAACCTTTGGACCCTTTCTTCAGTAAACATTTCCCACTGGCAAAACAGACTATATAATCTACAAACAAACGATGAGCGCAAGACATATATTTCCACTTCTAGATTATCTCGTACTCGTATTAAATATTGCAAAAGTAAATATATTTGATAATTTGTTACATCTTTACAGTGTTTCTTACTTGATGTTTGATATTTTAATAAAAGCAGTCAAAGCTTTTTTGCTTTGGGTCAGTGTTTGGGCCAAAATGCGAGATTAATCACTGTCAAACCTTGCTCTCCATGTATTCATTTCCTCGGATTAAGTTAACAAAACTCTATCCCTGCTTTTAGCTTTTATAGCGGGTCGTAGAACTTCATTACGATTGACTGTAGAAAAATCTGAGTGTTTTCCTGACTTCAGGTTCGAGAAATACCTTGTTAAGGCTAGTTTCCACTCAGGAAAATTTTCCGCAGGATAGGATCGGACAGGAAAGTTTCCTTTGTGTTAGTCATTAGTTCCGACCGAGAGCTCACAAGACAAAGAAAACGTTCCTGTCCGTTCCGGTCCTGCCGAAAATTTTCCTGAGTGGAAACTAGCCTTTAGAAGTCATCATACATTGTTTACTTTCCCGCTATGACGTCAAAAGGCCTATTCGGATCCAGACATATTTCGTCAACTGAGAATTAACAAGTTCCACTGCTGCAACTGCACTTTGGACAGTTTTGAGAAAAATGATTGGAAAATTCAGAAGCCTAACCACAACCCTATGAAATTTATTTTCAAGTTATTTTATGGTATTACATACTATTACTAGAAATACATGAACGCAACAACCCCTCGCCGGCTTTATATGCATTTTTAACCCCCCTCCACCCCTCCTCTAATTTCTATTTTTTGTTGAATTAATAATGAACACAGATCAGAAAACATCCAGATAATTAGTTAGCAAGGTTCATCTGTAGTCATGTACTGACACACCGAAGGAACATGCAATATTAATATTAAAAAAAACCCGAGATGAACCAAATGACAAATTTTCATTCAAAAATATAATTATATAAACAGTGGCCAAGAAAAGACACAAATCACACAATGTCAACGTCCTAGCGTTGAAAGACAATTCTAGACAATATATTATTTATATTAAATGATTTTCAAGATTTCTTCCGTTTTATAACTCGGCTAAACTGTTAAATACGAATCTCCTACCGTTAAACTTTCTTCTGCTTTTGTGACCACAAACACTGCCAATTCAGTCTAAGTCTACTCTTTTCGGATTGTTTCGGATTGTTTCGGATCGTTTTTCTCGTTCGCGGTTTCTTACTTTTTCGTTTCACATAAATATGACAAGGCATCATTCAGTTCTCTTCATGATCTAAAAAGCCGTTTGTTTCAAAATTTCCGAGCAAAATTCTTTACCTGCTTTGAACAGTTTCAGGACACATCCTTCTTCTTTCAGTTACATTTCGGTCGGCGTCGTTTTCGGTCTTTATCGTATTAATTTTTAGGCTTTTTCCAGTGGTTTTAAGTTGTATTTATTATTATCTTTTTCTCGCTGCCGCATCTCTTGTTAGCCTTAAATTCTTTTGTCTTTTTTCATAGTAATATTAATGTACATTTTAGCCGAAACCATTTTTTCTGGCAAAGATTTCTTTCGTTTGGAAAACTATTTCGTAATCGGCCAATGATGGGCTCGGGGACTATATACAAGGCAGTTGATACGATACTATTTGGATGATCCTATCTGTTTGTCTAGAGGTACACAACAATACTAATTTTGCATATAGTCCTTTGTGACTCCAGAATTTGTTAAAAATCAGAGTATCAAGGTCTATCTGCAGTTCTTCTTGTCCTAAAAAATGAAAAGTGAACTCTTAACCTCCTTTGACACAACTTCGGTTCACTTTAAGCACTAAACAATATGTTTACAGTACTTTCTAACTACTTTGTAACGGCTTAATTTTAAAACTACAGAATACTTTGTAATCAATTTGAATTACCACTTAATAATTACTGACCCGCGTCAAATTCCATTGTTCTCTGTCTGCATTATATCAACGATTTCAGGCTGTTTTAGGAAAACGGCGACGGTCCTTTTTGGTAGCGGGGAAATTATCAGGGGTAATTATAAACGTACTAAACTGGCACACTGCAATATTAAAAATATTGCAGCCAGCACACTGCAATATTAAAAATATTGCACCCAGCAGTAAAAAAACAAGCTAAAAACAGTCTTCCTCATAATTATTAGATGAATCTACAAGCTTACTCTTGATTTTACCAATATAAAAAATTATGCGATTGTACACAACAAAACAAGAACACAATTCCATAAACAGGACATATTTTATATTATAAATAATTACACAACATCTGCACTAAATAACATCATATCGGCAGTCACCATTTTTAAAGCATTCATTTATACGACACAACGATCTTAGTGCAGCCTGTATTAATTACAAGCGATTGATCACAACATAAGTCAGACACGTCATTTTCAGTATTTTTCTTTAAAGGGATATGGCAATAAAAATTATTTTTGTCTAATTTGTAAGAACATCAAGAATAGTTATGAAGTGCGTTTACAAATTTTCATTAGATCTTTTATTTTTTAAGAAATTCGGCATTATTTGCGTACGAATACGCTCGCCATCCGCCATTTTGGATATGCATATCTATCGTCAGATATGCATGACGTCACAAGCAGGGTAAAATTTGTCTAAACATTTCTTAATTTCCTAGGTATTTTAATGCAAAATCTTAAGTATTTTGATCTGATATATTTCAAATTGAAACTCTAACAATGTAAAAGAATTTTAGCTGACATTTCGCTACTGACTGCAATTTTTACAATGTTTACCCTGCTTGTGACGTCACTTAATTAGATCTAATTGTGAAACAAGATGGCGGACGGCTTGTGTTTTTGTTCGCAAATATCTGAAAAAGTAAGCCAGCTAATGAAAATCTGTAAACGTACTTTCTAACTTTTCTACATATTCTTACAAATTGGACAAAAATAATTTTTATTGCCATATCCCTTTAAACATATTTTCTTTTCACCTTCCGTATTCACTTCAACCTTACGTAAATCGGAAACTTGTAATATCTCACTCGCTTTTCTTTTAATTGACGTCGAAGTACATTTATACGCCTTAACCCCATCAGATGACCGGTGACCAGTCGTCTCCTGAATAACTTGTTCTGATATTCCCGCATTGTACAATCTTGTAGCGCAACTACGCCGAAGAGAGTGATTTGTAAAATGCCCTTCAAACCCGGCATTCTTCATAATATTTTTCACCACATTTCCTAACGTTTCCCTACCCACAGCTTTTTTGTAATACCAAATATCACCATTTGGCTTTGCCAAAGCTCGCAAATAGAACGCGTTATCGCTGATTTCCTTTGGAACACGAGATAAATATTTCTTATAAAGCTCAACTGGACAACGAAGGGGATTTTCTAAATTCTTATATGCCCGAACAACTTTTCTTTTGATACGCAAATGGACTAACCCCCCGTTATTCGTCTTGCTGACATCTTCCGTATACTGCAAATATTCAGACCCAAATTCGTCAACTTGTAGGGATAGTTGCGAGTTTTTACTTCTCAAATTTCTATGCTCTTGACCAGCCCTAAGCGCAAATTGTATACCGAACACATAAACTAACGTATCTCTAAGCAAACTTGCCCCGCTGCTTCCTAAGAGACCGTGCTCCCACAAATAATTTTCTTGCTCTTCCGATATAAAATTAGCTTGTGCGACCTCTACGCCTAATCCTTGCCCTGCTCTTTCTTTCAATACAAAATTTAACGCCGAATTTAACTCTCTAAATACACAACTTGTCTTATCAATTAAAGTCACATTACGCTTACATTCCACGCGTAAATACGTTTGAATGCTACTTAACATCTCATATATAGTCTTGCCGGGATACTCTTTCCCGTCTACTTTTCTCACTTCTGCAACGAAATGTGCCAGGAAATAATCCAATTCATCGACAGACATTTCTTCTAAGCTTGCGTTCATCACTGGTTTTCCACTACAGGTGAGATTAGTCACACCATGATTTCTTTCGGTCCGCCACTCTTCAAATGTTTTCAACACCCAACGCCACTTCTTTCGACTAGCTTCCGAAGTCCAACTTTGTTTGAACTTTTCGCACTCCAACGACGTTATCGGTTTTCGAAATCTATTTCCTGGTTACAAACGACACATTTCATTACATTAAAAACTCAACAAGCAAAAGAACATACTAAACTAGCGAACCAACCTTTCCACAATTTTAAATTCGCCACCTGCTCCGTACCTTTTCTATCTTCATCAGTCTCTTCACTTCCCTCCTGTGCATTCTCATTCTCGAAAAGAACAGCTAGTTCATGAACATCAACGTCTCTTTCTTCGCTTAGCTTTCGCTTATTTGTCGACGACTGTGTGATATAAAAACTTTCATCTTCTGAAGAATCTTCCATCTCTATACCACGCCACTAGCTAAGCCTAACTAAATTGAATAAATAAAATTATTTGTTCTCTTATAATATGCAAATGTTCTTCCAAAGTCCACATCAATAACAATCAAACAAAACAAAACACGCAAATTCTATAACTAATCTAAAATTCTGACAGTGATATTCAAAAAGTTTCCTACTGAAATTGTAAACAATACATCCTGTTCATTGTTTGGGAATGGGGTGCCTGAAATCGTTGATATAATGCAGACAGAGAACAATGGAATTTGACGCGGGTCAGTAATTATAATAGATAATTACTTCGGCCAAACGGCATTATTGAATATATTGCAGCCAGCTTCGGGCTACGCCCTCAGCTAGCTGCAATATATTCAATAATGCCGTTGGCCTCAGTAATTATCTATTAAATACACTTTGTACTACATACTGACAGGATTGTTAACCATGTAACATTTTGAATATGATCTGATTATTACCACCCTGTATGTAACTTACCGTAAGCAATGTTCAAAGCCTGTTTATGAACGTTATAAGTTCGATTTAGAACATCTAACTAAGAATTGAAATGAAATTTGAAATCTGGATATAGACCATTGTAAATTTGACCTTGACTCCTATGTGAATATAATAACCGCATAAATTAGTGGTGAAGATTGACCCAGTTAACTCTATGGCTGTTTGAGGCAAAAAACTCAAATTTGACGAACACGTCAGATAGACCATGTTGATTCTCAGTTGATGATTTTTCTCCCGGCCATGACTTTCAAAACAGCGATTTTTGGCCTCTTTAAAGCGCGATATCTCTGGAAATACTTTTCTGTTGAAGGTATATTTTGGACGTTATACGTTATATGTGGTAACATACGTTATATGTGGTAACATCATGTTTATTATTTATTGCTGATATTTCGACCTGTTTACTTAGGGTTTCTTTTTAGCTGAGCAACAATTCTCGCTTTTATTTAACAAATAAAACATAAAGCTCCGTGCATATGTTCTCTTATAAAGGCACGTTTGACGTCATTTGAACACGACAGAAGTTGAGTAGAGGCACGAGGCGATAGCCGAGTGCCTTTACACTTCTTTCGTGTTCAAATTACGTCAAACGTACCTTTATAAGAGTACATATGCACAGGAGCGGTATGTTTCATTTGTTTTATAAAATAAGAAGAAGCAAAACCAAGCTAAAAGTGAGGTAGTTTTGGAATTTGGCGGGCTTTTACGACCAGCTGACGCCATTCTACGCCATTCTACGTCATTCATGATCTATGTTCTCTTATAAATGCACGGAGCCCAGCCAATCAGAGCGTGCGTAGAGGGCACCTTATTTTATAATACAATTTGTCATCATGCAAACATTGAAAGAATTAGTATATTTTATTATACATTACACCAATCGTTTTCGTAGTAATAATGATTATACAGTGTTAGGTTGGTCTTATAATGGTATAGAAATCCAAGATTAACATAAAAAAATATATAAAACATTAACATTAAAATACAACATAGATAAAAGATTTCCTATAAATGGATATATCTTGACTAAATCTTTTACCCATTGTTGTTTGGGGACTTTTTCATTGGCGAATAAAATTGCCTTGCGTTAGCCAGAGTTAACTGAAAATTACCGGAGCCACTGAGTATTTTGATAAAATACAAAACAACAGTAACTCCAAAGATAGTAAACATTTTATTAATGATTCAACGTTTCGACTAATGCACCTACCAATGAAAGCCCGACTTCCCCTACCGTGGGACTGGGTGGGGATTTGATTTGCTAAAATTTGATTTTGCATAAAATGCTTTCACATGCTATAAAATTCCCCACATTTCCCCCCACATTTCCCCCCACATTTCCCCCACCTTGTCCCGGGATGGGGGTAGTCGGGCTTTCAATTGATAGGTGCATAAATTGTAGTCATCGTCAGGAATGCATTAAAAATGCATTACGTTGAAATCATTAATAGACCACTTTCATTATAATCATAATAATAATAATAATAATAATAATAATAATAATAATAATAATAATAATAATAATAATAATAAAATGATAATCTTTATTCAAACTGTTGAAGATCCTGTCAGCATAAATGCTGGTATTAACAGGAAAACAGTGCTTAATTATAGATAATAACTAAATCATTAATACAAAGCGAACAAAATTAAGGAAAATAACAGTTATAGGAAATTTATAAACTACAAATGTGGGTATTACTGTCAGTTTCTAATAGGTGCATGAAAATACTACGTTTAAACTAGAGATAGATGTAACTTTTTGCCTTTGGGAGAACTAATAACGTTTTGTCTCGCAAGTCCCAGTCATGCGTGTAAAGCCTTAATTTAAAAATATTTCTTAACTGTTCAGGGCAGTCCAAATTGTGCAGTATTTTAAAAATTGTAAGAAATCGTAAAAAACGTCGCCTGCTGTTCAAAGACAACAACTTCAACTCGTTACGCATTTCCTGTGTACATTTTTGCCTTCCTTGATGGAGGATAATTCTCTGCAGTTTTTCTACCCGTTTTGTTTGAGTTGACCCACACTCGTGCCACACAATACAACTAGCATATGGCCATAATTTTATTTTTGTTCAGACTACCGAGTAATCGGAGGGGAAACTTCATGGACGCTCGTCAGTTATTCAAGACTCTAAAAAGAATTATTCAACAAATTAAAAAAAATGGTAATTAAACTTTTATATTGTTGTGGCCGGTTGCGCAACTGTGTTTATTTTTAATGTATTGTTTATGTGTTTACTGTATTTCATTTTATCAATTAAAAATTACATGGTTTGGTTTAGAATAACAGGGGGCATCCTAAGAAAAATTTAGAACTGCCCACTTTTCCAATTTTGCCCAGGGAGCTCTAACATGTATTTTTTGTTTTAAACAGTATATACATCCATACACACATACATATTATATATAAATTACTGTATAGATTAGTCGTGTCCTTGCTCTTGCTTCTTGTTGCTCCAAAAACAAGTCAAGAATGATTCAAGACCAACCTCGTCCCCAGGGCCATTTGTGGGGGGCTGGGCCATGGCCCTGGCACACGCTGAGCTATAACCACATCTGATTGGTCGAGATAACATTGGATATTTCAGGTATTCTGATTGGTGGAAACAAGGCGGGCGGCAGGCTAACTCGCGGGCATTTGTTTATATGGCTCAAATTTTATTAAATAAGTGATCCCAGAATCGCCGGCTGTTTTAAAAACAACTTGAAAATGAATGAAAATGTGAGGAAAACTGGTTAAACACCCGTAAAAACGTCGGAAGAATATGTAATGATGGGTCGTGCCGTCCCTGTGCCATGGCTGGCATACAACGAAGTCCATGGGACGGCAATTCAGAGTGTTTTCCAAATCAGGCGAACGAAAGACTTGGTGAATAAAGTCAAAAAGTATTTTGGCTGCGAAAGGAAAGTACACCACAGGGCAGAATTTACATGTTTGGCCATTGAGAAGCAGGCATTTTTACTCGGCGAGTCTAGGTTTCGGGGGTTTTTTTTCTTGTTGTTTTTTTTTGGGGGGGGGGGGGGGGGGGGGGGGGGGGGGGGGGTCATTAATCTCCCGGCCGCGCGATGGCGATTTCATCGCCGTGATGTCTCTTGAACGAAGCATTTCTTGCCATTTTATCGATGTTTTTGAATATTTCCACGACATTTCTTGGAACACCACACAGCAGTCGTCTCAAACAAAGATGTCAGAGTAGTTGGACTGTCAGCGAATCAAGGTGTATTAAGAATAATCGAAAACGTTAAACTGAAGGAGTGAAGGTCATGTTTAATTATTGTGAAACCGAGGTTTGGCAGAGTTGTCTCCAGATGATCAGTGGTTGCCTCTTTCGAACGAAGTTTTTATTGCCATTTTATCGATGTTTTTGAATATTCACAAGACATTTCACTGTTTTTCAGTTGTTTACTTGTTTGAATAGTTTTGCAAGTGACCGACTTACAGTTGATCAATAATGCGTCTGACAAATGGGTTCCATTCAATTCATCATAAACATGCTTACAAAGGCTTACAGTGTTTACAACTGCACACGCCAGCGATCGCGGTAGACCTAGTACGTAAAATATGACGAGCTATTTCAAGACAGGTTGGTCCTGGCCTTGCTGTTTTATAGTCCGACAACTACAAAATGCAAGTATAATAATAAGCACCGAATAGAGCAAATATCGGTAAGTTATCAATATGTTGAACATGTTCAGTGCATGTCTAGATATCGCGTGTCGTATTAACATGTTTAAATATTTTCTGTTTGTCCGAATTTAAACAAATTCTATATCAAAATGATCGCTTGAATCTGCCGAATCCGACACTATAGGTTTTGTCTATACTAAATATATTACACTGTTGTTTAATTTTCAGAAAAACGGCCATGTTTACATTTATACTAATTAGTAAACCTTCGGTGCTTCCTGCACCGCAGCAGTTCAAAAGACCATAGATTCTATTGTGAAAATCTACGCAATTATGCATTGCCATTGTCATGTAGTCTTGCTAGAGTACGCACAGGCTATACGCGAAGTAGCCCGAGTGAACGCCTGAGCAGGCGTCTTGTTCAAACAAGAATTCGCGAGTAAAAGAAGCCTCAATGTCCACCGAAAACTCACGAAAACAAGGCCTGGCCAGACAACAGTAATCCAGTTTCTTGCGAATTTAATGCAACGGTGAAGCAAATGATAAATACTAAGCATTTACAGATATTTATTAAAAGTATATTTATTTTTTAATAATTCGACATTGCATTTGGAAATGAATGTTTTGATTGTTTTCAGTTTGGGTCAGTGAGATTAGGCGCGATAAACTTAGTGAAGCCTGTGGCCGAGTCAAGAATGAGTCAAATTGAAAATATGGCTGATTTTTTGCAGCCTCCCTCCCTTAAATCAAAGAGGTAAGTGTAATATTTCCATGCAAGCCGTATCGAGTGGGGGTGGTCAGCTCAAGATCCTGCATGGATGGATCTTAACCAGGATCCAAGTACCGCTATTCGCCCCATGCCCCCACCGGGCTACGGCTTGCACCAATCTTCCAAACGGGTAGGTAAAAAGGTGAACGAGGATGTTAACTCCTTTTTAGGTTCAGAATAACTATTTTGTACTTAAAATAACTACTAGAAATTAACAGTGCATATTAAAACCTAAAAATAGGAATTAGGAAGCATTCGACTTGATTCATGAAAAGGGTATAATTTCAGTTCGGATTTTTTTCGGATCGGATCGGCATGTTTTATTGAAGTCGGATGGGATCCGGATACAAATTTTTCGGATCGGATCGGATTCGGATTTCGATCATTAGTCAATTGTCGGATTCTAACTGCCCAATCCGATCCGACGCACACCTCTAGAATAGAGCCTCTGTGACGTAGAGGAGATCTCCGCACTTTGCCAGTAGCCCAAGCGAACGCCTTGACACAGGCGCCTTGTTAGTATGCGATATATAGACGGTGTGCATGATAATTTAGTGGTTATACACTCTTTCATTCAAGAGTGTGATAACTACGACCTCACCGATACTGAGGTGAATAATTGTTTTAGCATATACCCATAAACATGATAACAAGTTTTACAATCTTATGAACGTTCGGTACTTCCATGCAAGACAGAGCATCTAGCAACCGTTGGCGAGTTGGCGTGCTCGATATTTGTCGACAAAACAGTTTTTTTACAACTTTTGAATATATTAATGGCTAGAAAACTTTAAAGACACTTCAGTTTACTTAATATTGTTGACTTTTCTCGTTAGTCTACTACACTGACCAGCCTTGTTTATCAACAAAACCTCCACAGTGCTTCTGTAAACAAAGCAAAACTGGCCGCTATTTTTGTTTTGCCCACAGGTGAACATGCAGTGGAGCCGATCGGATATCCCAAGATTGAGGAGGCCAATCCTGAGATTGCGTAAAAAGCACTATTAATCTACGAGGTAAATACTTAGGGGGTGATTACATGGACCTAACCGAGCTAGCCCTGGGCTAACCCAGTAAAGTCAGGATGAGTTTTGAATTTCAGGCCGAAATTCGAAATTATCAAGTAAATAAGGGCAAAGTTATGTTAGTTTTACTTCAGTTTTACACTAATGAGTCCCTGAAACGCCATTTCCTGCACTTTCCGGGGTGATTTTACAGAATTCTGAAGGTTTTAAAACGTCATAAAAAATGCACAAAAGAAAACAATTTTAGGACTTTGAATATATTAATTCTATATTATCTCGAAATTTCGCCCTAGCCCTAACTACTTCGTATCAGCGGAGGGGATGCGACCGAACGTACTTTATGTAACCCTTCATGAAATGCAATAGTACTGCTGACCGTTCTCAGTTCTCCTACCAGCGCCGGGGTGATTATCAGCCGTGAGCGCCACTGACAAATGATATTATAGCCACAATCTTAAAAAGTCTCAATACTACTTTTAAAATAAGACGAACTAGGGAAGTACTTTGTCGTCGAAGTAAGCAAATGTTTTTTAGTTATAACTGTTCCTTAGTTGAAGCCAAATGAGTAGGGCAAAGAAGAAATATGTCACCGTTTAAGCACAATTTGAATTATTATGTGCTCTCCTTATTATTTACTGTGGAGAAACTCCATTACTATGGTCCTTAATACGCACGCGCGCCATGTCCCAAATTTCTGGTAATGTGCTATGTAATCGAAACGTTGAAAAAACATACAATTTATATAGGAGACGCGGGCTAGCCCAGTTTATCCCATGTATAATTAATCGATCGCCCCCTAACAAGAGTTAGCTCTAAAGCTCATATAGTCTTATAGGTTATGCTCTTAAGGTTGTGAAATATAAAGTAAAATTGTAAGCTTAATACGCAAGTCCCAATATAAGGCCAATCATCCATGCACTTATATTAAGTACCTAACGGAAGTGACATAATATAAAATATTGAATTTATTTATTTTATTTTTTTAATTGAATTTATTTATTTGATTTTGCCACTAATTTTACAGTTTGTCAACAGTATTTCTTATTTTTTTATTTTAAATAGTTATGTAACAGAAAAATTAGCAGCAAGGGAACCTAAATCGAAACCAAGAGGCTTATACGAATTTAGGCTTCCTTTGTTAAGAAATTATTTAATATTACAAAATTACTTTTAGCAGACTAAAGCCGTGTTTACATGACCAAAATTTAAGCACGCTTAAGTTAAGCGTACTTAAAATGGGCCACCTTTGTGCGTTTACACGGTCATTTAATAATCCATTACTAAAACACGTACACCATTATTCAACATGGCGGACGAGCTATATTTTTGGTTTTGGAAGCTTCGTATGGGTAGCGTGCGTCAACGAACAACGGAAGACAATCGGTACACGAGAAAGAGTAATAGCTAAAAGAAAGAAGGAAACAAAGGAACAAAGAATAGCGAGATGGAAGCTTCTACAGCAAGGCAAAAAGGTGCATTTTATCGTATTAATAACACCGTATTAATAGCGAGCGTTTTTCAATCCCGTTGCGTTTTCACGGTCAAGTTAAGCGCGATTAACTGATCGTGCTCAGTTTAATCCACCTCCTTAAGGTGGTGCAAACGAATCGCGATTAATTTACGCCGATCTGTTTACACGGACATTTTAAGCCCGCTTAAAGTCAGATGTGGCTCAGATCCCCCTTAAATATTGACCGTGTAAACAGGGTTTAAGTCATCAGATAATACACAATATATAATTATGGCAAGTTCCTTAGTATTTTGACGAAAGAAAGTTTTTAGTTTTTTTTCAATAAAGCAAAGGAAACTGTGTTAATATAGTTCAATGGAAGAGAGTTGAAAAATGTTGGACCTTGAAATCCTATAGAAAATTGTCTAATATTTGTTCTACATAACGGAATACGAAAGTCCATTACATTCCTTGTATTATAAGTATGAATTTGGCTATTTAAAACAAACATAATGTCAAACCTTTTTGGCAAAAACATAAATTGGCCTAATTTAAGCACACAAATATCGTGCAATTTCAGTAATTAAATTTTTTTAAATATAGGGCAGTGTGAGCATCAAAGTTTTTCTCTTATTTAAGACTCTGATTACTCGTTTTTGGAGTAATCCCCGAGCCGGGCGACGGGCCGAAGGCCCGGAGCCCGGTGAGGGTGCTAATCTCGACACGCGTGGAGTCCATTTTACACGCGTGTAGAAAAAGCGAGGGAGACGAAATCTGTGAAATAGTTTATTTATTTATTTGTTTGTATATATATATGTTTGGTACGGTGTCACGCGGTAAGAATAGTTGGGCACTGGTGACTAGCGACGAAGAAAACCAAAAAATCTGTCTGTATTTCGGCTTTCGTTTAACGAATTGGAGCCTGTTCTACTTAAATAATAAAAGAGAACAACGAAGAAAAGGATACAAACAGCCGGTTTAATATATCTTGAAGCGAAACCAGAGAACCTGAAGAAACCAGACGCCGTATGGTAAACAAAACTCGATCTGAATTGCATTGGTTGTATAAACGGTAGGATTCTTGTTGTCTTAATAACCTAAACAATATACAGCTTCACGTTTTCGTGCTTTCCCTTTGCTCGTCCAAACCATAAGTCAGCTTAACTAAAGCTAACTCAAAACACTTCCTTTATAAGCTTATGTTGATGTTATTCCTTGACTTTGCATGGGCTTTGGCGATTTTTTTTGCTGTATTTCCAAATTTTCGACTGAAACGTGGTCTGTTTAATACTTCTTTCTGGGATCCGATTCTACTGAATTGTTTTTATCTCAGACTCTATTATAAATATAATTTTGAGCTGTTAACTTTTAATTCTGCCTTTACAAAACATGTATACATAGCCACATAGGGAAGCCATAAGCCATTTAAGTGCTTGCTAAAAATAATCCCTTTTGAATCCTTCTATAAAAACAATATATTTTTTACAACCAGATCTAAATTTTGCTTTGATATGTTCAATTTTCATTAAATCAGTTAGTCATCCTATCCATAAATTCTATAATTATCTCGAGGATTATCATTTGCTTTAAAATCTGTTTGTTTTTATATTGGTTGTATATCAGGAGTGCTTATTTTAAATCAGGGTGGGTGGGTGGGGGGTGTTTCAAAAAACCATTTAATAAAAGTGGGCGAGGGGTTGTTGCATTCATGTATTTCTAGTATTATACGACGAACATTAGACGGATATGTACAAGCCCAAACTACATTACATGCACTATTCAAGATACTACGGTTCCGGTTTGAACGTGGACACGCGTAATTTGACGACACACGTTTCACACGGGAAACTACATGTTGCTACGCGGAAACTGCGAAGTTACTAAGGCCAAACGGCATTGTTTCTTTGTGGCAAACGTCACGTTGTGGGGTTTGTCAGCGTAATGGCCGATCGGAAAAGCACTGTGGTGTTCTTAGCTTCACTTGACGAAGATTTAATTGTGTATATGAATATGAGTTATAAACATGCCCATATTTGCTTTGAGAATTTGGCACTCGTTTCAAATTGAAGCAATACCGTTTGACCTTAGTAACGTTATAGCAATTCCGCATGGCAACATGTTAGTTTCCCACGTGAAACGTGTGTCGTCAAATTACGCGTGTCCACGCTCAAACCGGAACCGTAGTATGGATGAATCAATCATTGAATAGTATAATGTACGTAATGAGGTTTAAAAGAGGTAAAAGCTATATTTAAAAATTATATTCCTACGGATTTTGATATTTTGTTGGCTACATGAGAGATATGCGTGTGATTTCCAAGACAATGATTCATCTAATACTAGAAACATAGTTTCATTTACTTGATCAATACACTGATTGTTAATAACTAACCGAATATCAGGACTATGTCTTTTTTGCTTTTGTTTAAAGAGGGCGGTAAAGGGTATTTTCGTGAGCAGTGAATTGCCAATATATTTTCTTGTGAAATGTAAAATGCAGGAATTTTGTGTCGTGAAACGTGATTTGTACTCCAGCCGTGAGCCGTGATTGTCGATAATAATTGTCCGTGAAATGAGAATAAAGTACTGACGTTGTCGTGAACTGTGATTAAGCATTACGCATTTTATAATTTTTAAGATTATAAGTTTAATTTGTTCTGATCTGCGAGAGCCATCGTTCTCCTAGACTTGCCAAAGTCTTTCGCTTATATAGTCTATATATCGATACTCGCTCGCGCGTCCACGATCTAGGGTCCCTATGCCTACCGTTCACCAGAAATGGTGTTTATGGTCCATAATTTATTTAGTTAATTTTTAGAAAGTATGCATGAGTGTTTGCGCCTGTTTCGTTTGGCTAACTAATATTTTAGTATATATAATGCTGTATAATTTTCTCAATGAAGTTTAGAAAAAATCCAATTTGGACAAAATCTTTTGTAAAAATGATAAAATGTGCCATTAAAAATATGTTTTAAAAGTTTCGAAATTTTGCTCAATTGTGTTGTCAGATCGCAGGAAATGCCATTTTAGAGACCCCAATTTCAAAAATTTTCCGGGGGAGCATGCTCCCCGATCCCCCTAAAACTGTGGACCACAACTTTGACTGAAGTTTTCAAAATCCTAAATCCGCCCCTTCTGAAGAATATGAGCTTCAATCTACCCATTTTCAATCTACTTCTCCTTCTGTGAATAATTGTCACAGAGTTGATTAAACGTTCCCATATTTTTTTGTGAAACGTGAAATGGCAGTTTTCTTATCCACGAAATGAGAAATGAGTTTTTTATTTCCCGTGAAACGCGATCCGTACCCCCCTTTACCACCCTCTTTAAAAGCAATAAATGTTGTTTTCTTTAAGTTCAGTGAAAGTTTATTTGCTTTAAACCAATACACCATTTTCATAATAGCGATTCATTTGAATATTCTTTTATGTGCATCTTAATAAGCCTTTCTGGTCTCGTTTGTGTGTCTACAATTCAAAAGAATCTTTGCTTCATAACGAGGCAAAAAAGGTAATTTAGGCCCGTTTCAAACGTCGAATTTTTCATGCGTCGAATACAATTCGTTAATTAAGGGCATGATAAGTTCGACGTTTAAATCAATTATAAACTTCGACCGTTTTGATTAAATGCGACATGCGAATTAAATTCGACTGCTTAGGTCGAATAAAACGACCTTGATGCGACTTCGATTCAAACGTCGAACTTTCCATGTGTCGAATGTAATGCATAAATTATTTTAATGTATAATAATTTCCGATAAACGTAAATGACATGCGCAAACGTTGATTTCGCGAGGAGGAAACTTGCAGTTCACGAAAGGTTTTCTTGAATCAGGCTTCTGAATACTTACTCACTTATTGTTCCACACTATGTCCCACCATCAAGGATTTCGAATTATTTGACGACAAGAGCGATGGATGCTTGTGGTTGCATTTCTGCCTGCTATAATTAATAAAAGCAGATCTTATTACCATGTATTGTAAAGTACGTGTCATCATTTTTCGCCGTCGTTTTGACTGTTGAATATAATAACATTGTAAATATTAATTTGCTTTTGGTCAACTTTCGAGTTGGACTCCTTTGCTTTCGCCGTGTTGTTATAGAAATGTTTATTTTAATTTATATTCGACCGCATTAAATTTGACGTATGAATCAAATGTCGAATACAGTAATTTGGGTCGACCTTAATTGGAATTATATTCGAGACATGAAAAATTCGACGTTTGAACCAGGCCTTAGATGCACATAAAAGAATATTTAAAGTGAACCTGGCCTTTTCTATTAGATAATGTAATTAAGTTCAATATTGAGGATATCGGTCAGATATTTTGGGTCTTTATGTGAAAAAAAAATTTTCGTATCAGCGGCAAGTAAAATTAAATCTAATGAGTCCTGATAATGTCGTAGTACGACGAAAGCTTGACAAATAAAGATTTTTATAATACTGCAGTAGCTACTTGGCTTCATTTGATTAAACCTTCTCTTCTTATCTTTAATATGCTACTGAGGGACAACTTTGTTCGATTATCATGACTAATATCATTAATATATAATAGAAAAAAACAAACAAAGGTCCAAGAATTGAACCTTGAGATACTCCAGAGCAAACACTTTTCAACGAGGAGTATAATGTTCATTAAATTGAACAATTGAACAATGCAAATTGAAGTCTAGTGGATGATTGGCCTTATATGAAAATAAATGCAGGGAATGAGCTAGTAGGTCTGAAAACTTAACTAATTGCGCATTTTTGTTTTAACTGCAAGGTTAGTCTAAGCCTTATATTCACCATAATTTTTATCATGTTGACTTGAATTTGATCACGAGATTTTTCAAGTTTGCAAGATCTAGTCCTCTAGATCGTTGGATATTAATTGCACACAATCACAAGACAGCAAGAAATCCACGAGGAATTAATAGCTGACAGTGGTCTACTGGTCTATCGATATAAAGTTTAAACGATTTTGTGAATTTTTGCGAATCAGTTACTGGTTTCTAAACCATATACCTACGTATAGACCAATACAGTAAAAACTCGCTAACAAGAACCTACATTTTACCAAATCAGCCTGGGGTAGGTTCTTATATTCTTATATGTTCTTATATAAATAAATTCTTAATTTCAGCCTGAGGTTCTTATAGTTGAAGGTTCTTGTTAGCGGGTTGTTACTGTATGTAGTATGTATTGCAGCATTTTGGTTTATATATATATATATATATATATATATATATATATATATATATATATATATATATATATATATATATATACACACATATACACAAACGAGCACGTGTGAGCACGTGTGATTTTGTTCACAGAGCAAATATAGTAAAGTTTAAGTAGGCTTACATCACTTCATGGACAGCGCCCGACAAATAGTATAGTTTACAAAGCAACTGTTTCCAACAAGCGACATAAATAACATCAAACACTACATTGGCATGACAGCAAACAATTTCAAAGGGCGATACAGAAATCACACTAAATCTTTCCAAAACAAAAAATATTCAAACGAAACCGAACTTTCGAAACACGTCTGGGGTTTAAAAGAAAAGAAACAAAATTTAAACATAACCTGTGTAAGAATGTCAAACACGTGATCAAACCGAAAAGGTAATGCATACTTCTGAAGTCTTATTCGTGTGTCCGAAGTGTTTCCGAACGTGTATCAGAACAACCAACGAAGATTGGAAGTCGGGTTTCATTTAAAAGATTATTATAAATGAATACACTAGGTGTACAAACAATAGGACACGAGGTCCCCTACAAGGTTGGACACCTGTAGATCGTTGGATATTAATTGCACACAATCACAAGACACCAAGAAATTCACGAGGAATTAATAGCTGACAGTGGTCTACTGGTCTATCGATATAAAGTTTAAACGATTTTGTGAATTTTTGCGAATCAGTGACTGGTTTCTAAACCATATACCTACATATAGACCAATACAGTAAAAACCCGCTAACAAGAACCTACATTTTACCAAATCAGCCTGGGGTAGGTTCTTATATTCTTATATGTTCTTATAAGTGATAACATGACTTGAGGTAAATTAGTGATTAAATTTCCCCGCCGCCGAGGGAAGATTTGTGAAAGCCCGAGGGCCGCAGGCACGAGGACTTTTACAAATCTACCCGAGGCAAAGGGGAAATTTAGTCGCTAATTTACCTCAAGTCATGTTATTAGTTTGTAATATTATGATCGCTGAGGAAAACTTTGAGAATCTTACCGACAGGAAATTTACACGGTTGATCAGAGAAGTTGCATCTAATTTTCCCGTGTATGTTGATGAGGGGAAATATATGCAAGCGGGAAATTTAGAAGAAGACAAAGGATTTCTTTGTCTTCTAGTTTTCCCTCATCAACATGCACGGGAAATTAGAAGACAAAGGATAAATTTCCCTCTTGCATGAGCCGATGAGGGAAATACGAGGTTTACTTTATTCCCTTGGAGAACAAAAGAATCCGAGACGATCATGTTATTATTATATAAATAAATGATTAAATTAAGCCTGAGGTTCGTATAGTTGAAGGTTCTTGTTAGTGGGTTTTTACTGTATGTAGTATGTATTGCATACTACATACAGTAAAATTTGGTTTATATATATATATTTGGTTTATTTATATATATATATATATATATATATATATATATATATATATATATATACATACACAAACGATACAAACGAGCACGTGTGAGCACGTGTGATTTTGTTCACGGAATGTCGGAAAGTGCTCAATGCCATAAAGGTAGAGCGAATATAGTATAGTTTAATTAGGCTTACCTCACTTCATGGACAGTGCCTGACAAGTAGTATAGTTTGCAAAGCAACTGTTTCCACAAGCGACATAAATAACACCAAACACTACATTGGCATGACAGCAAACAATTTCAAAGAGCGATACAGAAATCAGACTAAATCTTTCCAAAACAAAAAATATTCAAACGAAACCGAACTTTCGAAACACGTCTGGGGTTTAAAAGAAAAGAAACAAAATTTAAACATAACCTGGTCTATTTTAAAACGCGCGGCTCCCTACTCAGGAGGATCAGGCAGATGCCATTTATGTTTGGAAGAGAAACTTTATATCATGAAAGCAGACACACACTTTTTACCCAATAAAAGATCAGAAATCATTTCGACATGCATTTCGACATTTATGTTTTATTTGTTATTACAAAAAATAATAACAAAAACCATTTAAAAACTAATAATTAACCATCCTTGTAATGCACCAAATGGTAGTTTTATTTATTTTATAATTTTCGGCCAAAACTATTTAAGCAGCCCACGAATCGAAACTATCCTGAGTTGTACATTGAGTCAGTTCAATATTACATATATTGTATACTCGTTTACATAATGATTTTTAGAAGTTTATAATTATGTAATATAAAAAAACCCATATAAAGAGGTATTTACAAGCAAGAGAGTATAAAAGATGAAATTTATACTCTCTTGATACAATATAGGTAACTAGCTCTACAATTTGCGGTAAGCAATAAAAAGTTGAAAGAGGAATAATATAGATACTATTACAAGTACTAGATTAGAAAAACCTTGTTTGATAAACAAGTTTTTCAGGTTTGTTCTAAGTAGTATTTTTTTTTTTTTTTTAAAGATATTATAAGATATAATATCTGTAATATCTACTTAGATGTCATTCCAGATGTCAACTCCTTTCACTGGAGAGGGTATGTTTCCTATAATTTTTCTTCTATAAGACTTGTGTACTTTTTTGAATTTCTTGTGTTATGATGGTGTATTTCTTTAGCCAGCGCGTGGTCATGCAATGCTGATTTACATGCAATACTTTTTTGTGTTTAGTTATAATTTAGATCGCGTAATAAAACCATACATGCAAAGTGTTATTGTAATTATTCCGTAACGCACCTCGAATTTCTCGCTCTAACGACAAGCTTTCCATGGACGAAGAGACAGAACGAGTGCTTGTTTGGGTTCGAATTAGGATCTCTCTGAAATCCGAATATGATATGTTCAAAGAAATCAACTGTACTTAGCACAGCTTGAGCTACATGTAGGCGTATACAATACTTATTCAAAAAGCGCAATGGTCATTGTTGAGACAAACCAATGCATGTGTTACCAGGGTCTATTGGTAAACTAAGAAAGCGATATAGTATCATATTCACATTCTTTTAACAATGCGGTTAGCGAACGCGTTTCCTGTTTTCCCCAATTTACCTAAAATAAGGGCATTTAAAAATTAATGATTATCGTCAAGTACGTGAGAGTATATATGCTGATATTTCACAAGATTATCAAGCACTTTCAGTATGTTTTAGTGAACAATTTACATTGTTCAATCATTATTTGTAAGTCATGTACGCAATGCGTACCTATTTTATAACGCTCTGTTTAACTTCTTAATTCAACTATCTGTCTGTTCTTCATCCCGGTTCGGCAGGGGCGGCGCTACGAGTAGGCCAGCGCCTACCCCAGAACTTGGTGGGCCTACCTTACAAAAACATCTGTGCCTTACGTATTTTCATTAATTCAGAATAAAAAAGTAGGCTGCGAAATTATATCCGATACGTGTAAAACACGAGGCACGTTACAGTCTAGCGCCATGCACACGGCATGCTGACTGAAAAGTGAAACCCCCAAATCGGCTCTCGACGTGAATGATTTATGAATCGACACTCGAAATGAATTGACATTCGTCGCCAATTGAAGTGACCTAGGTTTAGCTTTATTACTAAGTCTTAAGATATATTAACAGATACGTCTCCACCAGTTCAACTACAGTTTAAGATAATAATCAAACATGTGTTTTTAATTTGTACATACACCCAGAACTACTGAACCGTAACCTACTTAATTAGCACTATAATCCTATTCCTACATTCCTCCCCTTTCAGTCAAAATATAAAAAATGAATATACTTATTTTATCAACTATGCTATTTATTCTACTCAAGTATCTATTTACTTTTTTTTTCTATTTTCTCTCAATAATTATACCCTATTATTCTTGATAATTCTAGAAATATTTTAATTTACTTTTCACATGCCTTGGTTTCCTTTGTTCTTTTAGGAGAATATATTCAATAGCCCCTGGCAAAACAATAGATTAATATTTCCCTCTAATATTCCCCTCTAAGGCTCTAATATTCCCCTCTACCATTCCTCGTTATAATATTCTCCTCTAATCTTCGCATCTAATATCCCCGGCACCACTCCTTATCTTATGAACCTCGCCATGTGAAAAATAAGTACGTTATTTTGAGGCCCCTCGGCGATATGTGTTTATTCACCTCGGGCTTCGTCCTCGGTGAATAAATCACATATCCCCTCGTGGCTTCAAAATAACCTATACTTATCTCTCTAATTGTTTCAAGTAATGAGCTGATCGTTCTCGATTCCCTTGAGAACAGTAAACAATACGAAAACGTTCGGAAACGTTACTGTGTGCACATATAAGTCTAAATGACTGGTGGTGATTTGGGGGGGGGGGGGGAGAGAGGGGGGTGTTAGAAAACTTTCAAGTGATATTTTGGGGAGCAATGGAAGTTTTCTTTTATCCTTGGAGGGGGTCAGAAAAGTTTTTCACCACTATTTTCTCAATTTGCTCAACCCCCCCCCCCCCACCCACCCTTAATGTAGAATGAGACAAGTCAGCCGACCAATTCCCTCATGCAATCGGATCTTTAAGCCTGGTCACACTAGCGACAATAAGCACACACACAAAAAAGAATAACTTTGCTTCTGGGACTTGCGAAGACAAAACAACGAGATTCTTTGTTTCGTCTTTTGTTCTGCTCTTGGCTTATGATCTTATGAAAATTATTCATTTTCTTTGTTTTGGAAAAAGAATTCCTGGTCGGTACGTTGTTGAGATTGCTGTGGTAAATCTTAATAGTCTCTAGGATCAACTCAACTGTTTTATCATTCAAACAAAACGCCCGCTAGGCGTAAACTCGGGCTACTAAATAGTGGGCACTGGGCAGTGGTACAGGCTGGTATGGGAAGATTATGCTATGCGAATAATCCAATACGCCATGATTCTAACCAGTGTGCTAACAAATGCTATTAGGATAGTTGTCAAGAAAAATTTGAACTTGTTCAACATAATTATTAAGAGGGTCTAGATGGGGGTGTGCCCAAAACAGTAAACATTAGATTTTTTGGCAATTTAACAGTAACAGTAAAAAATTACACATAACAGTAAAATTTTGCAAATTTTACGAAAACGTAAAAAAGCACATAATTGATGGCCAGAATATAATGTATACTGTAATTATATATATATGGATCACGCAAAAATAAATGAAGTTTGTATTAGGAAAGCAAATGGACAGTCGTCTAAGACCATCAAAGACATCTAAATACAGGGGCGCCGGAAGCTACTTAAGGCGGCGGGGGCAGCCATGTAAAAAGGGCACTTTTTCTCAGCATTAATTTTTGCACGTGGTAAATGTTTGCCAATCTTTCTCTATAGCATAAAATAACCAAAAAGCATAACGGTATAATATAATGAATGACAATGTATTGAGAGAGAAAATTCAACGACTGAATTGTTCATATTGATGCTACATTCCTATTTACATTTAAGAAAACATGGCAAATGACCAAATAGCTTCAACGGGACCGCCAACGGGACAAATAGGACCGCCATTGCGACAAATAGGACCGCCATTACAATGAACTTCTCCCACGGGGCTACCATTACTCAGAGTGATTTTGCATACTAAACTAAATTGCTATTTTATTACACCCAGTATTTTTGGGTGCTGTGACTGGCCGATTCCAGGGCGTTTCCCACCCTCCAAATTTCAAAAAATCCCTGAGAACGAGGTTGGACACAGCTAACCCAAGGCAAAATTAGTTTGCTGCCTCTGCATGGTCTGCAGTAATAAGTTAGCAAGTGAGTCATTTGAGGTATTGATATACAAAAGTCATTTAATACAATATATAATAGACATAATACAAATGGCAATTCCTGTAGAAAACATTCCTCTTATGAGAAAGGGCAATTGGTTGCCCCCGCCCTGTGAGGACAGGGGGGGGGGGCAGCTGCCCCCGCTGCCCCTGTGGCTCCGGCGCCCCTGTCTAAATATACATGTATACATATCTTTTATAGAGTACATGGAAAAATTATCTTTCTTGTAAAATAATAAACCGTTCCCAACGTGACTAATGTCTACTTCTACTCCACTGTTAATTATTATGAGTCTTATGTGCCAAACGATAAAGCTTGATGTCAATGTTGGGATTACCAAGCCCTTGAGCTTGATTTTTTAATCCTAAGAATTGTTCGAGATCTTTCTTGAAATTTATCAAATTCTTATGCTTTTCAGCATCGTAAGGCATATACGACTCCTATACCTTTCACAAGGTTGCTCGTTTGTTTTCCCTCTATAAGTCCTATAAATACTGACAATCACTTTCAATATAACAGCAGAAAATACTGCAGTGGTGTCAGTGGTCACCATATTTGCATATTTTGTAATTGTCGCACCAGGCCCCCAGTCGATGCATGTGCGCATACGTTGGCCTGCATGGAGGCACAGAGAAAGATGCAGGCGCTGGGCAAGGTGACAAGTGATGTAAAAGCTATAAAGATCTGTAAGACCTATAAACACATCTCTGACAGCGCTTTTTATAGTTTCGTATTTCTTTTGTCTGAAATTTAGTAGTCTTAAGGCCTTTAGTCATGGTATTTTTTGGAATGCGTTAAACTTTTTATGTCTTTTATAGTAATTACAACACTTAACTGCTAAGTCTTCTATGACAGTAAACAACAAAATTTTTAGCGTTTCAACATTAAACACTATAGAATACGGGCCGTCAACACTTAACATTAAACCCCATCTAGACCCTCTATTAAGCTGGGAATTCTGTGCACACAAAAAATTCTCTCCACTTGACAAATAAAATCATGTGCCATTACACAGAGTAAAAGTAAGAAGTTGCTAAATGGCAACCATGCCAAGAACAAAACTAACATTAGTACAAGCGTACAATGAAATGGTGGCTATACTGATGTACATGCCCCAAAACATTGAAATGGTAGCCATAGAACAAAACAATGAAATGGTGGCCATACTGGTGTACCAAACAATGAAATAGTGACCAATAGGCCATACTGGTGTACCAAATCAATGAAATGGTGGTCATACCGGTGTTGCGAAAGATTGAAATAGTCGCCAGATTGGTGTACCAAAACAATGAAATGCCAGCCATACTGGTGTACCAAAACATTGAAATGGTTGTGCCATATTGGTGTACCCAAACAATAATACACACTTGATGAAAGTAATGTATAAACTGTTTAATAACATCGACGTTTAGTGCAAGATATCAGTAGAGCAATAAACGATACAAGCAAATAATGCAAACCACAAATATTAATACAGTTACCCAGACAAAGTCAGTTCAGCTAAATGACAACTTCGGGATCGGAAAAATGGAAAGGCTGGAGAAAGACTTAACTGGGAAAGTGAAGTTATTAAAGTTTACGAAGGAAAAACACCAGACATCTTGAAGAAAAGAAACGCCGTCGCCATTGAGTGGAGCGCAACCGTCAAAAATTCATGTCTTTCACGAAAAAGTCTTGTTCAATGTACAAGCGTTGGAAACTATGGGAAAACTTAAAGATGTAAACGGCTATGTGCGAATGTCAGTAGACAAACTAGAGGGAATTCGTGCCAAATCGCCACGAAATTCGTGGCGATTTTGTCAGGACTGACAACGAGTGGCAAGAATGGGATTTCCCAAAATTTGTAGACGCGCTTCGAAGGTGGATCGAAAGGAATCCTATCCACAACAAATCTAAAGAGAAAGGTAACGAACGTCCACCGTTACATCCTCGAAAGAGATGGGAACCTCAAAATACGTATTCGTATCGCGCTCAACAACAACGTCAAGGGGAAATCCGATCCCCAAAGTGCGTTTACTGCGTCAGTGAAGAGCACAAATCCGTCGAATGTAACAAGGGATCGACGCAGCCGAAAGAAGACGCCTTCTTCAACAGAAGCGCCTTTGTTTTAACTGTGCGAAGGCTGGTCATAGAGCAGCAGAATGCAAAAGTCGATTGAACTGTCGAACTCGTGACGCAAAACGTCATACTTCGATTTGTGATAAAGAAGTACCAGTTGACACAATCAAGACCGCCAAACAAGGGAGCGACCAACAAGTGGTCTATCCAGTCGTCGTTGTGGAAGTCCATGGAATAAAATGTCGTGCCTTGCTGGATTCTGGAGTTCATATGCCTCGGCGGCATTACTCAAGCGAATTGGCGCAAGACCACAAAGCTCTGGAATGCGAAAAATCGAAATGATGGTCGGGGCGACGACACGAAAGATGGAGATTTCGACATGGTGGTAAACGTCACGAAAATTGAAAAACCGCAGTTAATGACCAGAAAGAATCCTCACTACAAAAGACTCCTAGCCGAAAACCCACATCTTAAAGAAGTTGTTATGGAAGATAAAGATGAGACACCAGACCTACCTGTCCACCTAATCCTTGGAAACAGCGAATGTCCACGAGTCAGCACCGCAGAACCAGCACGCATTGGAAACGACAAATGGAGTCCTGTAGCAAGTCCAACAAAATTGGGATGGACTATCACTTCCCTCGGTCAAGAATTCGACATCACCGCAATGTTACTCACGCAAACGGCAAATGTAGATTACGAGTAACTCTGTAAACTAAACGTACTCGGCCTAGCAGATTCAGCCACTGGGGACCAAAACGAAGTATATGAAGAAATCAAGAAGGATTGCATTAGACTGGTCTAGCCTGGAAGGGAAACCACCCACCATTGCCAAAGGGAAAAGAAGCAAGCTTGCGAAGATTGAACGATTCTGGTGCGTAAATTCGACAAATCGAAAGTCATCAATGAATACGATGAGATAATTAAAGAGCAACTGAGCCAAGATGCAGTGGAACGTGCCCAAGAGACTGTGGTAGGAAGGGAATGCTATATCCCACACAAGGCAGCAGTTCGAGAGAAAGCCGAAAGCACAAAGTTGCGTCTTCCAATGATGCGTCTTCCAATGTAAGAGATGGAGTTCCTTCCCTCAAGGAATGCCTGAATCCTGGTCTACCACTACAAAATCAGCTCTGGAGTGTGCTGATACGAGGTCGATTCCACCATTTAGCCATAATTGATGACATCAAGAAAGCGTTTTTGCATGTCTGGATTCGTGAGGAAGATGGAGATTCCCTCCGGTTTCACTGGCTAGGGAATCTGGAAACGAGAGAAATTGAGACTCTCAGATTTACAAGGGCGTTATTTGGCCTAGCTCCTTCGCCTTCCTTACTCGGGGGAGTAATCAATCACTTGAAGCTGGCGGCTCAAAATCCAGAAGCAGTACACGAAATCAACAAAAGCCTCTTCGTCGATGACTTGATTTATGGCGCAACAACGATAACAAACGCCAAGAAATTGAAGAATGATGCCACGGAAATCTTCGTTGACACTGCCTTCGAGTTGCACAAGTGGCACTCCAACGGTGAACGAGTCCACACTGGAATCTAACCAAAGCGACGTAGATGTGCAAGAACAAACCTTCGCGAAACAACAGTTAGGAGAGCCGACTGGAGACGATTGTGGCCTCCTAGGACTCACCTGGAACAAGCGAGAAGATACGATGAGTGTCATCGTGTCCAAAGAAACAGTGCCAACGACGAAAAGAGGTATCCTAACCAAAGTCAGCGAAGATTCATAATCCTTTGGGAGTTGCATCGCCCTTAACACTCCATGGGAAGATGTTATATAGAGATGCCTGCAACATGGTTGGGATCAACAGCTACCGGCAGACCTCGTAGAAAGGTGGAACCAATGGGAGGGAGAATTGCCAGCGCAGATTACAACAATAAGATCACTCATAAAGTACAAAGAGCCGATAAACACTATCGATCTCCACGTGTTCGGTGACGCGAGTGGGAAAGGAGTAGCCGCGGCGGCCTACACCGTAATATCGCAACCCTCAGGAAAGACGCAAAGTCTCGTAACGGCGAAGTCTCGACTGCCCAAGCAAGGACTGACAATACCACGTCAAGAACTGGTTGCTGGACATATGGCAGTGAACCTTGCAGCAAACATCGCTGTTGTAGAATGATATATCATCTTCTTGATGGGTTATTTTAGTTTGTTTATTTTAATCTTGTTTTGTGATATTGCGAAGTAATGACGGATCACGAACACGCTTTACTTTGACCAATTATTAATGATGGGATTAGCCAATAGTTATCTTTAGGAATGTTAAGCACTGAAAATGTAGTGTGAGAGAGTCTTTTAGGTCTTCTGTGTCTGTGAGTGAGAGAGTATAGAGTGATTAAACAAAACTGTGATTTAAAACGTGATTGTGAATTGTTGGGCGATTACAAAAGGGGAGGCATTCCCCAAAATCGCAGATGCACTACAGGGATTTCCCATCAAGAACACCTATACTGCTGGTGAGACATAAATGGAGGCGGCAACTACAAGCAATTCGTAAAGAATCGTGTAAACAAAATCCAAGAAAAGAAAGGGATTAAGTGGAGACATGTGCCAACAAACGAGAACCCCGCAGATCTGGGCAGTCGTGGGGGAGCGGTGTCTAAAGACAATGAACTGTGGTGGATTGGACCAAAGTGGCTCGAGGAATCAGAACGTTGGTCAACAGATGTCAACACAACCGCGACCAAAGAGTCACTGGAAGAAGCCAAGAAATTGCGAGAGTTGTTCAAAGCAGCTACCGACGAACAACACGATAAATTCAGTGAAACTGCTCACAAAACGATGAAACTATTGGAAAGTTCCTCGGGTGTGTGCATGGATCGCAAGATTCTTACGTAACGCCAGAGATCGACAGCCAGAGAGAGATGACGGCCCTCCAACGACAGAGGAACTGGAAATCCAACGGCTATTCTGGGAGAGACCAGTGCAACAAGAAGGCACACAAAGCGAGCACTACGAAGAAGATCGAATGCAACTCAATTTTCAGCCCAATGAAAATGGGTTGTTGGAGTGTAGAGGGGGAATTCAAGGTCATTAACCGATCTATCTACATGTACTTCAACCTACACGGAGAAATTTTTCCAGCAAGCTCATGAAGATACCCTACATGACGGAGGCTCACCATGACAAAGATTCGGGAGAAGTACTGGGCTCCACGACTCCGCTGGCAAAACGACTTATCAAGAGTTTCCCGGGATGCAAGAGATTTCAAGCAGTTGCAATGTCCAACCCACCTCCGGGGTTGTTGCCTCGAGATCGAGCCGAAGGACGAACCCCCTTCCAAGCAATTGGTGTTGACTACGCGGAACCCATCAAGATCTGTACCAGTCGCAAGCGAGAAGCAAAGGTGTATGTCGTTCTCTATTCGTGTAGTTTGACAATAGCGTTACATCTCCACCTTGTGAGGAAATTCAACCTATAAGCAGAGCCCCTTGGTGGGGAGAACAGTTTGAACATGGTTGGTTTAGTGAAGGGAGCCCTACGAAAATCTACCGGACACAACCAACTGTACTTTCACGAGCTAAAAGAAGTCCTGTTAGATGTGGAAGTAGCTCGGAACAACAGACCATTGTCCTATGTAGAAAATGATGTACAGATACCGATACTCACACCTACATCATTTCTAAACCTTTCCTCCAACGCACTCCCAGAAAGAAACCGCACTGTGAAGGCGACGCATCGCTAAGAAGAAGGGCTAAGTATCTTCGGAAATTCAAAGATGACATGTGGCAACGCTGGACGAAAGAATACCTTCGAGGCCTGCGAGAGCGTCACAAACTGGAGCACAAGGGTTCACCACCAACAGCAATACAAAAGGGAGACGTAGTAACCATTAAGGGAGATGAAAAGGACAGGAGCAAGTGGAAATTGGGGATTGTGGAAGAACCTATAACACAAAACGACGGAATCGTGAGAGCAGTTAGATTGCGAGCTCGAAGGAACCACCTAGAATGGGCCATTCAACAACTATATCCATTAGAACTGTCCTGCGATAGAGAGAAAGTAACACCAACTGTTAAAATGAATCCCGAAGCACCTGAATTCAGACAAAAGAGAGACGCAGCAACAGCTGCTAGAATTCATATCGAAAGTATTGCTGAAGAAGAGGACAATACTTAAGGATAGGTCAAATTAAGTAAGAACATTTTGATTAAAGTTAATCACATTTAATACCGTAGCTATAGAAACTGTATTTGTCACCTTCGGAGTCAAATAGGGTAGTGTGTCGTAAATATAGCTACTTATGAATTTAATTTAATGAATTTATGAATTTAAGTTGAATTTCATCAAAATTTGGATGAGAAATTAATAAAAATCTGACTGGAAGATTCTCCTTGTAAAAGAAATGCTTGATTGCGCTCATTAGCTTATTTTATGCAAATATTTTTGTATAATGTTGGCACGAGTGCAATCAAGCATTTTATTCATACATGCATGTGTTGGTTTCGTGAGCTAGCCTGGTTAGCGGGATAGCTCGTTTTCTTTTTAAATCTCTCTATTAACCCGCTGGCGGAGGTATATGCAGTCTCTGACTGCCCTCTAGTTACAAATGTTACATAAAGAGCTAACTAGATAGCGTATAGATCGTTTTCATCTGAAGTCACGGTGGCCATATTGGTGTCCCGAAACAATGAAATGGCGGCCATATTGGTGTACTATCTTTATCCTATGTGAATTTAACTCTATTCTTATTCAAATATTTCGTATTGTTTCACCTCTCCAATGGGGCCACCGATGACGTGAGTGAAAAAGATCTATAGTTGCGCCTATTTTAAGTAACTTGGCCGGAATGTTGTTTAATCCTGTGGCTTTGTCTAGTTTCAAATAATTTAATAAATTGAAATTTTCCCCTACAGTAACGTTCTCAATAGAGAAGGTAGAGCCAACTGGAGGAATATAGTCTTCAAATGAGGACAAGTCTTCATCCAAAGGAATCAGTTGACTTGCTAAATTAGGCCTAACGCTGGTAATATGTTTATTTAAGAACTCTGGAATTTAATTGGGTTTAGACAACACTGTATTGCCAGATGTTGGTCTAATACTTAATTTGGATAGAATAAATGTTGTCTTGTCATTACATTGTTTATTGTTTTCCATATTAGCTTACTATTCCCAAGATTACCTTCAATTTGTTTCTGTATCTACTGCGCATGCGAGTAAATAGTTAAGTAACAATAGAATATTCACATCCCGAGTTAGCCTGAGCAGTCTGACGCAGTAGATACATGTACACCCAGGCGTGCCTGTTTTTATGTATTTATAGTATAGTATCTTGTGTTCTAATCCGTGCCAATAGACTTGTCAATTATTTTTTATTCCAAGTTTTGTTCCTTTTTATTTATTCTTTTATGATATGCCTAATGAGTAATGAGGCGATGGTTGCGGTTTTCTACAATTAACTTTTATAACGGGCGAATATATGTGTTAGAGGTTTAAACTGAAAATTTCACTGAGTCGGTGTTTCCTTTTCCCGTTGAAGGCACGAGAGTAATATATTTTAGACTTCTTGTCAGCTAGGAAAACGACGTTAAGGCTCTTTTCCACTCATTGCAGAAACTAGTTCGCAGATCGCTGCGAGTGTTTGCATCTAATTAAAAACAATTCGCAGTGCTTGTTTTCTCGCTGTGAGTGCTTTTTAATGAGATACAAGTACTCGCAGCAGCACGAGGGACAAAATAGGGAGCTTAAGCAAACTATAGGACGACGACGGCAATGTAAAGTTTAGTATCTAACAGAAACCACGAATCGTTTACTAGTACGTAGTATTAAATATTTAAAGTATGTTTTTCGACATCCAAAACCCTATATATCTACAATCCGAGAATAATTCATTGGGACACTCAAGCATCAATTAACTTCCTTCTTGCTTACTGCACTATCGTGGGATAAATAACGTTGTTTTACCCCTCCCCCCACCCCCCACCAATCAATGTTGATTTCCAGGTGACACTTCTGAGTCCTAACAAACAAAAATTCGGTCGCAACCTTGATCGGAGGGAGAAGGGGAGGGCACATTTTAAAGATAAATCGCGCGCGCACAGAAGTCTCTTGACATACGTTGTGTCCCAATGTAATTATTCCACGATTGTAGTTCTAAAAGGATTTCGTTGCATAGTTTGAATCAAACTCGATTCCAGGTTTCGCCGTTGTTCCACGAGTTAACGTTATCTTTAAAGACGTGAAAATGATCTGAATAATGGAGACCTTAAGACCCCGTTTATACGATGCCGGTACAATTTGATAACGGAACAAAATCATGCCGTTTAGGCCTTGTGTTTACACGATACCGACACAAAAATAACATGAAATGTTATATGCTGTATTTGCATACCAGCATGATTTTGTTCCGTTTTCAAATTGTACCGGCATCGTGTTAAAGCCTGGTTTCCATATAGTTGTAACTGTTGTAATTCAGTCGGCGACTGTCGCCGATCAAGTCTTACAACAATTACAACTTAATGGAAACACTTGTTGTAATCCAATCGGCGACAGTCGGCGACTGTTGTAGAAGTTGAATCAGGTTCAACTTCTACAACAGTTACAACAGTCGCCGATGCGACAACAGTTTAATGGAAACATCAATCGCCGACAGTCGGCGACTTTTTGCTAGATGTTTGCAACATAAAACACAAAATTATTTACAAAAACTGGCCAAATCCTTTAAAAAACGCTCGATTTTGTTAAAGAAGACCACTAACTGACTAGTTCGAAGACTTGAATGCCGTACGCCAGCTCAAATGTTTGCAACTGTCGTCAAACGTTCACGAAACATGAGATTTAAGCGGCGAAGTTACTGAACTTGTAAATAATGCTTGTTATATTGTAATATAAACTGTGAAAATGATCACAAACAAAGTTTTAGTCATTCAATTTGTTTTTGAATATAGCTCATCTGAACCTTGTCAAAACCGAGAAGTCCTCAGTCCGAGCGAATCGGCGATTTGAATTACAACAATTACAACTATATAGAAACTAGGCTTAACGGGGTTAAGATGCAAGGACGACGACGGCGGTTAAAAAGTATTTCAAATTTTAGCATAAAAAGAAGTCACAGTTAACTGACTACTGTATTCAATACTTGAAGCTTGTTTTATAATTTTCAAAGTGTTAAAACGGTTGCAGTGTCTGTGTTAAGGCAACCTCAGACAACAGTTCTCATCACCCCACGAGTCAACGCTGTCCTGAAGACGTGAAACTCAGTGCTCTGAGTGGCGTTGTATACAGAGCGAGGACGGTGTTCAGATTACTATTGGGACTAGCAATTATTCATTATCTTTGTTTTGCAAGAAGAATGCTTTTGTTCGAAGGACGTCGTCCTCGAAGTTGCCGTCGAAGATCTTAAAGTACCTAATAGTGCTACGACGACGGCGCTTAAAAAGCAACAAAAATTCCATAACTGAAAAACGTCACATTTAATGACTTTTAGAACATCACAGTACTGCTAAAATGATTGTAGTGTTTGTATTGAAGGCAATCTCAAGCAACAGTTCTCATCTTTTGGCCGTTGACGTCGTCCCGAAGACGCGAAAATGCTCTAACTGGCGTTGTTTTAAGGACGAGGACGGTGTTGGGATTTACTCTTGGGATTACAAATTATTCACTCACTTTGTTTCACAACTAGAATATTTTATTTGGAGGACGCCGTCGTTGAAATTGCCATCGTATATCGTAAGGTCCCTAATATTAAAAAGAACTCGCAACGACAAAAGAAGCATTGTGAATTGTTTTTAATTAGATGCAGTGACTGGAAAAGACCCTTAAGTCGACCCTATTTGAATATGTGGGCTATAAACTGCTTATTTAGCATATGACAATTGAAGGTATGTATGTAAAGATTAAAAAATATTGTTCTCGGCTATTTTAGAATTTAATTTCGCTAATCGTCTTCTCAGCAAGGCTCCCAGACAAGGTCATTTGGTCTCATCTCGCTCTGCAGTGGAGAGCAACGTTGGTTCCGCTCTCCTTCAATATCCTGTAATATATATAGTTTGTTTCTAAACGGTAAGCTATTTTAGTGTAATGTATATACGGTTAGAACTAATTACTGTTTGTCAAGTTCAGACATGTATATCTATACCTTGTGAAAGCTGTGGGCTTAAGCTAGCTACGGGGCGGGCTAGCTCGGTTACCGGGTTGATTTTATGTGACGAAAATCGTATTACGACTATTCGAGAAAGGAAGAATGATATAACAAAGCAAAAGTGATTTCGTTTTTCTATAAGCATAACGCACAGGGTATTCTAATTCTTTTTTGCGGTCATAGAAAGATTTTGGTGTCATAAAATCATCTCAGTAACTGGGCCAACCCACCTCATATGAACGGCCCCTAAACACTCTGCCGACCATGAATTAACGACGCCATGTACACTACGCTTGATTATTGGTGCGGCTCGGTTAATAGACGAAATCGGAGTTTCGACTGCGCATATAATCTGAATCGGGATAAAACGTAGTTCATTTATAACATGAGGCAGAAGCAGCCGTAGTAAACCCAACATTTCTGATTTCAGAAACTTTTTAATGTTTAGGTATTCTATAAGGATAAACTTTGCTTATCGATTAATTATCCTTGACAATAATCCTAAACGTAGTGTTTAAAAATAATGAACTCAAAACATGAAAAAACAGTCCCGTTATGCTTTAATAGACACGATGTAATTTGCATAGGGGTCCAAATTGAATAAGAAACTAATTTACATGTGGGCCTAACGCGTTTTCGTTTTGTTTACTGTTCTCAAGGGAATCGAGAACAATCAGCTCATTACTTGAAACAATACGGAAACGCTCGGAAACGTTACCATGTGAACATAGCCTAAATAAACTACGATTTGGTGTATTAAGGCTGGTTTCCACTCAGGAAAATCCTCCACAGGATAGGACCGGACAGGAAAGTTTCTTTTGTGTTATAGTCATTAGTTCCGACCGAGAGCTCACAAGACAAAGAAAACTTCCCTGTCCGTTCCGATGCTGCGGATAATTTTCCTGAGTGGAAACTAGCTTTAGGTCGCAGACCTGCTGTCTAAATAGCACAAAAGGAACAAAAGGCTTGTTCTTATCTAATAAGATACCATGCACTATTAGATAAGACTAGAACAACAGAACTTCTCTGCATTTTATACATTGAGCTCGCGATGAATCTTGTTTAAGGGATTTATGTAACGACTTATACTATCTTTTGACGTTTCTGAGTCCAGGTTCAAACGTGGCGCACTTCACATGAACCAAACTCAATGCAAATAAGCGTACCGTAGCATATTGTTTAAGCTATTAAGCTAATTTCATTGAGTTCAATTCATGTAAAATTCGATGTTTAAAGTAAAGTATATAAAGCGACTTCATTTATTGAGGGTAACATATGACAGTATAGATACTGATAACCCAATGGCCATCACCCTTTGGTAGAACTAGTTAGTAGAATTAAGTGGAGAAACAACTATAGTGTTGGAAGGGAGGAAAACCGAAGAACCTGGCGAAAAAACCCAAGGTATACTTCATATTTGTTGGTGATTAATTTCTTATTAGTGCAGATGCACGGCTTTTGGCTTTTGTTGCGATTTCAGTGGAATAGAACCAAATCGTAGTTTCATTTAGGCTCACATGCAAATTAGTTTCCTATTCAATTTGGGCCCCTATGCAAATTACATCGTGTCTATTAAAGCATAACGGGAAGATAACATAGGCTGGGACTGTTTTTTAATGTTTTGAGTTCATTATTTTTAGACACTACGTTTAGGATTATTGTCAAGGATAATCGATAAGCAAATTTTATCCTTATAGAGTTCCTAAACATTAAAAGGTTTCTGAATTTCTTATGTTATGTTTACTACGGCTGCTTCAGCCTCATGTTATAAATGAACTACGTTTTATCCCGATTCGGATTGTATGAGCAGTTGAAACTCCGATTTCGTCTATGCGGGCTTAATAAGCTGAAATCTTTAATCTTCCGAAATTTAACTACGATTTTACAATCAAATTTTTGCAAACTAACGATACTATATAAGATCTTGACGTTGATTTCACTGATATTTGGCCAACGGCTGCGATGTGGACTTCAGTCGGTTGATGTTC
The DNA here is from genome assembly GCA_964035015.1 of Corallium rubrum. Lineage (NCBI taxonomy): Eukaryota > Metazoa > Cnidaria > Anthozoa > Scleralcyonacea > Coralliidae > Corallium > Corallium rubrum. The sequence goes on along the minus strand of CAXIUP010000288.1, from coordinate 341,953 downwards.
CGCGCTTTTTATCAGCGATTTCCACAGCCGAGCAATGAAAAGCTTTTTGTATTTCGTCTGACTTTGACCTTTGTGGGTTGTTCCTTGTTTAATGTGTTGAATCCTCGCTGTTGTTTTCGAAGAAAGATTACACCATCACGATACAATGCAGTCGATGCTTCCTTGGGCTTGATACTTGTTTTTCACGAAGAAAGAATACACGATACGATGCTTTCTTGCGATTAACAAAAGTATAACATAAACACACAATAAATGAAGTATCATTTTACCAAAGGAAATCTGGGGAATCAAGCCTCATCTATACCTATACTTAACTTATGAGGTTATATCTAGTACTAAATAATGTTAGTTTTAGTCTATAGCACAGTGTCGACAGTAAATAAAACAATATGCTAGTTTGTCTAGGATTGTTATATTTAACAATTAGACAACGAGCCCGAGTTTTCTATGAGCGAATAGTCAACGAGGCGAAGCCGAGTTGACTATCGCTCATAGAAAACGAGGGCAAGTTGTCTAATTGTTTTAGTATAAATTTACCAGCAAAAGTTAAATAAATTCTCGGCCATAACATATTCTTTGGGGCTCGTTTAATGCATATTTTTACTGCCAACAACAAACGTTCAACGGTCATTTCGGACATTTCCTTGGCCCGTACAGTAACTGATGTAATATATCAACAACGAGTTTGAGTGTTTCATCAGGGGATCCAAACACGAGAAAACATGATTGTTTTCTAGTGTTTGGATCCCCCTGATGAAACACGATAAACGAGTTGTTGATATGGCATCTCAATCGAGTGATTTCAATTGAAAAATACAATTAAAATAAACCCTCATGAGATTTTATTATGAGTGTGTGTAAAATTTATTCATACAGCAACTTGTTTGTTTTGCATCGATAATTAAGGTCTTAAGAATGGATCGTTTTCATCTGACGTCACGGCGACCATATTGGTGTACCAAAACAATGACATGGCAGCCATATTGGTGTACGATATGGGAATTAGCTCTTTCTTATTCAAATATTTCGTATTGTTTCACCACCCCAATGGGGCCACCGATCACGTGAGTGAAAACGATCTATTAGATGAACACCGGTTTTCATCAATTATCTTGGGTTTTAGTGGAGTATCCAACTTCAATCAGGTGATTGAATGAACTATTGTAATTGGCTGATTGTCTCATGAATTATTAATGTATTTGAGATGGAAAAGTAAAATTTCTTGCATAATTTAGCATGGATTTTCATGTACAATATTAAAACAATATATATCCACTCATTTGATTTGTAAAAGTGACAAAAAGTTGAAAGAAACATTCAATTTAGCATATAGTTCACATCACGAAATCTTGTCAACAGCAAGCGTAATTTTGAAATGTGTTTTGTTTAAACGAACACAGATAAACAACTTAACGCTCTTACCATTAATAATTTCCATTCTAACCATTTTGTAGCCATTTTTGTTTTCTGTGGAACGTATTACTTCGCCTAAATGTTCAATTTCTTCTTTCATTTGCCCACTCCGTTATAATTTCGCCGCCATTGTTGCTTAACAGAACAACCGCTGGCTCTAATGATCATTGTTCGTGTTTTACTACGCATTTTGTCATTGGTCATTTTTTTAAAAGAATGACTTTCATTGGTTTATCCCAGAGGGTTATATCACCAATTATAAACTCATGCAATAGCCAATGAAATTCGAGTATTTGCATTATAACCTTGTAAATTTATACTAAAATACAATACAATACAACAACTTTATTTAAAGAGGGTAAACACATAACAGCTTTCGCTGACAAACAAGTGGCCCTCATGTCAAAAATGTCGAAAAGTTACAAATATATAACGTAATATGTATATATAAGAAATATGAATTAACTATTTACAAGGAATCAGGAATTATATATATATATATATATATATATATATATATATATATATATATATATATATACATATAAGGAGAAAAAAAAAAGGAGAAAAAAAGAAAGGAAAAAAATGTAGCTGTATATACAAGCATATGCAGAAGATACGACGACTGGAAGATTATAATAATACTTCAAAAAAGTCAATGTTTTTATAAGATTCGATAAAATATTTTCTCAGAGCTTTCTTAAATGAGCAGACACTTGGTTTTCGCTTTATTTCATGCGGCAGACTATTCCATAACTTAATACTACTAACTGTAAATGACCTGCCAGCCTCACTATAGTATAGCTATACTTAGGACAGATCAAATTACAGTATGTTTCAAATTATTATGCAATTAAAGTGGCATTTTTCAAATATCTTTAAAAGTATTTCATTTGAGCCAATCAAAGTTTCACATTTGTTTTTTACACTTTAACCAACATTAAATACTGATTTCATTTAGATATGTTGACAAATAAAGCAGTCGTAACGTATTATGCAAAAAAGGTGTTTTTATGATGTACCAAATTATTATGCATACAAACTATAAATTACATTCTAGTGACCAAAAACACTATTTAAAAGGTGACTCAAACACACTGAAGTCTACAACTTAATATTAACCGGTTTTAAACAAATGCAAGCTTGATACGCAACACACATATGTTCGTCCTCTACTTATTTATTCACATATGTTCCATTATTTGACAAGAGGTCTACCAGACGACCATCGACAGATTTGGTGAGATTTTGAATTTCATCTGCTACGATACTCTCTGCTGCGTCACAGATACCCTTCCACAGATCATCTTTAGACATATATTGTTGACCACCACTGTAAATTTTCTTCAATATGCTCCAAAGGTTTTCTATGGGGTTCAGATCCGGAGATGATGCTGGCCATATCATCAACTTTTCATCTTTGAAGCCAACATCTCGTAGGTATGCAATTGTGAAACGTGCAGCATGTAATGGTGCATTATTTTGCATGAAAATAATCTTCCTTTGGAATGCTACTCGTTGTTTGCGATACCATGGAATAAAGTTCCGCTTCAGGAAGTCTGCGTAGGTGGCAGCATTCATTTTCACACCTTCTGGCACTCTAAATGGACCAACCATCGCATTGCCTAATATACCAGCCCAGAACATAACACCCCCACCACCTTGTTGTCGTCTTAATCTCGTTGGTTTCTGGGCACCATAAGCCAAGTGACAAAAAGTTGAAAGCCATCAAGGGTTGCTCTACACTCGTCAGGGCCATCAAGGGTTGCTCTACACTCGTCTGTGCAAAGAACCGTTTGGAAATCGGTCTTCATATAATGTTTAGCCCATTCAATCCGTTGAATTTTGTGTCGGTTGGTTAAAGGTGGGCGAATGTTCGGCTTAACCCTATCCAGACTGGGGGGGGGGGGGGGGGGGAAGTGCCCGCGCTGAATTTAAAAGTTAATATCTCCTAAACCAGTACAGGTATGGTTCTGAAATTTTATGACTTTTCCTAAATATGTATGGGCTTTATGTGTAGAAAATTTGGTGAAAAAATATCCAGCCAAAAAAAAGTTACAGCGGCGTCGTGAACACCTACCAACACAAAATTTCAGCCGATAATTTTTATTATGTTTGCTTTTATAATAGTTACAATAAAAGTAAGCACTTTTTAATAAAGAGAAACTATTTTTTTGATATACTACCTTTTTTATGTTAACAAAACAATAGGAAAAAAATTTTTTGAAATTCTAGTAATCCTGGGTTTTTGCAATTAATGACGTCATAATTTGTCGCCATAATTGACGTCATAATTTGTCGCCATGACAACATAAGTGTAACACATACTTGAACAAGGCCTACCATCCACCTGTAAAAGTTTCGTCGGAATACACCAAATGGTTCAGGAGATATTGACCGCGGGCACTTTCCCCCCCCCCCCCCCCCCAGTCCCAGAAGACAAAAAAAAAGCCCAGTCTGGATAGGGTTAACAGCTTTGGCAACCGATTTGAGAATGCGACATCGAGATGTTCTAGGTATTCCCTGGATTCCAGCGTCCTCAAAAATTCGTTTGCTCGTTGAAAGCGGATGCCTCGCTACTTCTCGTTTGATTGTGGATAGTTGCCGTCTTGATATTTTTCGACTAACACCTTTGTCGCTTCTTTTCCTTGCCTTTTTGCTGTTGGCAATGAATCGCTTGACCGTTCTGTGGTCACGACAAAGTTCTTTTGAAATTTCGATTGATTTTTTACCCTGAGCGAGACGTTGAACTATATTTCTCTTCTCCTCTTCTGTCAGATCTTTCTGCTGACCCATCTTTCGCCAATTTCTACCTCAACTAGTGCAATTTGCATAATAATTTGGTACATCTAAAAGCACCTTTTTTGCATAATACGTCACGACTGCTTTATTTGTCAACATATCCAAATGAAATAAATATGTAATGTTGGTTAAAGTGTAATAAACAAATTGTGAAACTTTGATCTTCTCAAAGCAAATACTTTTAAAGATATTTAAAAATTGCCACTTTGCATAATAATTTGAAACATACTGTATATCAGAACGTGCTTAGTCTTTCTGGTATGTATTGAGTAGTTTGTAATTAACAAATCATTAATATATGATGGTGATTCACCTTTCAATTTCTTGTAAACTAGAACACATTTACTTATTTTGACTTCGTCGTAGAAGGGCATCCAACCTAATTCCTTGAAATTATCTACTGTTCTAGACTGCGTGTCCACCTCGAGTATTACACGCGCTGCGCGTTTCTGTAACCTAAAAATTCTCTTTAAATCCTCATTTAAACAATAAGTCCATACAAAGCTACCGACATCATAACTGATTTGATGAGAGCATTATAAAATAGTTTTCTTTCCTTAATTGGAAGATATGATCGAAACTTTTTTAAAAGACTAATTTTTTGACAGAGTTTCTCAGAGAGTTTCAATTCTCAACATGCTCTTTAAAAGTAAGTTCTTCATCAATGATGACGCCAAGGCGTTTCAGGTGTGCAACCTGCTGGATGCCGGTCGCGCTTGCTTGTTCTTTTAGAGTGGGGTTTTCGAGATGGGATTTCAGTCGTTTACCAGTTACCAAAATTGGCTTGGTTTATATAGCTTTGCCGGAGTTAGTAACGTTTTCTCAGTTCTTGCTATACAAGCTGTCGTTTGCATACGGTTAAACTCCGAAAATTAAATCATCTAGTGAAACATTGGTCTCAAAAGTCTCATATACCCCTCGCTAAAAATCCTTAAAAATCCAGAAATTCCTGCAGATCCTATACGTCTTAAAAATCTTTCAAAATAAAAAAAAAAACACTTAAAGAATTCCGAAAAACCCTTGAAAATCTATAGAAATTTAAAAATATATCTCTGGAAATTTCTGGAAAATTCTTAAAAATCCTCAATGTCATTCACATGAATTTAACAAAATTTTAAAAATCTTATGTTTTTTTCAGAGTGATACTGATATCCCTCGGTAACACTAATGTTTGAAATAAAGCTATTAATTTGCAGTGTCGTCGCCAGTGTGACAGTCGGTGATTGACTCGTGCTGATCCGATTGTACTATCGATGAGAAAAATCCTTTTGCTGGCTTGAAATGGCTGATTTATGAAAACTTTCAGGATAAGACTCACAAGTCTGTTGCTTTTGCCAGTACTTGGGATGATAATTACATTTTGAGAAAATTTAAATGCGAAATCATCACTACATACAATAGTTTCGTTCGTGTATCAGAATGCATGACGACCGTTTTCGGACGTACAGTGAATTAAGATGTCTTATAGCGATCGTTTCATTCCATTAAAGACCTCTAAATATATCCAGAACGGTATAGGAGAAGATTAACCATAATTTTGGTTGATATATACAACGAGAATACCGGATTATCTGCGATGACAAACGGTAGTAACTCATCATTTTGTTTAACAAATAAAACATTAAGCTCCGTGCATATGTATACTCTTAAGCTGGTTTTCCACTAGGCGATTTTTTCGCGCAAATTAAGGGACTTTTCCTTTTGTCTCACGAGCTCTGAGCTGGAACTAATCAGAAATCTATTGAATTCGAAAAAAAGAATGTCGCTTCGCGCGAAAAAAATCGCCTAGTGAAAAACCGGCTTTATAAGGACACATTTGACGTCATTTGAATAGGAAAGAAGTTGAGTTGAGCCTAGATGCACGAGGCGATAGTCGAGTGCCTTTACACTTCTTTCGTGTTCAAATCACGTCAAATGTACCTTTATTAGTGTACACATGCACATGCAGGAGCGATATGTTTTATTTGTTTTATAAAATGTGAAGAAGAAAAAAAACACAACTGAAAGTTGGATGGTTTTGAAAGTTCGCCAGCTTTTCCCGCCAGGTGACGCCATCCTATACGCCACTCCACGTCATTTTACGTCATTCACTGTGGCTTTTGATCAGGGGACATGTGCGTCATGTGAGATTTGTTTGCGGCATTCCCGTTCATGCAGCGGAGAAGAGTTACCTGCGGAGGAGGCTATACGTCATTCATGATCTTCGTACTCTTATAAATGCACGGGGTCCAGCCAATCAGAGCGTGCGTAGAGGACAACTTATTTTATAATTTAGTTTGGCAGTGATTGTATTCAAGAAATAAAAAAACGTGTCGCGTGCGATTATCGAGTTATAATGAACGAGAGATGCGTGTAAAGCACGAGGCGATAGTCGAGTGTTTTACTAGCTTCTCGAGTGCATTATAAATCGATAATCGCACAGCGACTAAGTTTTTTATTTCTTTTATAAAGTAATGGCTTTAAATTGTCAATAAACCCAAGCAAGGAAAACAGATTACCTGTCTCAGGACGAATTTTTTACCATTTAGTGCCATGCGTGGCCCCGTACAAAACACGTCGGCGATTTTAGCGATGAAAATGCACTTAAAGTATGACTGAAAACATTCTGCTGCGTTAAGTACGTGATTAGACATATATCCAAGTAATTTTTTACTTTCATTGATGATTAACTCCACATAAACGACAAAATCGTCGCGAAGTATCTCGTGTGCCGTGCCGTTATGGAGTTATAATGGCACGCTTGTTTGACTCAATAGCCAATCAGAGTGCGTGTTGTCGTTCATTTACTTCCGGTTATTTTATAATTGTTGATCACATCTTTTGAAAAGCTCTTGTGTAGTAATAAGTTGTGATATATTCGCAACTGTTCAATTCCTTGAATGTTGGCATGATCACAAATTGTAATAAAAGCGAATTTTTGTTGCCACAAGTTGTTGCTTCTATATATGCAGTGGCGTAGGAAGTAAGTTGATTTTGGAGGGGTACAGCTTCAAAAGGGCACTTTGTTAAGAGGGTTGGACATCAAAAGAACGCTTGAAACACATGTTTTATCATAAAAAGGGAACTTTTCTGTTGCAAAAAGGGCACTTCATGACAAAGTTTCGGGGAGTTCCCGTTCCCCCGGTTCCCACGTCCCTGCTATTAAATTCCACAACTGCCAGGAAAGTCTACAAAGTTTTTAATTTCGTACTGGGAGTTTTTATCAATCAACCATTTCAACTGTAAAAAGTTTGAATAAACGTTTTACACAAATCGATCTACAATCTCAACAAGGGCTCACATGGGAGACAATCTCGGATACCCTGCGAGCAGAGCCTTCTTTTCCTCATTTCTTCGCTGAGAGAGAGGAAGAAAAGTAGGTTCTGCTGTATTCGTGTTTGGCTTCGTCCAAGATTTAGGACGAAGTAACCCGTTTAAGACCCGTTTAACCGGTTCTTGTTTTGCTTTCTGCTCTGATTTGGACTGGGTTCGAGATTGTAACCAAGCAACTGACATGGATTACATGCGCAATGGAAACCAAACACGAATACATCAGAGCCTTCTTTTCTTCCTCTCTCTCAGCGGAGAAACAAGGAAAAGAAGGCTCTGCTCGCAGGGTAATCTCAGACCGCTACACCTGTTAATTCACAGAATAACGTTCAGGGCAGAAAATACATATCAAACAACCTGATGTATCTCGACAACGAAAAGCAAGGCAACCAAAACTGCAAAAATGTTACTTTAATTGTCATTTTTAAGTGTTCTTTCAAGTAAGACAGACTTAATTTACGTGTCATGGGCACTAAAGTGAGCCTATTTAAAAATAAGGCTTGTAGTAAAAGACAAGTAACTAAAACAAATGTTAAACGTAATAGAGGCAGTTCAAGTTAGCACAATTCTTTCATCAGTTTAAAGGATTTCAGCCAGAAATTTCATCAACACATCTTTGCATCTGTGCAAACGTATCATTAATAATTCATTAAGGAAATTGAAAATCAATGAATATTTAATCAGTAGTTGTATATCTGATATGATTGTATCATTTGATACAGCCACTAGTGGTTGTATATCATGTCTATCTCAGCTCTAAAATACGGAAATTGAGCTTTTTGTATCTACTGCGCATGCGCTAGTAGATACTATGCTATCGACGGGTAGAGTAAGTTTGTTAAAGTCAAGTTAGCAATAGAATAACTTCGGAGCCAATGAGAATGCAATGATGCCTCGGAGCCAATGAAAATGCAGAATACTGATCTGGTCGTTTTCCGGTCGTTTTCCGAAGTATTTTGAATTATAGCATACTTTGCCACGAATCTAATAGTTCGCGCTGAGTTGAGCACTGAATTGGTGAATAGAAATACGATGAGAACGACAAGTTGTGTCACTATATTGTTGTGTCTACTAATGGGTTTGAAAATGTGTTCGCGTTGAATATTGATCTAAAATGTGTTAATTAATAGTGTGTTGTGAATATGTCCTCGTCGTTTTGTGAAGTGATTTTAAACTATAGCAAAGTTGATGAATTAAATGAACATGCCTTGCTAGTGTTCGCGCTGAATGATGTAAAATCCGATCAGAGCGACATGCTGTGTTTTAATGTGTTGTGAATGTGTTCGCGCTGAGTTGAGCACTGAATGGCGATCAGAAATACGATCAGACGACGTGTTGTGTCTATATGGTTTGTTGTGCCATTCCGTGTTTAATAGCTAGTGTTTAGTGTATTGTGAATAGTTTGTTGTTTGCCTTTAAATATCCCTAATCATAAAATGACAATTTTAGGTATATTGGGAAAAACAGGAAACGCGGTCGCTAATCGCAAAGAATTAATGTCACACTATAGCGCTTTCGTTCTATTAATATTTACTATATGTTGGACTCTGGTAACACATGCATTGATTTGCCTGAACAATGATCAATGCGCTTTTGGAATTATAATTGAAGCAGTGCCAAATTATTAGTACAGTAGATTTCCGCCTATAAACTTATAACAGCCAATGTGTCAACAGTACACTTGAAACATTTGTTAAAAGGCAATTCAGATTTCAGAAAAATCTTTATATATTCGAAGCCAAACGAGCACTCGCTGAGGAAACGCGGTTTTCGTCCTATAATATTTACTCTGTTAGACTCCGGTAACACATTGATTTGTCTCAACAATTATCAACGCGCTTTCGCAGTAGATACATGGTGCACGCCTGAAAGCGTGCCTACTTTCTGAATTAATCTGAACAAATATAATATTACTCACTTCGTGTTTGTGTTGTATTGGATATATGAGCTAAAACAAGGATATACAACACGGCAACTCATATTGTAAATAGTAGCCTACGTACACCTATATATTGAATGTAAATCATATAATCACTCTGATGATACTGCTTGTTGCAACCAAACGTTGGTTCATTAAAGTTTTCATATTTTATCTTCATTTGTGTTTGATATATGGGCTTTCGAAGTTATAGAAACTTCCCAAATTTGCTTCAGTACGGACAAACAACGGGCTGAATTAAATCGAGTCATGCAGTAGGGCTTGAATGCCCATCTGCCACTGTCACGAATATACGCCAAATAAAGCACAATCTGATCATATTAACCACGAATTGTTCTCGTATTTTTCTGACCATCAGATTTAACAATACTGGATCAACTGTGACGAGTTTTCAAAAGTTTTTGCGCATCTAGTCCACCGGGCAGAGTACACTCCTCGTCGGCAGTCAGAATGAAAGATAACAGTAATTGCATTAACGATTTCATTGCCAACCTCGATTTGGAGCCACTGGATCATGGGCGGGAAGTGTCTATTGTTTGGGCTATAGCCCAAAATATTCTTAACAAGATTGCGCTTTCCGTCTGGAATATCGATTGCCTTACTTCAATTTTGAAGTTTGCATCCCAGAATTTAGACATAAAGCAATCGAAGTTAAGCGTTCTTTCAAGCACTGAAGTTATGAGCACTTTAAGCAAACAAGTTGTATAATTAGAAGACTAATTTAGATGTCAAATTATCATGGATGTACGTGCATGAGTGGACACATTTACACAATTAAAACAAACGTTCCGAAAGCATTAAATTATAACTTTCATCTGCGCACCGCACAGACATTGCACGATAACTGTTGACGCCTTCGAATGCAACCTCTCGGTCTAATAATTAGCTGTTTTTAACAACTCTACTATTTTTACATTCAGTTTCCCAGCTCAATTAACTGAATCAAGTTTACAATGGTGCTATTCAGAAGTCTTCTTTTCTCCTGCTTTGTTTGCTTGTCCGCAGGTAAGAGTTCTTAAATGTACTGTAATTGCCTGTTACCTTGTCCGTTGCATGGTAGAAATTCTCAATATTGCATGTTTTATGTAATAATTTTGCGAGCGAATTGAGGAGTAGAATCTCCTTAACTTTGTGCCGCCCGTAAGGTTCGGTTTCAAACCATATTTTACTCTGTTCAACGCCAGAGTATATTTTGGGGCTGGGGCTCAGAAATCTTTTCTGAGTACTTAGACCAAAGTTCGCAATCATACCACATGCACTATATACATGTGTACGTACAACACTCGTGGAAGTAAACTCGTGAAGTTAACACGATTTAATTCTGAGTTACGTTATGCCTTTATTCAATTTCTGAGCTTTCGGGCTCGTATCCTCGAGCCGGCTTCAGAGAAGTGCGATAGGTTTTTGAGTACGGACCGAAAGCTCTGGAATGATTAAAAACATGGTGTAACCATGCAGCTACAAATTGAATTGTGTTGTATTTAGTTTATAAACCGCCATACAAAGCTTCGAACAATACAGTAAGTTAAACACAGTTTAAACATTATGAATTACAATATGTTTTCTTATATCGAATTCGACAACCGGCGATTTTATAGGCTTAGATTTTTACTGGGCGGATTTTCAGGTGTTCATTTGACGAGTTATTAAATCGCCAGTGTTCAGCAGAGACAGTTATCTAAGCAATGCCCAGTAAGCTGGATTTAATAAACTAGCTATACCTATAGTACCTTATTGAAACGTGATTAACCGCTATAATTTGGAATTTCATTCGATGAGGTACAAACTGTAGCTATGTTCTGCGGGAACTTTTGGCGACGGAAAATGTGAGAATATCTACATTTCTTAAGACGGATATTTTGCAATGTAGCTGTAATTTTTAGTTGTTCCGTGATTGACTTCGTTAAGATATCTTGTCTACCAACGGGGAGGGGGGGGGGGGGTAGGGGGGAAGGTTCAATTATATTTGGTCAGGGTAATCGCATCACCAAAGGGCACTTTGCAACAATAACACAACTAAAAATGAGTGTTGTCATTGTTATTCAAAAAAGGTTGAAACAAAATATTTTAATAAAAACTTAAATTCATTGTCGTTTCGATCGAAAAACTTTAATTTTTATCGGATGTGATAAAACAAAAATTTGCAGTACTATATTTAGGTCCTCACAATTATGCGAATTACATTTTTGGGATGTCTAAGTAATCGTTTCCTGCATTTAGAGTATACCATAGTTTGAGGAAGACTGTGCTGTGGTATTTCCTCGCTCTTTCAATAATTTTATTAGCGTAAGGTTTTCAAAGTCCTTAACCCTTTTCCTAAATATGTATGGGCTTTATGTGTGGAAAATTTGGTGAAAAAATATCAAGCCAAAAAAAGTTACAGCGGAGTCGTGAACACCTACCAACACAAAATTTCGGCCGACAATTTTTATTATGTTTGCTTTTATAATAGTTACAATAAAAGTAAGCACTTTTTAATAAAGAGAAACTATTTTTTTGATATACTACCTTTATTATGTTAACAAAACAATAGGAAAAAATTTTTTTGAAATTTTAATAATCCTGGGTTTTTCCAATTACTGACATCATAATGACGTCATAATTTGTCGCCATGGCAACATAAGTGTAACACATACTTGAACAAGGCATACCATCCACCTGTAAAAGTTTCGTCGGAATACACCAAATGGTTCAGGAGATATTGACCGCGGGCACTTTCCGCCCCCCCCCCCCCCCACCCCCCCCCCCCCCCACCCCCCCCTCAGCCCCCCAGTCCCAGAAGTAAAAAAAAGCCCAGTCTGGATATGGTTAATATATGGAGATTTTGATTTGAATCAAACGTGAGAAATTTTTAGGTTCTGAAATCTTCGTGCTAAAAGGGCCCTTCCAGTTTGACCGATGTAAACAAATTTATAACTTTCGGCGGTCGAATTTTGTTAACTGGGAATATAAGTAATATTGCTGAGATACTTCATTCGTTGGTCGGTCAGTAAGTTAATGACCGTTTGCCTATTTAGATAATTAATCTATTTATATAGCCCCGGGGAACATTAAAACTGAAGTAAAAGCTTTAAAGTGAATAGCGGGATCTAGAAGATTTGTGAACTAGGTAACCACATTTAACAAGAAAAGAAATTTTAGTTTCAAACAAAAGATCGAAACGTCAGTATTTCGTTGGTTAAGAATCTCGAGAGTTCACCGCCTTTTTGCTTTGTTTGTAGCCGGATATACGGGTGCATGTGTATCATGCAGAAACCCCGCGCGGAGACCGGCTAATTTTGCGATAAAGATCATGGTCATCAGACTGTACCGGGGGCAAGAGTTTCTTTTTATTTTTGCTTGTTTTTGCTGTACAATTAAGTTGTCGTAAGTTGATAGTGTGCAGTTAGTATGCAGTGAAAATTTCAGTTAAAAAACTCTCTTACTTGAAAGAACTATAGAAACTAAGTATAAAGATTGGCTTAAAGGCTTTCACAGCTCTTTCAAATCTCACTTCGTTCTTGAGATAGTCAGATTGAGATTTGTTTGGTTTGTAAATGATCCTCACTTTGACGTTCTTCTGTATATTGTATATTTGTATATATATATATATATATATATATATATATATATATATATATATATATATATATATATATATATATATATACTGTATATATACTGTATATATACTGTATATTTCTAAAATTCATGATAATAATTCATGAGAAAAACACAAAGAAAAATCATAAGCGTATCTTATCTATAAATGTGATATAGACTCGCTCCGAGTTTCTCGCTGGTTTTTAACGGCTGAGATAAGCTTAATTTTCAAAATTACTATGTCAATGAACGTATGAAGTGGTGAATTTTAGAAGTCATCAAAAAAACCTTGCAGTATATAGCTACGGGCTTTATCGGTTCTAAAACATTCGGCTAGGCCTATCACCTCGTGTTTTACATCCCATAAAGCATCCCATATATATATATATATATATATATATATATATATATATATATATATATATATATATATATATATATATATATATATATATATACTAGAAATACATAAACGCAACCCCCTCGCCCGCTTTTAACACATTAAATATACATAATCCCCCCCCCCCCCCGATTAAAATAAGCACCTGATCTGTTTTTGTATACAAATATGAACACCCTTGCCCTCCTGGCCTCCATTGCATCCTGTTTTATCACTTTTATGAATGTAGTTTTTCTATTATTGACCAATTTCCAAAGCAATGTTTTATTCCAAAATAATAAAACAGTGGCTGAGGAAAAACTTGTGTCACCAGAAACTGATAGCAAAAACAAACAATAATTACAGACGCTTATATCAAGGTGCCTATTAAACTGTTTTAATAATATGATTCCCAATGTCCCAAATATAATGTTGAACCTCAAAGAAAAACATCAGAACAGAAAAAAACGTGGGTAACAGCCTGAAAACAATAGGTATGAGAGGAAAAACTAACCAGGGAAGAACTATAACTTAAATAATGCAAAGTTTTACTCGAACCATGGAAAAAAACGCCTGGGAAAATGTATATTATTTGACAAGATTTTTGCTGTTTTAACTGAGTTTAATTAATACTGAAAAGGTTTCGGATATATACTGACTCTAATCAGCTAAAGAAACGGCTGGTAAGTTAAATACGAATCACTGCTTACCGTTAAATTTACTTTTGGCTCTTCTTAGATGCTGCAAACACTGCCATACGGGCTACGGCGTTTGGTTTCCGTGTTTTTTTCGTTCGGTTCTTAGCAAAAAGCAATCAATTCTCTTCAAAATGTGAAAAGCTGTTTGTGATGATGTTCCTTTCAATTCCCTGTTCTCTCTCGAGCCAAGATATACCAGTGCATAAGTCTTTTGCTGGCTTTGAACACACACACGAAGAAACATCTTTTTGTTTTTTTCAGTCACATTTGGCGGCATCTTTTCCGATCTTTATCGCAATTTTTCATGCTTTTTCAATGGTTTCTAGTCGTGTTTAATATTGTTTGGTTCATCCCACTGCAACATCTCTTCTTGACTTTCGTTTTTCTGTCATTTGTAAACCAATTTTTCTGACAAAGATTTTGTTTCGCCTGAGCCGCGAAAGTTGGCGATTTGATGGATATATATATACATACATACAAACATCTCGCAGAATTTCTTTCCCACTCGCGTGTAATTTCGCATGTAAGTGGACTCCACGCGTGTCGAGATTAGCACCCTCACCGGGCTCCGGGCCTTCGGCCCGTCGCCCGGCTCGGGGATAATTGTTTTATTATAGTTTCACAGATTGATAAAAAACCAATAACTTTGAAACAAAAACTTTTAAACAACTGCTTTCATTCTAACAGTGATGATTCTGTTTATTCACGGACGATGTTTGCAAGCTACAAAAACTACAGACCACATTTTGAAAAAAAGTATCAACAGTTCAATGAATCAAGAAATTCTAAAGTCTCATATTTCAAAATGACAACTCTGAGGGGAAGACTGAAACGAGTAAAGTCAGTGCAGTGTTGAATAAGTACCAGTCTCTCTTCCAAAACTACTTTAGAAGAACAATGTCTTGTGATGCAATAGTCGCCGCTCTAGGCGGTGACTATTACCTCAGATTCAACGCTGAATGGACCAATTAGAAAGCTGGAAAGCCTCTTTTCCACCATGAAATTATACTAATAGCCATCAGGGTACAGACACACTGACACGTCAGATCACGTCAGCTGACTTGATTTTTTCCTTCTTCATGCCCCAAAATCTGACAAGTGACTGTGTTTCGATGAAAACCTTTTAAATTTTTGTATTGTACTCCATTTTTTTGTTGTCGGTTCAGTTATAGATGCCCAGAAGACGTAACAACGTGATAAGAACATCAGTGACGCACTTAATTAACTGCATGCGTCTCATGGACCACTTTTTTGTTCTTACCACGTTGTGATGTCATCTGTGCATCTATAACTGAACAGACAACGGAAAAATGGAATCTATTTATTAACAAGACGCCTGGTCAGGCGTTCACTTGGGCTACTGCAAACTCGCAGCTGCAACTACATCGCATACATGCAGTGCTAACATCTATAAAAGTATAAACATCACTGGTCACAGAAAATTGTCAAAACACAACCTAATTCTCCGATAGAAAACACAATTCGCAATATACAAGACACGATTGCCGGTATTTGACGTATTTCCACACAGCGTTCATACAGCACGATCATGTTTAATCAGCGATTGTAAGCGTATATAAGATCACGATACCTGCCAGCGAAATCACTGAACAATATAACTACGTCTGTGAACACACTGAATACGTCGAAGAAAGAACACTTAACTTCAAGCAACTGACCAGACATCAGATTCAGGAAAGCGAAGAAAGAAAACATGAAGATTAGCATTTAGCACACATCATCAACCGCGCAAGGCCTGATGGTATGACGTAATGATTGCCATTTCGAAACATAGACAAAAAAATACGGAGCCGAAACCTAGACTTGGTCTACCATAGTTAGCCCGAGTAATTAAATGGATTATGCTACAAAGTATAAAACTGTGTCTGTGCATGTGTGTGTATGAATGGCCTATATCCCACGTAATACACTAAAAGCTAGAGTTTACGTTTTAAGTGGCACAATTTGATAATCCCATGCATATAAATACTCCCCCATTTTTTTTGCTATATGTTGAATACCTAAAACATTTTGACTACAACATTTCCCAGGGGGTGGGGGGTACTCTGGTGGCAATTTTTTGGTAGAGGTGTCCCGCCGTGACCTTAAAATCCTGACCTTTTCCCAGACCTAAAAAGACTATTTTTCGTACACTATCCAAGACTTACGCTAAAATCAATGCCCTTTATAAAATAACAGGTATACTACGCGAGCCCTGATTGGTCAATTGCCGTGTTTGGATCAGAGTATCCAAACACGGAAAATTTCAGAAATTGTAAAAACAAATCAGAAAATTAAGCAAGTCAAGCTAACATGGTGTTGAAATATCGTGGAAATAAATTTATCGCGACAAAAGTTTAAATACGACAGTGTTTGACAGTGTTTACTTGGTGGGTGTACCAAGTTTTCGTTAAAAGTCAATTACTTCGATTTTGCTGCTTGTATTCTCAACATTCAAATAAAACTAAAAAACATTGGCCATATAATAAAAACCTTATTAACCTCGCTTGATCGGTCCCACGGCAAAATTATCCTGCTCTTGGTCTTTTCGCACAAATCTTTTGCTCGCTCGTCGCTCGGTCTGTACCGCGACTGAAAGCCCGCGATCAGGATATAATTTTGCTGTAAAGCCTTCCGGCTCAGTGAATACCTTTTTAGTACTTGCCTGAGGTTTTCGTACAGACTTAGCGACAAAGGGGCGAGGTTTTTGCGATAAACCTGAAGGGAAATACTTTCTCGTTCAGACCATAGTTAATAGAACATATACATTGTTTGGAAACTCGTCCAAAGTAAAAATAATAAGTTAATAAAATAAAAAAATGGGGTCGCCGAACTTTTTTGCGAATTAAATTAGTTTAAACGCAAATTAGCAGCCATTTTGAAACGTCATTGTTGCCATAGCAACCACAGTTACGCACTTTTTCGTTTCAGTTTCTGATTCTCAAAGTGTTGTTCTATACAAGACACTCTTTCACTCTTCTAAGAAAATGTCAATGTACGTACAAGATTTTGCGTCTGAAACATGTGTTTTCCACTTTTCAAGAAACTGTATGAAGCTACCTTAATAGCAACAAATCTTGGTAAAAGGAAGATCTCGTGGCGTGCAGTATAGCGCTTATGACACAAGACCTACACTGTTTAACCGAAACAGCTCTACGTGTAGTACAAGAAAGATTTATTTAGAATGCAGTGCCGTCAATTAAAAGTCAATTAAAATATTATTCATTACATTGTGAAACTTCTTACCGCAAAAATTAAGCAAACATACCTTATTTGAGCGAACGACTTTGCAATACGTTTTATTTAAATGTACTGTACCATTTTTTTTACCCAGGCTATTTTAACTCAGTATATTGTTTGTTACAGGTACAGATTGGAATTATGATGGTATGTTAAATTATATTTAAATAAAAAATATACTCCAACAATACGTAATTCCTAGATCTCCTAATGTTTTTCTTATTCATAGTTAACACTAATGTCTCTATTATCCATAGTTAACACTAGTGTCTTTATTATTCATAGTACTAGTTAACACTAATGTTTCTCTTATCCATAGTTAATACTATAGTGTCTTTATTACCCATAGTTAACACTAATGTTTTTATTATCCATAGTTAACGATCAATACTCCCTTATTTTATTTAAGAAATTAGACAACATTCTTGTGGGGTTATGGAAGTGTGGGACAAATGCTCCAGTAAGCTGTTTTTTAAAGATCGTTGGGAGCTGGGCCCTGAACTGAGTAAATTGGCCAGGGCAAAAACTCCATTTGATCAAGGCAGCTGGGCCCTGATATAATTGGTCAGGGCAAACACTGCTCAGGAAGATTCGAGAAATGGGCCCTAGAGCAATTTGCGATAACGCAATGGGCTCTAAGACAAGTTTGTCTTATCCTATATATATTGAGAATTGGGCCCTAAAGTGATTTGGGATAAATTTTCCCCAATGGACTTTAAGGCAAGATTCTACATGTCCATCAGAATACAAAAAATGAGGTCTATGGGACAATTGTGACCTCTAAACTGGAGCAATTGCCGCCCGCACTTCTTTGCTTTATTAATATTACAAACTATGTATATATAATATATATATATATATATATATATATATATATATATATATATATATATATATATATATATATATATATATATATATATATATATATATATATATATATATATATATATATATGTTTTACAATACAAGCAAGCAGCTTAGCTATTTTTAGAAGCAGATTGTTTTCTAATAGTTCAGGCAACGAAAGAGCAAAAGTTCATAATTAATAGTTAATAGTTTACGTTTATTACATTCAATGACGAGCCTGCCAGCATAGTTAATAGAGGTGCCAGTGATAAATTTGAGCTTATACATAATAACAATGTACAGATTGTCGCAATGGAATTAATGGTAATAATCCAGTAATAATCTACTAATACTATAATAGGATAACTTATAAGCTTGGTTTATTGGAAGGTGGGTGGGTGTTTTAAGCAGACGTTTACTGTTTGAATTATCAGTAAGAATGACGAAGTAAACGTGTGCATCTAGCTTTAGACCGAACAGTTTTGACTAAGGTTGATTGTTGGATATGAATGAACAGTAAACAATCCTGAGTCAATAATGATTAATAGAGAGCAGCCAAATAAGTGAAATAACTTTGTCATACGTACTGTCAATCACTGATTTCTATAGCCATCTATGTTAGAACAAGGCGTTGTTTTAACAATCACCTTGTTCCATTAGACAGGAATACCATGAAATATGTGGAATTGATATCACATTGTTGTATCTTAGCATTTATCTCCTATCGTACGTTTAGTCTAAATTTTTGTCTGTAAAAGTGCACTTTAAAATACCTTGAGTCTACGATGTTGATATTGGTAACATTTGGCCGAATTCATTTGGGTATAGAACTCAATTGCAGTGTTTGACAGTTTAGACAGACCTCAAATTGTTGACGAAGAATGTTAATTGTTGCATATCTGCATTTACCTCGTATTGTACGTTAACTCTAATTTTTATTGATAAAAATTGCCATTTAACACTAATGTCTTTATTATCCATAGTTAACACTAATGTCTCAATTATCCATAGTTAACACTAGTGTCTTTATAAATAAGTTTTGTGGAAACACCACGTAAAATATTTCTTTGCTACGTTTTCGGCCTGTTAACTCAGGCCTTCATCAGAGCAATGACAACAAACTGTTGGCCACGTCATTTATAAATTAAGCAATTGATCAATTAAATCACGTAAGAATACAATGGCGTATCACGTTAATTTTATTAATTAGAAAACAAAATCAAGAACGTTCTCCAAATAGGGCACGCCACGTGCTATTTAATGGCTGTCCCTCCTGAGAAATAGTGTGATGTTTTGCGATCTCAATGGATTCTCTTGTTCTTCGCGTGAAGTATTGCTTGTCGCTGGCTAAGAGCGATGACGCTTCCCACTTAACACGATGGTCATACTTCCAAGCGTGTTTGGCAACAGCAGACTTTTCTTGTTGCGCTTTTATGCAACATGTCTTGTGTTCCTTCAGGCGAGTTGAGAGATTCCTTCCCGTTTCCCCGATGTATACCAAGCCACACCCACAAGGAATGCGATACACTCCAGGCTTAGATAAGCTATCCACTTCATCTTTATGTGTGAAAAGTACCTTGAACAATTTGTGTTGACTACTGTGAAATACCTTCATACCAGCACGATTTAGAATCCTTGTTCGCGCTCGAACGATTGTGACGAAGAACATCTTGTGACGAAGAACATCTTCAGGAAGAATTAGATCACCTTAAGTTGGTTTTAACTAACAACGGTTTTCCTGAGAAGATGATTCAAGCTTCTATGACACCTTCGCCTCGGTACATCCAGATCCGAATACACAGCCCCAGCAAGAACCACCTTCAGTTTCTCTTCCGTATATCGGACCAGCATCTCACTTTACTTTTTCGAAGACGGTTTATGTTGAGAAATGTATTGTAGATTATAGCCGTCAACTCGATGATATTCAACTTTAAGTGTAATCATGCAACATTGGTAACAGGGGCTGTTAGGTACGCAACATATATGGTATAGGTGATAGGTCGCTAGGTCTAGAAACGCTTCAGTGATCAGCTTGGCGCTTATGATATTCAGTTTTCTTTGAGACACGCGGTAGGAAGAGTGGCTGACCAAATTCATACGCTCTGATCATGAAATGACTAAACAAAATATGTTCGTCGCTTATACCTTTGTCGGACTAAAGTATTACGACGTCTTTTGGAGACTACTGAAGAACGGTAAGTGTAGTATCGAAAGTTTCTATTTCTTTGGTAATAATATATAGTTATGCTAATTTTTCTGAACTGAATGTTTCACGACTGTCGTGTATTATAAACATATAAAGTATTTTCGCTGTAAATTCATTGTTGTTGGGTATGTTGAAGACAAATATATGAACTTGGTTAGCTAGAAACAAACCTAATTGGCACAGAAATCTTCTGTAAACGACGAGCATTAATGAATTATAGGTATATGCATGTGTAATTCAAGATCTCATGACTTAAGCCTAGCTTACACAAGTAATTTTTCCTTGACAAGTTTTTCCTTGACAAGTCTCCTGAATTTAGGAAAAAATGGCGCCGGAAAAAATGGCACCAGAAAAAATGGCACCGGAAAAAATGACTCCGGAAAAAATGGCACCTGAAAAAGTGACTGGGGCAGAAAAAATGGCACCAAAAATGATTGCGCGAGATACATAATATTGAAAATAATTCACTCAAAGTAGAATTGAAAAAAAAAATTTTTTTTAATATATACATGATAGATGGTTTATTAACTTATGCTTAACTTTACATATTACATGTAATATTGCTAAAAATGTTAAATTATTGTAATATTACTAATTTATACTAACACTCCTGAAGGTTAACACGCATTATTAAAACAATTTAATAATATTATATACAGTATGACCAATCCATTTAAAAACGAAGGCAAAATCTCACATATGAGTTCTTATTGTTCAAATATGAGCTAGTAGTCAATAATTAAAAGCTTATGTTCCTTCCAACACCTCTCAAGAACTCTTCCAACGACCTTGTTCCTTCGCGATACTGCATACATAAGTTTCTAAGGCGTTGTTGCAGTTGGAAGTAAATGCACTTTGTCTTCTTCTTTGGTGGATTTCCAAGTTCATCTTGGATCATCAAAGTTGACACTGTAGCATCTTCCTGTTTCAAGCAGTCAATCAATCTCCAAATTGAGGGGTGGTTATGACCCACTAAATGAAAGAATTTGTTGTTCCATCCTTCACTGTGGCATCGTGAACATTCCAGAAAGGGGGTGGGAACCTGAGAGGAATACGACCAAGGCGAAGTGGTCGATTCGGTCGTTGAACACGCCTGTATGTTCCTCTTACGTAGTTCACATAAAAATAATCAATTAGTTCCCCGCCTTCCTCCGGAAAATTCTCTCGGAGGAACTCCATTCCTTCTTCCACGTCTGCAATAGGTAGAAGCGCAAGACCACCTAGCATTCCGCAATACAGCCGAAAATTTTCATCGTCACGGTAAAAGTTCGACAATCCGAGTTCTTGTATTTTTCTCCATGTACTTTGGGTGAGGTGATAAAAACAGCACTGAATTCTCACCTCACCACCAAGTGTAGAACGAAGGGCTTGAATAGCTGCCATTTCAAAGTCAATGATTACTGTTCTGGGATCTGCATCCCACCCACGACAATTGCATTCCTCCAATAATATTTGAAAAACTTCTTTGTATGTTTGTTGGCTTTTGCTAGTTAGCAACGCGTAGGCCACGGAAACGGCGGTTTCGCCAAGGGGGATACGGATGACATACAGTTGCTGGAACAGGGGTGGTGCCATTGAAAAGTTTCCATCCATTAGCCACGTTTCTGCAGATGACAGCTTTTCGAGACACTGTATTGAGGAGAAGATGAGAATTCTATTTTGAGAACGTGGCCCATTGTCATACAGGAGGAAATCTTCTGGCTTGTCGCCTGCAGGAGGAAAGTTGAGGCGGCGATGATTTCTAAGGGTGCGCTTTATTGTGTCCGGATTTGGCAACACAGCGCGAGTGTTGTTGTCCAGCGTTGCAACCACTTGAGAATAACATAACATTTAACATAACATTTTTTTTAATCATGATGCAGAAAAGAAAAGAAAAATACAAAAATACATCACGACAGGAAGTAAAGAGGTTAGCCCTATAGAAAACTCCCTAAATAAATAAGTAAGATAAATAGAATAGAAACAAAAAATCAAAAAAATAAATAAATTATCTAGATGCCTAAATAAAATTTAAGCCTACTTTTAAAAATGTTGAAGCTTTCCGCCTCTACAACAGACGATGGTAAATTGTTCCATTTAAATATAACCCTAACAAAAAATGAAAATTTGTAACAGTTTACTCTAGCAAGCTTAGTGTATAGTTTATATTTATGGTTTGAGCGTGTGGTGGATAGTTTTGTGAACTCAAAGAAATCCTCAAAACGTAGATGACTTAATCCAAATACTATTTTATAACACTCAATGAGAGTGAAATAATCTCGTCGCACTGACAAAGTTGGCCATTGCAGTATCTTACAGCGGTCTTCATAAGACATATCGCCTCTGCGTTGGTTTAGAGCCAATCGAGATGCTCTTCTCTGAACTTTTTCCAGTGCATGAACGTTCTTAACAAGATATGGACACCAGACGGGCACTGCATATTCTAAAATTGGTCTAACCAGGGATAAGTATAATAACGAAAAAACTGTATGGTTTGAGGTGCCTACAGTTCGTTTGATAACTCCCAGAACCTTGTTAGCTTTGTTTACTGTGATGTCGATATGTTTATTCCATTTAAGGTCATATGATATTGTAATCCCAAGGTCTTTACAACTTTTCACAACTTTCAATGTATCTCCAAGTGAATATGATGGAGTAGATATATCTCGCGCATGAGTAATTCTCATGATCTCACATTTCTTAGTATTAAATTTTAACTGCCATAGTTTAGTCCAATCACTCAAAGAGTCGAGATCTGTTTGCAAAGCTTGAACATCCTGGTCACGGTTTTTCAATTCTCTGTAGATTTTAGTGTCATCTGCATACAGTTTAGCTTTAGATGTAATACCATTAGTCATATCATTAATGTATATCAAAAATAATATTGGCCCAAGAATTGTCCCTTGAGGAGTTCCAGACGTTACAGGTGACCATTCAGAACAAGTTCCGCGGATTACAACACGTTGCAGTCGATGTGTAAGAAAATCTCTCAACCAGGCCAACAAACTACCATCAATACCATAACTGCTCAGTTTTAAAAGGAGTCTCTCATGAGGAACACTGTCAAATGCTTTAGCTAAATCCAGAAAAATTACATCAGTTGGTACTCTTTTGTTTCGAGAGTTAGCCCAGTCATTGAAAGAATCTAGCAATTGGGTAACAGTATCGCCATATCTTTCATATCTTTCCTATATCTTTCATGTCGCCATATCTTTCATGGTGTTTCTTGCCTTTGCCAAAGAAACTTCGGTAGCATCGGGCAAACGGTTGTGTCCTACGAGATCTTCTGGATCCTTCATGTCAAGTGAAGTTTTTAACGAACCCTTACAATGCAGTGTTCGCTTGACACATCTCCACCGGATATAATTTGCTTTGGTAATCTGCTTTGTATACATGAAGCCCCCCATAGCAAATCTTCACTCCTCCTTTATTGCTTGCAATCACTTTCATTTCGGCACACTGTGTTTCAAGAATAAAGAAATCATCTGAAACGTTTGTGCACTTTATTTATTTTTCCCATATCGCAACGGGGCAATGAGTCATCGCCGGCGGCAGCGTGTGTCAGCTTCAATGGGAAAAACAGCATTGTTAATTGGTCCCAAGGGCGGAATTAACCATGCGGCAAGTTCCGAAGCCGTCACCATGTGTCGCATGCTTCGGTTTACCAGGCACATTCGACAGAGAAAAGCAGCGAAAAAAAATATTGCCTTCATCACAGTGTCAACTTTGATGATCCAAGATCAACTTTTTGGTGCCATTTTTTCCGCCCCAGTCACTTTTTCAGATGCCATATTTTCCGGAGCCATTTTTTCCGGTGCCATTTTTTCCGGTGCCATTTTTTCCGATCACCAGTCTCCTTGTTGTAAAGCTGGCATACCAGCTTTTCAAAAGGGAGACTTGTCAAGGAAAAACTTGCCATGTTTCCTCATACACACGCAAATAAAACTTGTCAAGTTGAAAATTGCCAAAGAAAAATTGCACGTGTAAACTTGGCTTTTATGGCATGCGAGGTTCATTGATGATCACTTATATAGTCCCGAAGTATAGTTTTATCACAAATCAATTGAGGGGTCAGTCGTATACTAACAAATTTTGAGAAAGACGTTTATTAAGGCACTGATATTTTGGTTTACTAATACGGCGAAAAGAAAAAAACAAGGAGTGCGTTGACGTATAGCGTCTATGTTTATAGTACGTTGTTCCGCGTATTATTATCGTATATGCTAATCTATATATATATATATATATATATATATATATATATATATATATATATATATATAATGTTGTTTGTATTCGACTGAAATTAAGAACTATTTACAATTATAATATCAGCCACACTACATTACGGTTTTAAATCGCTGTTACTTCTTCTTAAATAGACGCAGCTTTCAAGCATAGCGGAATACTAAAGTCCCTCAGTTGCACATATTTCCACCAGATGTAATAAAGTGCTGCGGAGTTTTTCATTGCAATGAATGTTGGTTTTATGTGTGTAGGTTTTTGTTACAAATAAATATATTTAAAAATGGGCTGTTTCTTATTTATAATTGTCCAAGTCGTCCGTTTTTAGGCCGATTTTTGTGTTCTTTATATTTGGCCATCGTAGCCCTATATAGCGTAATTCATATATAATAACACATGTTAATGTGTGCAAAGAAACACATCTTGGTGTGTAAAAAAAACATACACCTAAGTGTGTAAGAAAACACACCTTTTTAAAAAACACGGCAAAAGGTGTGTTATAAGTAATATTGGGCGTTTCACTCGATTACATAGCGTGTACTAAGGATTTTGGATGAAGGAAAATTTGAGTGTAGAATATATAAATTTTAAGACCAAACCGGGATCAGTTGCGAAAAATGCAACTACACAGGCCTTCCGGCAGGAATTGAACCCACGACCTTGCGATTCTAGTGCAATTCTCTGACCACTGAGCCACGGAGGGCGTTGCCGAGAGCTTGATCGCGAGTTCTGTATATATAATAAGGTGGTAATGCCAGGAGAGAATTGGGTATATTATAAGTAATATTGGCCATTTCACTATATAGCGTGTACTAAGGATTTTGGGTGAAGGAAAATTTCAGTGTAGAAGATATACATTTTAAGACCAAACCGGGACCAGTTGCGAAAAATGCAACTACACAGGCCTTCCGGCAGGAATTGAACCCACGACCTTGCGATTCTAGTGCAATGCTCTGACCACTGAGCCACGGAGGGCGTTGCCGAGAGCTTGATCGCGAGTTCTGTATATATAATAAGGTTGTAATGCCAGGAGAGAATTGGGTATATTATAAGTAATATTGGGCATTTCACTCGATTACATAGCGTGTACTAAGGATTTTGGGTGAAGGAGAATTTGAGTGTAGAATATATAGGTGTGTTATTTTGGCGACAAGCAAATTACACATATTGTCGTATGTACAATTACACACCTTTTCAAATTACACACCTTAAATACACACCTTAAGGTGTGTAAAAAAACACGGCATAAGATGTGTTATTTCGGCGACAAGAAAGGTGTGTAAAAACCACACATCCTTTCTTAGAGTATATAGACTACATTGGGACTCTATTGAATTCATTAGTGACTCTATATAGAGAGTTCACTGTGCTATAACAAACGAAAACAAAAGATCTTTGCAGTGGACTCTATACAGAGTTCACTAGTATGTCTAATCCAAACACTATGGAATATAAAGTGTTGAAATTCTCGATTGGAATTGGCTGAGTGGGTGCAACTATTCTGTAATGTCATGTCTGTATAAACTGACATAACATAGCTTATCTATTTATAATATTGTAGCTACTAGAATGCTTTGACAGAATTTTAGTGCTAATAAATAGAAGAAACTTCCAAAGCATCCTGTTAGTTGTAGTCACTCAGCGCCATCGTACATCATCATTCTGCAAATGGTCTATTAATCCTGAAATAAACTTGTTCATGCAACCGCTATAGGTTGTCTATCATTATTAGTCTTGTTAGACAAAGATATTTTATATAATTTAATAATTTTCGATGTTTGTAGATACTAGCAGATGGGCTGCCTCGTATCCCAAATGTAGTGGGAAGAAGCAATCACCGATCAACATCGTGAAGTCTGATGTGCAGTGCGATGTTTCACTTGCCACGTCTTTGACGTTTACCAACTACAGTCAGGCTGGAAGTGGCAACTTCACGGTTGAAAACAATGGCCACACTCTTGTAGTGACCGTAGCTTCCGCTAACGCGAGCATATATTTAGCTGGACTTGGAAAGTTTGACTTGGCAAAGCTTCATCTTCACTGGGGAAGTAATGATTCAAGAGGTTCTGAACATAAAATAGACGGCAAATCTTACGCCACTGAGGTAAGATAGAATGAAAATGGTGTTGAATAACTGGTTTTAAGGCCGGTTAAAATAATACTTTTGTTTTTCATGTCTTGTTTGAAAAAAAGAATGGGGGGGGGGGGGGGGCGGACGTGCTTTTTTTTATCTGTTTCTATTTTTGTTAGTAGCTACCCTGCGAGTAGAGTCTTCTTTTGTTTATTTCTTCGCTGAGAGAGAGAAAGAAAAGAAGGCTCTGCTGTATTCGTGTTTGGCTTCCTCCAAGATTTAGGACGAAGTAATCCGTTTAAGACCCATTTAACCGGTTTTTGTTTTGTTTTGTTTTGTTTTGTTTTGTTTTGTTTTGTTTTGTTTTGTTTCGTTTTGTTTCGTTTCGTTTCGTTTCGTTTCGTTTCGTTTCGTTTTGTGATTTGGACTGGGTTCGAGATTGTAACCAAACAACTGACATGCATGCGCAATGTTAACCAAACACGAATACAGTTGAGCCTTCTTTTCTTTCTCTGGCAATGGCTCTTCTCGCAGGGTAGTTAGTAGCCTATTTAGCTTTTAGACTGCGAACGCGACAGCGCGGGGGAAAACGGGCGCAATGGAACATCATTATAATTTATTATGAAGCAATATTAGAACAATTGGAATCAAAAGGTATATGAGTTATATATGATACACATGTACACTCGTACGCCTATATATGGCTTCAAAACGTGTGTGCCAGCTCGTATTTTGGCCACAACGAAGGACATATTGGCGATAAAACACGTTTTACCGCTTTTTTCTAACATCATGGCCGCCAATGTTCGGTTTCCGACTTTCTTCCGACACATTGCCGACGATAAAAACATAAAAAATAGAAATATTATTTTAACTGGCCTAATACAACGAGACCCGGTTAATACGGACACCAAAGGGACACACAGAAATGTCCGCATATTATCCGGGAGTCCGTATATTAATGCTGATCAAGGAACCAATCAATTGTGGAAGTAATTTTGCCCTGAGTTACAAAAAAATGCCCTCTTCATTAACCAATCATATTCGAGTAATTTTGCCCTCTATTTGGCTCTATATTATCAACATGGAAAACTTTTAGCTGTCCTATAGGATGACCAGCTATTTTCAGCGTCGTTTATATGGAGAACTTCCGGCTCATAAGAGAGTCCACAATAGTCTCCGCAATACGCTTCCCGTGCTTCGACAAGTTTGCATGTTAGCTAATCCAATCATGACTAACGTGTTCGATATTTAGAAATTCCGTTGTTCAATCTTCTTATATTTCTCGAATCACTACAATAAATATTTCTAGATCTCGTTTCCCGTCATTTCTTGAAATCCTGAAGCTCGCCCATTTTCCCTCTTGTATCCTGTTTAATTTCTCGATAATGAAATAATCGATGTGCTGCGTCCCGATAAACCTACTATTGTGAACCCTCTCCGGCGAAATTTTTCATGTGTTCAATAGCGAGATCTTTCCTTAGAGGACCTACCCTCTCATATAAACCAAAACAAATTTACAACGCGGATTTGTCAGATATAGCTACGGATTCTCGGCAAAAGAGGGCTATATATGCCGTATTCCATATGAACACTTTCTTAATTGATTTGATTTTGTTTTATTTTCAGCTTCATCTTGTTCATTACAATAGCAAATACCCGTCACTTGATGTGGCAGTTAATAAAAGCGATGGACTTGCTGTTCTTGGTGTCTTGATTGAAGTAAGAGATTGGCCAGATTCATTGCACTGTCATTTTGTTTGTTAGTTTAACAAAGTGCATATTTAGAGTCACTTCTTGTCAAAGTTATTATTAGCTGATTTAGCCTCTTTAGTGATATTTATTTGTGTTTTCGTCACTAACACTTGGATACATCTTGAATTAGAATTGCAGAATTATGCGCAGAAAAGCTGCGCAATGCACAACTGAGGAATTACCTTAAGTGGACATTTAATCAGTAATATTTGTAGTTTGTAATCAATCTTTTGAGATTTAGAAAACAAAGCTATGGCGGCCATGTTGGAGGAAAACATACTCCAAATACAATAGCTGCTAATCAGATTCTTTTGTTAAAGTTCCTCCAACATTCCGATATGTCATAGTACTGTATTAATTTGTAATACTTTATATAGATCGATACTTTATGACCAATCCCAATCATATTTTTTTACAGAATGGCGCAGAAAACGCCGCTTTCAAGAAATTTTTTGACTTGGCGAAGTACAATGTTACAAACGAAGGTGACGTATTGCAAATAATCAATCTTTTTAATGTTTAGCAGAACGTTTGGTAACACGACGTTTATAATTTATTGCCGAGCTTCACTCGGGTCTTCATCAGAGCAAATTCCAATTTTACGTCGTGTTGGCATTAACCACTGGAATCACGTAAAGCCTATTTTCCATATAATTGTGGGTCGCTAGCGATCGCTATGATACAATTCTGCTACTGTAAGAATTGCCAGGATTGCGTGGGCGACATAGCCTCTATTTAGATTGCCTATCACCCCAAATACGATATTACTCATATGAATTCTATGTAAAGTGCATGGTTGAATGCCAAAATATCGTTTGATCTGAGCTTTTTATTTAATGCGATATTGAAGTTTGTATTTCTAAAATGGTAATGAGAATGACATCAATGCAGGCATAATTTACATCCACAATGTTCCATTCCAAGAGGAATATTACCTATTTCACACGTTACATATAGGTTACATATTATTGACATATACTTGAATAGCATATTCTATATTTTATCAAATTTTTTGTCATTAAAATGCATATAACACGCAAATTAAGTTTGTCCTATTTGAAAGAGCTTTTAAAATGACAGGAGTAACATATTTGCAATTTTTGATTTATTTCCTTTGATTTTGGTATATTTTAGTTTGTTTGATTTGTAAATGTCACAATGTTGTGACGTACACTTGCCAACTAAATTACTAAATTACTATATATATCAAAAGGAATCACTTGAAATTCGACATGTTTGGTGTCATAGAGATCATAAATAAAACTAGAAGGGGCATAGGGGGGACTCCAGCCAAACGCGTGTAACCAATTGCAGGCTGCCATCTTGGATGAGTTGGAGAGTAAAATTGCAAACCCGAATGTAAAACGGATAGGTCCCAAGATCCGAGAGCTCTCGAATAGTAGGAAAAGTCTGGGACCGAGTAGTTTTACATTCGGGTTTCCAATTTTGCCCCCCAACTGATCCAAGATGGCAGCCTTCAAATGGTTACCCTCTAGTTTTATATATAATCTCTATGAGCTTTATGTTTGGTGTAGTGTGAAGAACACACGCACACACTTCCTTTAAAATTAAGTTTGGTTTGAAAATAGAAAAGATACATA
The DNA here is from genome assembly GCA_964035015.1 of Corallium rubrum. NCBI lineage: Eukaryota > Metazoa > Cnidaria > Anthozoa > Scleralcyonacea > Coralliidae > Corallium > Corallium rubrum. The sequence goes on along the minus strand of CAXIUP010000288.1, from coordinate 311,885 downwards.
CGTCACAACATGTGACATTTACATATCAAACAAACTGAAATATCTCAAAAACAAAGCAACGAAGCAACGAAATCAAAAATTGCAAAATATGTTACTTTGTGTTCTTTCAAATGAGACACACTAAGGAAAGAGATCCAAATGCCTGCTTTGACGTCATTTCATTACCATTTTTTTCTAATACAAAGTACAAACCTCAATCGACTTTTTCACCAAGAGCGGCGCCATCTTGAATTCGCAATGCATTGTGGTCTATCCAGGGTAACAAGCTTAATTAAAAGGTGATTGCTTAGTGTGGAGACACAATGCGGTAATTTTCCCTTTATAAATACTTTCCTGGCGACAATGTCTAAATTTGAACGTTATAATATTAGTTAAAGTGATAATGCTTGGATGTATAAGGATAGATTTTTCATGAATATTTGCTTATACGTTCGAGAATTGTTGCTTTTATCAATATCAGAATGATTATATTTAGACATTGTCGCCACGAAAGTGTTTACGAAGAAAAAATTACCTCATTTTGTCTCAACACTACGCAATCACCTTTTTAATTAAGCTTGTTAACCCGGATAAACCACAATGCATTGCGAATTCAAGATCAATCCACTTCGGCGGTTTGCTCGGCTGGGGATAAAATAAAGAATGTGGGGACAAACAACATTAGAATAACAGTATGGAAAATACTAAACACACTGCATGAGGAACATTCAGAACTGAAGCGCGCTTGCTCTACTGTACTTGCATTAAAACGTAATTCAAATGATAACTATCTATTCTTTATACGTTATTCCTTGTTCAAAAAAGAGAAAGAGAAGCGATAATTGAATATATTGTATGAAGGCTTGTCAGGAGGAGACAGTTTCATATGTACACCAGGATTGCTATGTATGTTGCTTGCGCTTCATTTTGTAAAAACACCCCAGTGGACGAAGTGGACGACTATCCCGATGCGACATCGCCAACTTGCAGCTACGAAAATGTCAGTTTTATTTAGCAAGAGAGCTTGTGGCTTAATAAATCGTTGCGCTATTGCAAACTATACAAATCTTCTTCAAGTTTTTTCTTTGGTAGACGCAAGGCGATTCTGATGTTACATCGCCTTTGGTTTCCGGTGTATTTATAGTGTATCGTTACAAAGCCAAATGCGATGTAACATGAAGAAGCTTGAGGAGTTGTAGTTTGCAAACTGCAATAGCGCAACGATTTATTAAGCCACAAGATCTTTTGATAAATGAAACTGACATTTTCGTAGCGGGAAGTTGCTGGTATCGCATCAAAATAGTCGTTCACTGGGCCGTTTTTACAAAATGAACTGCGCAAGCAACATACATGTGCAACGTACATATGAAACTGTCTCCTCCTGACAAGCCTTTATACAAGATATTCTCGCTTATCTTTCTCTTTTTTGAACCAGGAATAACATATAAAGAATACATATAGAATACATAGTTAGTATTTGATTTACGTTTTAGTAAGGCAAGCGCGTTTCTTTTTTGAATGTTCCTCGTGCATTGTTTAGTAGTTGCCATATTGTTATTCTAATGTTGTTTGTCCGAACATTCTTTATTTTACCCCCAACTGTGCAAACCGCCGAAGTCGTGGATTGCACAAATAAATAAAAATTCAAATCAAAAAATATTTTGGCATTGGACTATTTACTTCACATAGAATCAGAATGAGTAATATCGTATTTGGTGTTATCGGACTCATATCATATTTTTTTCCGGACAACGACTTCTAGTATAGAATAAAGTTACTAATACTGTTAAGTTTACAGGTACAAGTGCCGAAGTGAAGTCTTTTGCACTTCAAGAACTGTTGCCAGAAAACAGGACTTCCTTCTACCGCTATAACGGCTCATTGACCACGCCTACTTGTGACGAGTCCGTCACGTGGACAGTACTTGCCCAGCCCATTCAAATTTCTAACGAGCAGGTTTGTAATTTCTTTTAGTTCGAATTCTTTCAAACGTGGCTTTGAAGTAATACATCATGCAAGAGGAGGAGTGTTTCATCAGGATTTCCAAACCCAGACTCGAGATGTTCGTTGAGGCGAAGCCAAGTTTTTGAATAAATTTTGAGGTGTTTGGATATCCTGATGAAACACTCCTCTGAGTGTTTGATAAAAAGCTTCTCAAACTCATTAATAATTCATGAGGAAAACATAATAGAAATCATTACCGAGACGTTGTTGTGAAAGTGGTAACAAACGCCCATTAATTAAGACAAGTTTTACCTCAAATTTCTCTTTAAATACTGATTTGTTTGAGAAGCTATACCATTCTCTCGAAAACCGTTTACTATATCTGATTTAAAAACACCTTGAAGTGAGTTAAAAAACTCGGCTCGCCTCGTTTTTCAACACACTTCTTGGTGTTTTCAAATCAGATAATAAACGGCACCGAGGCGGAGTTCGGATATGTGATCAAACACTTGCATAAATTAAGCCAACTTTCACCTCAAATTTCTCTTAAAATACTGATTCATTTGAGAAGGTATATTTCATACACTCGAAAGTTTTGTGTTTGATCTGATATCAAAACACCTGGAATTGAAGTTGGTTAAAAAACTCTGGCTTTGCCTTGGTTTTTCAACACACTTCTCCGTGTTTGATATCAGATCAAACACTCCTACTCGTGAATATATTTTATATTACTTCGGAAACAAATCAGTAATTTAAGAGTTAATTCATGTAATTTCCTCCGATATCTAAACCACTACTGACACGGTACTGATTTCCTTTATATTTCTCATGAATTATTAACGATTTGAGAAGTAATATTTTTCAAACTAATTAATAATTCATGAGGAAAATTCAAAAGAAAGAAATACTTACATGTAATCAATATTTAGAAATCAGAGGAAGATTATTTACAGTCAAATTTAGCAATCTTTGCGATCTATTTTCTCGTAAAATGTTGATTTGTTTGAGAAGATTTATCCAATACTTGTCAGTGTTCATCCTCCGATGTTTAAATACAGCCAAACTGGTTAAAACTCGGCTGCACCTCGTATTTTCAACCAAATTGGCTGTTGAAATCGGATGAATAACACTGACTCGTTTTGGATATATATATATATATATATATATATATATATATATTGTACAAGTATAACACGACTGTTCTTCCAAGATGGTCTAAATACAGGGTTTTGTAGGGTGACACATTTGTTTTTCCAGGTTATGTTTTTATATACTGTATGTCTGTTTGTCTGTTTGTCTGTTTGTTTGTTTGTCTGTTTGTCTGTCTGTTTGTTTGTTTGTCTGTTTGTTTGTTTGTCTGTTTGTTTGTTTGTTTGTTTGTCTGTTTGTTTGTTTGTTTGTTTGTTTGTTTGTTTGTTTGTTTGTTTGTTTGTTTGTTTGTTTGTTTGTTTGTTTGTTTGTTTGTTTGTTTGTTTGTTTGTTTGTTTGTTTGTTTGTTTGTTTGTTTGTTTGTTTGTTTGTTTGTTTGTTTGTTTGTTTGTTTGTTTGTTTGTTTGTTTGTTTGTCTGTTTGTCTGTTTGTTTGTTTGTCTGTTTGTTTGTTTGTTTGTTTGTTTGTCTGTTTGTTTGTTTGTTTGTTTGTCTGTCTGTTTGTCTGTTTGTCTGTTTGTTTGTTTGTTTGTCTGTTTGTTTGTTTGTTTGTTTGTTTGTTTGTTTGTTTGTTTGTTTGTTTGTTTGTTTGTTTGTCTGCTTGTCTGCTTGTCTGTTGGTCTGTTGGTCTGTTGGTCTGTTGGTCTGTTGGTCTGTTGGTCTGTTGGTCTGTTTGTCTGTTTGTCTGTTTGTTTGTTTGTTTGTTTGTTTGTTTGTTTGTTTGTTTGTTTGTTTGTTTGTTTGTTTGTTTGTTTGTTTGTTTGTTTGTTTGTCCGTTTGTCTGTTTTGTCTGTTTGGTCCGTTTGGTCCGTTTGGTCCGTTTGGTCCGTTTGGTCCGTTTGGTCCGTTTGGTCCGTTTGGTCCGTTTGGTCCGTTTGGTCCGTTTGGTCCGTTTGGTCCGTTTGGTCCGTTTGGTCCGTTTGGTCCGTTTGGTCCGTTTGGTCCGTTTTGTCCGTTTTGTCCGTTTTGTCCGTTTTGTCCGTTTTGTCCGTTGGTCTGTTGGTCTGTTGGTCTGTTGGTCTGTTGGTCTGTTGGTCTATTTGTCTGTTTGTCTGTTTGTCTCAAAAGTTTATTGCACATAAGGAGCTTAAGCAAATACGACAGAGAATGACAAGGACAACTTCCTTGATATAAATAATTTTTATTCTCAAGAGTAATCCTAACGCCGCCCCCGTTCTACATAAAAGTTATTTAGATCATTTTCACGTCTTGAGGAGGACGCTAGCTCGTGAAGCGGAGGAACCTGTTACTTGAGTTTGACTCCGAACTGTACGATAAAATCCTTTTAGGACTCTAAAGCTTTTGGATGTCGAAAAACATGGTACAAAAACGTGGGTTCTGCAATAGATACTGAACTTTAGATTGCTATCATCGTGCTGGCTTGTTTAAGCTCCTTACTACTAGTTTCGTAGAAGGGACTCGAGAGCACCTTTAAAATATTGAAATTCTATGACTTTGACATGAGTGATCGAGTTCCATTTTTTGTTTCATTCAGCTCCATGAACTTCGAAACCTGAAAAACCACGGCAAACCCCTTGTGGATAATCACCGACCCGTGCAAGCTCTGAATGGCCGGACAGTGTTGTCTAGTTTCCAAACAGGAGTTTGTGGCGCTGGGATTCCAATTCCCCCAACTACTTCAAATCCCCCAACTTCTTCAACTCCCCCAACTACTTCAACTACCCCAACTACTTCAACTCCCACATATTCAGCTACTGGAAGTGGAAGTTCCATCAAGGCCCCTCTGTTTAGCTTCACTTTCGTTCTCTTTATTTTGCTCTAAGGGCACCTAGTCAGCTTTAACTCCCAACTTCTTTAGGTTCAAATTAAATCATTAAGAACGTTTGTACGTCTTTCAGCTGTAATCTTTTAGCTTGAACTGTACGTAGTTTTTCTTAAGGCCAAGGTGTTTAATAAAGTCCATTGTTTAGAATTTAAGTCGTTATACTTTGTTTTTTGAAAGGGCAACAAAAACCAAAATTTTGAATTTGCGACGTTTTGATTAAAGTGTCAATAAAACGAAAATCATGTCTGTATTATTTGAAAGAACAGTTAAAATGACAAAGTAACATCTTTTGTAGGTTTTCGTTTCCTTGGTTCGTTGTTGAGATATTTCAGATTGTCGCTTGATATGCAAATTGACATCTTGACACCACAAGTGCATAATGACTTATCGGAGAAAGTTGTATAGCTTTGCCATTATAACACGTCATCTCTTGAAATTTATATGTTTGGTGTTGTGGGAGAGACACATTTACATTTCGAATTAATTTAGTTTGATAATAGTAACGATATAGAATCTTTTCCGGTAACTTAACTCATGTCTCATTATCCACGCGTGACGACAAGATGTTTAATTAGCATATCAAATAATTTGAAATATCTCAACAATAAAGCACGGAAACATAAACTGCAAAGGGTGTTACTCTAGCATCCATATAAGACAGACTTAAGTTTTGTTTTACAGACGTCTTAATGAACATACTGTTCATTGTTTTGCATTGCATTGCATTGCATTGCATTGCATTGCATTGCATTGCATTGCATTGCATTGCCTTGCCTTGCCTTGCCTTGCCTTGCATTGCGTTGCATTGTTTTGACTTGCATGGCTTTGTATTGGTTTGCATGTTTTGTATTGCATTGTTTTTGTTTTTGTTTTTGTTTTCGTTTTCGTTTTCGTTTTCGTTTTTGTTTTTGTTTTTGTATGGGATTGGATTGCTATGCATTGTATTGACGAAGTTCACGCTTGCAAAATGTGTGACAATACCGTAACATTTACAAATCGTTCTTCCTCGCTGAAGGAAGAGACTCCAGTTCAAATAAAAATATCTCCCTTACGAAATAGTAAATATTTCAAGCTGCTAAATTTTTGGATACGATATAACATTGGAATTCAAAAATTGGGTACCCGTGCTTTGCTTTAACTTCGGTTATTAAAGCATGGCTGAGCATTGCCATGACAAGACAGGTGTCCCGTTGTGCAAACTGGCCAATAAAATCTCACGAAAATTGAATATAAAATATTAATATGTATGTACTTTGATTTTTAATCTGATACCGGATCAAATTATCGCGAAGCTCCGGATTTTAAAGAAAACATTTTAAAAATAAATGTTTGACCGTGAAAAACTTTGTTGTAATGGAGGGACGTTTAGGTACCATCAGGGACATTTGGCAATGTATCGCGCAGTCGTAATCCCCAAATGGCCGACAACCAATACAGCAATACTAAACACGTGCTCTCATTTTAAACTGTTATATGGCTCTATAAATGGCAGTTAAACGGTTTGAAGTTGAGGAAAATGCTATTTTACAATCCCAAGGTAAGTTAAAGTAATCTATTTTCGAATTGGATAATAAATTTTGCAGATTTTACTGAAATCCGAACACCACTCGCTGTGTCAAAGTTCACATTGCGGTATTGGGCTCGTATTGCTGGGCTATATGGTGTATCTTCATGTTTTTTTTGCCATAAAGACCAGACAAGATAAAACATGTGTAAATTCGTCATTGGGGCAACCAAGGAGTAAAACTGTCAGGTGTTTACTTTTATTGTTACACAATAAAACAAAGGGGCTGTTTTTGGCACTTGGTAACTCATTGCCGCTTAGGATGTCTGAAGGTTCTCCCTTTAACATTGCCTGATGTAAGACAGAGTCAGTAGAACAATAAAGAGCCACCCATGCAGGCATGCTTGGCCAGCTCAGACAGGAATTGGTTAATCACTTGTTATATATATATATAGGTCCTATTTTTGCATAAGCTAGCCGAGGGTTACGCAAGCTTCGCGGGGGAAAGTGGGCTCTGCCAACAAACTCGGTCTTCGCCACAAGTTTGGGGCGAGTCAGTCAGGTTTTAAACTGCTCAAACAAGTTCTAGTTTACGAACACGCGTAAGCAGGAAAATAGGAAGTGACGTGTTAGAGCCTGGGCCCAAAATATTATCTTGGCAACCGTTCACGCATGTTCAAAAAGAAATATCGAGTTTGTTGGTAGAGCCCACTTTCCCCCGAAGCTTCCGTAGGTCGGAAAGGGGCTATGACTCGCAGGGTAGCCGAGGGTTCTCCCTTTGATAAATTGTAAATTGTCTGGTGTAAAAGACACAGTAAGAACAAATAAAAAAAATCTTAATTGATTCTCATCACCGTCCGACATTTTGAAGCCCGCGTACACATATGTTTTTATTTTGTTATAAAATATAAATGGCCGCCCGACCGAAAGTCTGCAGAAAGTTAATTTTGTTATATTTAAATTCAATTTTTGATGTCCCAAGCTGAGAATTCCTGCAACAGAATTATTTCATTGCGTGTTGGGGACATGGTGGGACTTTGGTGTGATTTGAAGGAAAATATAGGAACTTTCAACCTTTTTACGCAAGTGTTTTATTACGTACATTTCGGAAAACAAGGAAATATAAAAACACCTGCCTCTCCAATTTCAAAATTCTATGGAATATTTTTTGATATTCTAATTAACAATTAGACAACGAGCCCGAGTTTTCTATGAGCCAATAGTCAACGAGGCGAAGCCGAGTTGACTATCGCTCATAGAAAACGAGGGCGAGTTGTCTAATTGTTTTAGTATAAATTTACCAACAAACGTTAAATAAATTCTCGACCATAACATATTCTTTGAGGCTCGTTTTTAATACATTTTTTAACTGCCAACAAACAGTCATTTTGGACATCTCCTTGGCCTGTACAGTAACTGATGGAAAAGTAAAGTTTTCTTGCATAATTTAGCATGGATTTTCATGGACAATATTGAAACAATATATATCCACTCATTTGATTTGTAAAAGTGACAAAAAGTTGAAAGAAACATTCAATTTAACGTTTATACATCACGAAATCTTGTCAACAGCAAGCATAATTCTGAAGTGTGTTTTGTTTGCAGTTATTTCGTTTTAAACGAACACAGATAAACAATTTAACGATCTTACCATTAATAATTTCCATTCTAACCATTTTGTAGCCGTTTTTGTTTTCTGTAGAACGTATTGCTTCGCCCAAATGTTCAATTTCTTCTTTCATTTGCCCACTCCGTTATAACTTCGGCGCCATTGTTGCTTAACAGAACAACCGCTGGCTCTAATGATCATTGTTCGTGCTATACTACGCATTTTGTCATTGGTCAATTTTTTTAAATGAATGACTTTCATTGGTTTATCCCAGAGGTTTATATCACCAATTATAAACTCCTGCAATAGCCAATGAGATTCGAGGACTTGCATTATAAACTTTTAAATTTATACTAATATAAAATATAAACCTCCCGCTTCTTCGACGTTTTCAAAATGTAGTGGTAAGAAAATCAAGGATTTTTTTTTATGTGGCCTAAAACAAAAAGGCTGTTTTTTGCTGGTTCACAAAAGTCCACTCAATGCTCATAAATCATTGCTGGTTGCATGTGACATCCAGTGAGCTCTATATATAACTGGAATGATATCTGCTGGTTAGTCACCAGGCAAAGATTGCAGCCAAACATGGTGGCCATGTAGACCTAAAGTACGTGTAGTTCCAGTCTTCTCCACGGTCTTTTGACTGGATTAGACTTGACCAGACCACGTAGAAGACTGGAACTATGCGTCCTTCAGCCCCAAAAGTATCGCAGGCTCTGGGAACAAGATTGCCACAACGAAGCGTTGAAAGAATGCCTTAAACGATTGGAAGACCATCCAAATGAAGGATAAAACGAAGGGTAACAAGATCCCGGTCACCAAGGTCTAGACCAACAAACATCATGTGGAATTTACCATCGATACTGGATCAACTATCAACATTATCGACAGAATATACGTTCAATCAACTCGGACAAATCGACCTTACCAAGACACGCATCAAGGCCTACCGATTAACTGTACAAAAGCAGTGAAAACGAAAGGAAAATTCCAAACTACAATCGAATCACGCAAGAAGATCTCCGTGGCAACAATCTATGTGACAGCCGCGGACGGAGGATGTCTTCTCGGCGCAAATACAGCGGAAGAATTGGGACTTATTAGTTTACATCTGAACACAGTTGCAACTCCCAAATCAACCGCCAACGACGCAGTCAAGAAGATCCCTGTCAAGGAAACAGGAGTACAAAACATTGTACGTCGACATCCGGGTGTTTTCCAAGGACTTGGAAAACTGAAAAACAATGAAATTCAGCTAATTATTGACACAAATTTCTCAAACTCATTAATAATTCATGAGATAATCAATCAATCAGAAGCGCTGAATTGCACCACGTGAAGGGACTTGAAATACCAGGGAAGTACTGGGCAGAGGACTTGAAATATTATTTCCAGTCCAAGAACTTGAAATAATATTTCAAGTCCTTGGACCTGAAATATTACTTCACACAATCGGTTATTCCTCCATACACTAATTACTAATGCACTAATTCATTTTGGGAATACACTAAGTGATTTTGAGAAGTCATGTAAAGGGCTCCAATTCGGACTAGACCGGGTTTTCAAGTACGAGGAATTCGTTCCAGTCCAAGGCGAAAGACCGGGTTTTCAAGTACTAGGAATTCGTTCCAGTCCTCGACTTCGCCTCGGACTGGAACGAATTCCTCGTACTTGAAAACCCGGTCTAGTCCTCATTGTCGGCCTTTACATATTACGTCAAGCCCGTGGCTCAACAACAAAGGAGAATACCGTTTCATCTTCGAGAGAAAGTTGAAGTTGAACTAAATCAGTTGCAACACCATGACATAATCGAAAAGGTTCCTAACACCGAAGAAACAGATTGGATTTCACCTATTGTTATCGTTCCCAAGAAAGACAACAAAATACGTCTGTGTGTTACACCCCCAATCCCCCACCAATCCCCACTCCCCTCCGACATGAGAGCTGCAAACACTGCTATGAAACGTACCCGACATCCAATTCCCACAGTAAAGGAAATTTCGCTATGCAAAGTTCTTTTCTAAATTAGATTTATCACAAGCGTACCATCAGCGGGAGTTAGGACTAACTCTGAGTCTTGGTAAATGCCTGTTTTTGAAGCATGACCTCGGATTCTTCGGATTAGTGTTCAGCACAGATGGAGTCAGCCTGGATCCAAAGAAAGTGTCAGCTTTTACGAACAGTTCCACTCCAACGACAGCAAGTGAGGTTCGTAGCCTGCTAGGAATGTCAAATTACAGTGCCCAGTTCATTCCCAATTTCGCGACAATCACAGAGCCACTCCGGCAACTTACACACAAAATACAGTAAATTTAAATACGACAATTCAAGCGGAACGTTCTGTTCTCATTTGAATTTGGGACGGTTTTGTTCCGATATTCAAAAATAGGAACGGGCCTAAATTAAGAACAAATTGTTCCGTACGAGCTACACCGCTTTAAATAGGACCTATTTGTTCCTTACTTTAAAGGTTATTTCGTTCCTTTATTTGTACTCATAGGAACAACTTGTTCCGCATGAGCTAGACCGCTTTAAATTGGTCCTCTTTGTTCTGTATTATAAAGCAGGCAATTCCCATATTTCCGTGAGCTTTGCCTATTCTTCCTTTGTTGCGAAGTTCTACGGCAATCCCCAAGTGTTTACGATGACAGTCAATTGCTTTTTGGTATTCACCAATGTTTCCGTAGGCAATTCTCATATTTCCGTGAGCTCTGCCTATTCCTCCTTTGTCGCCAAGTTCTGCAGCAATCTTCAAGTCTTGACGATGAGAGTCAATTGCTTTTTGGTATTCATCAGTGTTTCGGTAGGAAATTCCCATATTTCGGTGAGCTCTGCCTATTCCTCCTTTGTCGCCAAGTTCTTCAGCAATCTTCAAGTCTTCACGATGACAGTCAATTGCTTTTCGGAATTCACCAATTTCTCGGTAGGCAATTCCCATATTTCGGTGAGCTATGCCTATTCCTCCTTTGTCGCCAAGTTCCCCATCAATCTTCAATGCTTGACGATGACAGTCAATTGCTTTTTGGTATTCACCAATGTTTCCGTAGGCAATTCCCATATTTCCGTGAGCTCTGCCTATTCCTCCTTTGTCGCCAAGTTCTGCAGCAATTTCCAAGTGTTTACGATGACAGTCGATTCCTTTTTGGTATTCACCAATCTTTCGGTAGGCAATTCCCATATTTGCGTGAGCTGTGCCTATTCCTTCTTTGTCGCCAAGTTCTTCAGCAATTTCCAAGCGTTTACAATGACAGTCAATTGCTTTTTGGTGTTCACCAATGTTGTTGTAGGCAATTCCCATATTTCCGTGAGCTTTGCCTATTCCTCCTTTGTTGCGAAGTTCTACGGCAATCCCCAAGTGTTTACGATGGCAGCCAATTGGTTTTTGGTGTTCACCGATTTTGTCATAGGCAATTCCCATATTTGCGTGAGCAATGCCTATTCCTTCTTTGTCGCCAAGTTCTTCAGCAATCTTCAAGTCTTGGCGATGACAGTCAATTGCTTTTTGGTATTCACCAATGCTGTTGTAGGCATTTCCCATATTTCCGTGAGCTCTGCCTCTTCCTTCTTTGTCGCCAAGTTCTTCAGCAATCTTCAAGTCTTCACGATGACGGTCAATTGCTTCTCGGAATTCACCAATTTCTCGGTAGGCAATTCCCATATTTCGGTGAGTTCTGCTTATTCTTTCTTTGTCGCCAAGTTCTTCAACAATCTTCAAGTCGTGACGATGACAGTCAATTGCTTTTTGGTATTCACCAATGTTTAGGTAGGCAGATCGCATATTTGCGTGAGCTGTGCCTATTCCTTCTTTGTCGCGAAGTTCTTCAGCAATTTCCAAGCGTTTACGATGACAGTCAATTGCTTTTTGGTATTCATCAATGTTTCCGTAGGCAATTCCCATATTTCCATGAGCTCTGCCTATTCCTCCTTTGTCGCCAAGTTCTGCAGCAATTTCCAAGTGTTTACGATAACAGTCAAATGCTTTTTGGTATTCACGAATGTTTTGGTAGGCAGCTCCCATATCTTCGAAAGTAGCTCCTTCGCCTACTTTGTCACCTGCTTTCTGAGCAATAGCCAAGGCTTCACGGGAACAGTCAATTGCCGTCTGGTATTCACCTTTCTTGCAAAATAAAATTGCCTGTTCCTTCGCAATCTTCAAGTCATTCCGATAATCGTTCATTGTCTTTTGATATTCACCGATTCCATCGCCGGCATTTTCCTTTTGTGCGTGACCAGCCTTGAAAGCTTTACAGCCCAGTTCAGATGTGTTTTGCCATTCTTCGTTTTCTTCATCCTGTTCTTCATCCCGTTTTCTCTTTAGCAACATGAAGAGCGTTCTGCAGATTTTCTATGGTAAATATGTGCACTTTTAAACTTACGTTTTTTTCTCTTTGTCTACATACTACATGTTTATTATACCCTCGCAATTAATCGTCCAATCAAATGTCTGTACATTAGCGTCACGTGCCAGCCCAATATTTTACGATGTAAGACAACTACATATTGGGCAGCAACCTTTGGACAGGTCGCACAAGGTATATTTACTTGCCAATTGCACGATTATTTCTTCGATATAATAAAACACTTATTCGATTCATCTTCGCCCGATATGGAAAATAATGAAGTCTCAAATTTTAATATTAGGCTCGACCTTCGGTCTCGCCTAATATTGAATTTTCGACTTAAATATTTTGCCATTCGGGCTTTGGTGAATCCAATAAGTTATATTATAGAGTTCGGGTTTATAAATTATATGGTTAAACTTTATATTTCTAATCACCGAAGCTATTTTACTTTCTCGAGTCGCACGTACTTGCTCACCTTTGTCTTAAACCATGGAGCTCTGTAAGTTTTCTAAAAAGAAACAATTGAAGAAAAATACAATATTCACTTTTATAAGAACTCTTTTCTCTCAATTAACGTCTACTACTGTTCAAGCAAGCAGTTATGCTTGCATAAAATATAAAATCATATTTGGTTTGGATTGGAACACCCCAACCAAAGATGTTTTGGCCACGTATAATTTATATATATTATATACACTGTAATTTTCAGGGAGTAAAAATTACTCCGAAAAGTGGGGGTAAATGCTTGTCCCAAAAACGCCCCGGTTTTGAGGGGTAAATTTTAGGAGGGGGTAATTTTTACCCCTCAAAAAAAGGTGTAATTTTTACTCCTAACAAAGGTGTAAGATTTAAGGAGTAAATTTTACTCCAAAAAGTGAGGTAACTGTTCTGTCCCAAAAATGCCCCGAGTTTCGGGGGTAAATATAGAGATGGTGTAATATTTACTCCTCCTAGAATGGTGTAATTTTTACACCAGTTAAAATGTTTAAATGCAAATATGCGCGCATACACTTCACCTTTTGTCAAACTTACTTCAAAGAAATCAGCTTCATCACCAGCACCACCACAACAACAGTATTATCATACAAGCAGGAGCCAATTGGGAATCTAGAAACACTATCTATTTCGTTTCACATGCAATATGAGTGATCTATACTAGCTTATTTTAAATTAACTCAGATCTGTATCATGCATAAATCCTCGATGGTTAACAAGAGCCTGTGAAATTGCTGTCCATTTTAACAATTAAGACACCACATTCTCTAATTGACTTTGATTTTATTGGGATTGAACAAACTTAGAATGGCAATATGATAGGAATATTACAGATTTGTTAACCATAGCAGTTCCAAATGTTTTTAATCATTTAGTTACTGTTTTTAATCTACTAGTCTTTTATGCATGCATTCACTGAAGAAGGCCACATGAATATAGGCAAAACATTTATATTATATAATATGATAATATTATAACACAGAATGAAATAAATTAAATTAAATTACCAAATATGCAAAATGAAATAGTTATCATGCAAAACCGAAATACATTTTTGCAAAGAAATCCTTTTGATGCAGCATCTTTAATCCCAACTTTGGAGCAAATAACTTAGCTGCATTCTCTAGGAATAACTAAATTTAGGAACGAAATTCTCCAAAAAATTATAATTGACATGGTTATACCCATGCTGAGCTACATTGCCATCGATTTGACTTTATTTAGGCATAAAACAGAAATAGATTATCAATAATTGTTATATATGCGAACTATACACTTTTCATTTGCAAGAAGAAACCGTTCTGATAAACTTTACATCTTGTGGCAACAACTTCCTTTTCTGAACAAAGTACGTTCTTCTGGTCCTACGTCTAAAAGAAGTCTTTGTTGGCTTTGAAAAATAAAATACAAACAAATAACTTAGTAAAAATGCCAAAGCAATAAATTTACGCTAACATAGTGTACAGCTATTTACTGAATAGATAAGTAAAAGTAAATAGGCTGTAGTTTAGTCTTTATCTTAAATCAGTATTTCATAGCTGCTGCCTATAAACTTGATATACTGTATGCGTTGCACATATGCACTGAAAATCTAATAACTAATTCTAGTGTATTGCCTTCTTCTTGCAAAATTAATGTGTCCTAAAAACTGATTCACAATTGTTTTATAAAATAACTTAATGCAATTTTATGTTTTCATTTCTAATCTTATTTTAATTCATTAACATTTAGATTGACTTATATACATATATAAATGCTTCAAAATTTAACTCTAGGATGTAGGCAAAGATATATTATTATTGTCCACATTTTATTCAATGAAACATGGTAAGCATAAACATATTGTCACTTTCGCAAGGCGTGCCACCTCACGTTCTGACTCAGGTCGTGTCAACCCAAGTCTTCAGCACAGTAACGATACATATCTTACCAAGACAGAATTCAAATAGCTCCACTCGCAAGGCGTGACACCTCAACGTTCCGCTCAAGTCGTGTCAACTCAAGACTTCGGCACGTGAAGAACATTTGAATTCTTATATACTTTAATTGTATTTTTATGAGGATACATTATAATTTAAATAGACTACTTTTTTCCTTTTGGTTACGTAAATATCTATCGGTTTAATGATGCATGTATGTATATACTTGTAGCTTTTATACTACACAACGCAGTTGAATTCTTCTCATTTCCTGCAAGATTTTACTTTATGATATCTCAGACTACCTGATTCATGAACCGCATACGAGTAATTATATCTTTTGTCTGACATAATTGCTGAGAAAAACCTTATACCATTTCATATTTACAACATATTTGCTGGAATTGTGTGATACAAAAGTGAATAACTTTAAAAACTTTACTATACCCCAGAAAGAGTTGGAAAAAGTTTGCCATTATTTAAAAAGTAATTTAAAAGGACACTTTGTTAACTATTGGAGAGAGCAGATTCAACAAGGTGGAAACCAAGGCAAGCTCAGAACGTTCAAAAACTTTAAAATAAATTTGGACTTTGAAAAATACATTTCTGAAATTAGTAATGTTAAACATCGTCAAGCAGTTACAAAACTCAGAATATCATCTCATAGATTACCTGTTGAAACTGGTCGATATACTAATATTCCATACGATGGAAGAATATGTAAACATTGCAACTTAAATGAGGTTGGGAATGAACAACATTATTTAATGCAATGCAACAATCCAAAGTTTACTTATCTCAGAGCTAATTTTATCCATAAACTATATCAAATAAACTATTCGTTTTGCTCTTTCAATAATCAGGACCTGTTTATGTATATGGTTTCAATGAAAGACAAATCTATAATGGCACTAGTAGCCAAGTTCTGTTTTGATATATTAACGAATTTTGATCAATTATAATGTATTAATTAGGTACTAAGACTCTAAGACTGGGGTGCATCGCAGTTGATCAAAGTTTGTTTATCCTTATTGTCACTAGTTTAATATGTTAAATTTTTTGTATTTAACTGTAATTTGTATGTATCATATGTACCAGTAGTGGTATTAATGTTGATTAAAATGTTGTTGTTGTTTCAAGCCTTTATAATATTTGCTTTTATTTTACATTTGAATATGTCATTGACACCTAAAACCATCACTAAAGCATGGTTTCAAAACGAACTTTTCAGTACTTCTGAAAGAGTTTATAAGCTATATCTATGAGCTTTATAAAAATGTCACAATGAAAACATTCCTGTGATATAACAAATAATCGGATTGTAATGCAAAGTGGCTACAACTGGTGAATAAAACATTGTATTATACGCGCGCAATCACTACAATGTGTACAAGGTATATATTTACTACCATATGTAGGCAAAGTTATTGTCCAACTATTATTCCTTAAAATTTAAACATGGTAAGCATAAACATATTGTCACTTTTCGCAAGGCGTGCCACCTCACGTTCTGACTCAGGTCGCGTCAACCCAAGTCTTCAGCACAGTAACAATACATATCTTACCAAGACAGAATTCAAATAGCTCCACTCGCAAGGCGTGACACCTCAACGCTCCGTCTCAAGTCGTGTCAACTCAAGACTTCGGCACGTGAAGAACATTTGAATTCTTATATACTTTAATTGTATTTTTACATTATATTTTACGCGCGTATTCACTAAGATGTATAAAGATATACATTTACTATGCTGTTCCAAAGATACATATACCATTGCTTTCGCACCTTTGGAATTACCGCACTCATATATTAAACAAACGACACACAAACTATAAAGCTGTACAGACTATAAAGATATACAAGTGAAGAACAAGCGTAAGAAGAAAATTACAAATTATTGCAATGCGTGATCATAATTAACTATAAAATACATAATATTTTATTTTCATTAAAACTTCTTACCTTTCAATCCACACAATGACAATGTTGAGCAACAACATATCAATGATATCATTCTTTGTCAGTCTGTTCACTGCAATCAAAAATCTAAAGAACAAGCCAAAACCTTTGTATCAGCCGAGTTGAATTGTTAACCGCCATAAATGCTAATAGGTCATTTGCGTTTCAACATAGCCAGTTTGATAGAGAAGGTGATTAAGAGTATCTAAACTTGGTTGCGTATTATACATATATATCTAGATGAACACGAATATTATAGTACTAAAATTTGGGAACGAACGTTGTAGTTTGGCCTTGCGATAACTACATGCATGTCTTGCCCTAATAAATCTTTCCAAATTCAACAGCTGTTCTGAAATCTCAAGTGTTTGCGTAGGAGATGTTAATAAGATAAGAGGAAAGCGCAAACTATGATTGGTTTATGCGGTAATCGAGGTCGATAATGTACTGGCATTTCTCAGTTTAGCTGTCGAGTCTACAGACAAAAGTCGCCACAGAAATATTTGTTATATTTTTAAACTTTGCATGTTGTAATAAAACATAATTCTATATTCTATCTGACTTTAGTTCTTTATCGCTATCTAGTAAGATATTTGCGCTATATGAAACAAATAAACTAGTTCTCTTCATAAATTAAATTGTTCTCGAAATATAAATATGCCATGCCTTCGTCACTTGCTTAATTTAGTAATAATAGTCTTTTATTCATTTTGCCCTTACCAAAGTTGCTTACCTCCGTTTACAATAACAAGTTTTATTCTTTATATCGGTCTGACAACACACAAAACGTACACTGACATTGTCCTTTAACTTCTTTAGTGTATTACAATACTGCACTATTTGAAGTGACAATGCCTTATTTACTGGTATACGTTGTAATTTTATTTTACTGAATCCAACTGCCTTATATAATAAGGAGACGAGTTTAATCATTCAATTTCAATCCGCGAGAGGTTAGAATTAGCATACAGTAGCTAAATTGTACACTCAGCCTTATACGTTTATTCTGGTTAGCATTTGCGTCTCAAACAAATTCTCTACTATAAATTTAATATTATATATACTTTGCACATCATCTTTAAAATACTCAATAATAACACAACACGGCCGCTCATGTAGTATATATTACTTATAAAACTACACATTTAGAGCAGAACCGTGAAGTAACATGTTCGGTTCGACCTTAAAACATGAAGCAGGCACCGGTTGATTAAGAAAGATATTTACAGGCCGTAATATATAGTGTACTCCACTCCTTCGCTGATTAAACTATAAAAATCGTCACGTATTTAAGGGTAAGCGCTTACCTTGTATAATCGACAGCAGGATGCGACAAAAAGAAGTCTGCGAGTGACAATATAAAACTTGAATCTGAAGTCCACAAGTTCCCAGCTTTCCTTATTCGATCTTTTCTTTCAAATCGCCATTAACCCGCCATTTTGAAAAAAACGCTCGTCTTCACACCATTAAAGTTACCCCCATTTGAATGAAGAGTTTACCCCACACAGTGGGGTAATTATTACTCGACTTCTTACTTTTACTCCACTATCTCAGATTACTCTCTGATATTTCACCTTCCGGGTAATTATTACACACCGAAAAGGGGTAACTTTTACCCGAAAATCCCATACTCCATCATCGAGAGTAAATTTTAACCCTCAAGAGAGCAAATTTTACTACTTGAAATTTACAGTGTATATATATATATATATATATATATATATATATATATATATATATATATATATATATATATATATATACACGTATAATAGAGCATAGAGCCATTAGTAAGACTCGTGCACACAAATGTTATTATGGTATTTCACCAGTATCAATCCAAGAGTTATTTCTTGAACGTCTAAATTTATATAATTTGAGAAAACAAAACTGTTTATACTTGCCAAGACCCAGAACTGAAATGATGAAGAAGTCCATAGCATATAGAGGCTCAGTATTGTGGAACAATCTAGATAATGAAACTAGGGAACTGGAACATTGCAAGATATTTAAATAAGCTCTTAAGCATACATCCCTTAGTGACAAAATGTTTGTTTGATTGATTTTATATCTATAGTAAAAAAACCCAACTTCTTAAATATTGTAAAATATTTTAATTCAAACAGTATAGATAGTATAGATCTGTAATTTGCCTTAGTATTTAGTTTAGATTTAATTAACTATTTATTTTCACGACCCCATCAGCTTTTGCTGTATATATACCTATCGTGATTAAATAAATGCTTATACTACTACTATGCAACAGCACGCTATGAAGACTCGTCTGAACACGGTTTAGTTTAGTTTAATAAGTTTGCCATAGTTTAATAAATTTTCGTTCCAATTGACACCAAACTCTCTAGCTACACATATAAATTAATGTAGCATAAAAAATATATCAACCTATAACTAAAAGTAACACATGAGAATTATGAATTAATCACTAAATAATCAAATAATCATAAAGTGATAAATGTTATAAGTTTATAATTGTTTCGATCAAAGTTACGGGTCTTGTATCTTGACTTGAATGTGCATAAATAATGATTTATATCGGTAGTTATGAGACGGGTTTTTTTCTCGATTTCAAAAGCAACAGCAAATCCGAGATCTCTCCTCGGTATTCCAATGGAAGGAGGCTAAGTTTCGTCAGTCTCTGTATATGGCATGGCTTGTGGATAGTTCAGTAATAACTTAGTAGCTCTACGCTGGACATTTTCAGTCAACGCGCGACATTTAATGTGTGTGTGTGTGTGTGTGTGGGGGGGGGGGGGGGGGGGGATCGTAAATTAGATAACACACGCAAAAGCGCGCACTCTGTGTCAGACCTGATGCAGAATGATGTCAGATCTGTTCAGAAAAATGTAGCGATCCCTGATACAGCCTGTTGCAGTATCAGCTATGATACACCTATGATATCATTAAAGAAATACCAAATGGTTTTCCGTGTTTGGATACTCTGATCCAAATACGCAGCAAATTGCGAGACTGGAGAAAAGCGTAACAAAACACGAGCCGTAGGCGAGTGTTTTTAGCTTTTCGAAAGTCGAGCAATTTCCAAAGTGTTTGGATAAGAGTCTCCAAACAAGGAAAAAAACATTTGGTATTTCTTTTATAAAATAATCACAAGTGAATATGATATACTGTCCGACATTTTCAAAAAATCGTTTTGGTGGGAATTTTCCGTGTTTGGATACTCTGATCCAAACACGGCAATTGACCAATCAGGGCTCGCGTAGTATACATGTTATCTTATAAATCTGTATCATACCTGCAGCTACAACAGACTGTTCAGAACATATTCTGTCAAACTGTATCAGCCTGATACGATCAGTACTGTATCAGTCTGATATAACAGACTGAACAGGTACGTTGTCTACGGAGCTGTCGCAATCTGTTAGAAATTCTAGCTAAATGTTTATACATCAGCGCTGGTACATTCTGTAGCTGTCAGGCTGTATCAAGGATCGCTACATTTCTCATATCAGAGCTGATCAGACTGTGCGTTTTTACGTGTGTAGGTCGGTTATATGGAAGACGCACCCAAGCAGCTGATCATGCACCCATCTTACTCGTCAAGGAGAAAGGTTTTGCAAAGCCATTCACGAAAAGGTTAAACACATTGTTGATAACCTTTTCATCGGCATTGTTGTAGTGGAACAATCAGGGGCGGATTTAGGATTTTGAAAACGTCAGTCAAAGTTGTGGTCCACGGTTCTAGGGGTATCCGGGCATGCTCTCCCGGTAAATTTTTGAAATTGGGGTCTCTAAAACGGCATTTCCCACGATTTGACAGCACATTTGAGCAAAATTTTGAAACTTTTAAAACATATTTTTAATGGCACATTTTATTATGTTTACAAAAGATTTATCCAAATTGGATGTTCAGCATTTATATTTTTATAAAGCTAACTAAAATATTAGCCAAACGAGAAAGGCACAAACACCCATGCATGCCTTCCAAAATTAACTAAATATTCATTGTCTCAAAGACCTTGTAGTGTGTAATTTTCTCTAATTTAATAAATTATATGTTATCTACCGACTAATTAGATAAACCTGGGGTCATATTTCACGAACGCGCTGTTAAAATGTTGTTATCAGAGCAAGATAGAGAGGCTAACCATATTGATAATTTGAAAACAGTTATTCATTTCAAAATCATGAAAAGAAAGATCCAATTTAACGTTGAACTAAACCTTGGCTTAAGGTTCAATTGATCCTTTCAAATTCATATATAAGAACTCCTGGCAAGCGTGAAATATGCTAATGCCGCCTTGCTGAATAAATATATGTCTGAACTCAGACTTCACTAGGACGCAAAATGATAAATAATACGATATTGAGACTGGACAAAAACACAAATATTCGACACTAGATTGTTTGTATTTTTGAAATGAAACTAAGACGACCTTACCAGTCTTACCTTACAGCAGTAGGGGAATAAATGACTCCGCGCGGCGCCAAAATTCAGACGCTTTCAATCGCATCTATTAAAATGTTCCTCGCTTGAAATAAATCGATGACTGTGTAATCTAGATGACAAATCATCGTAGATTGTTCACAGTATAACAGTATTTCTTCATCGTTGCTGTTAAAAGCAGCTAAAACCCATTCGAAAACGCTTTTACAGAACTCGTATGACTGAAGGCTTCTCACTGTGTTCGTGATTTCAGGCTTCAATGAATAAATTACTCGGTATCTCAGCTGACTTAGCAATCGATGGTTGTCATGGTGCAGATCGGTCAAAAAGCCCAAAATCAACGCTACAGCCAATCAGGTTTAAGGCAAATGGGTCAAAAAAGTGGTTGCCATGGTTCAGATCGGTCAAATTGATCAAACACCAATCAGATCTCTCCGCAAACCGGTCAAAACTCTCAAAGCGAACGCTGACCACCGGTCATCCCTGCCCGGTGTTTGCTGACTCGCAAATTACGATAAAAAGCGAATTTGAAACCTAATCCGTCTGCCAAGCTTTGGCAGTCACGGCACAGAAGACTGTTGAAATTAAAATATTGTGTGATTGCGCAATTATTCTGGTGATTTTTTACGTAGTCGCGTGACCGGTCTGATGTATGCTAAATCCACCCCTGAACAACTTTATCTTTTTACTGCGTCTAATACCAGACAAATTTACTGGTCAAGGGGAGACGTCTGGAAAAGCCATATGCAGAAAATGGTTACTATTCGATCTTCAGAACCAGAGTAACATCTTTTGCAGTTTTTCGTTTCCTTGCTTCGATCGTGAGATATTTCAGTTTGTTTGATATAAACGTCGCATGTTGCGACGTCACCCGTGTGCATAATGAGTTATCAAAAAACGTTATATATCTTTGCTATTGTCGAATATAATCACTTGAACATCTACATGTTTAGCCTGCGAATCAGCGCCAAATTCCGTGTTCTGTAATTTATTCAATTAATTTGCAATTCAGCAGTGCTTACGTATACAGCGAGTGTCAACGACTAACGAGTATTCGCTAACAACTTAAGAATCTACATGAAAAGAGAAACTCTTATCGATAAATAGGATACTCTGAGCTTCGTAGGAAGGTAATAAAACAAAAACGAACATCGAGGAGCAAAGGTCGTATTATAAGTGTCGTATTTCACTGTGATGTTTGAAGCGATTCACAAGTTCACTCCCGCATCTTTTTCGGCTGTTTGATCGTTCTCAAACAACATTACGCCGACTATAAAAGCTTCTAAAAGAATTAACAAACTCATTTTAGTCCGTGCTTTGATACAGTCTCGATTAATGCGTTGAGGCGGACCAGATAAAAAGTCCGTTGCTTTCGTCTGCGTGGTAAACAACAAAACATTCAAAACGGAAGCAGTTGTAATTAGCCAATTGAATATCGCGTATAAATATTTGGCCAATCGGAAAGCGTCCCCGGAATCAGTGCGGACAGACGTCACAGAACAACAATTACGGAGCTGATTCATAGACGTTCTACTCCGGGGATTTTCCGAACGTCTATGCGTAGGCTACTACATGTTTAGTGTTCTGGGCGAAACACACGCACATGCTTCCCTCGAATTATTTTGGTTTGATTATGGCAGAGATATATAACTTTTTTTTATAATCATTATGCACATGTGACGTTAAAATGTTTAATTTGCATATCAAGCAAGCTGAAATATCTCAAGAACGAAGCAAGGAAACGAAAAACTTCAAAATATGTTACTCTACCATTTTAAGTGTTCTTTCAAATAAGACAGACTTAATTTTCGTTTCATAGGCGCTTTAAATCATGCACCCAATACATGAATTAAACTACTGCAGAGAACTAT
Organism: Corallium rubrum; assembly: GCA_964035015.1. Taxonomy (NCBI): domain Eukaryota; kingdom Metazoa; phylum Cnidaria; class Anthozoa; order Scleralcyonacea; family Coralliidae; genus Corallium; species Corallium rubrum. The sequence goes on along the minus strand of CAXIUP010000288.1, from coordinate 288,907 downwards.
GGAGATAAAACTAAGTATACTTCACAGTATACAAGCATTAAATGATCGTAGAATAAAACAACTATATATTCAACAACAAATAATCTGACTCACCGTGAAAAGATACACCTCAACCAAAGATTTTCTCTGGAAATGATTCACAATACAATGAGAGACGTCTGGATTAACAGCCTTAAATGAACAGTCCAAAACAGTTTTTAAAATACGTACATGAATTACCAACATATTTACTTGCTAACAAAAAAAGGAACAGGGCTTGAAATTTTCAATTTTCGACAGCATGTCCAAGTGGGATACTAAGTTTCTGAATTTCGTATCCCTCCTTGAAAGCTAGTATATCCCACTTTTGAATACCAAAGATCTCAACTCAGTTGCAATATCTAAAATTACCTATAACAGTTTGTGACAATACCTGCATTACGCTACCGATTACAAAACATTACGTTATATTATAAAACGTTACGTTACATTCTAAGACGTTACACTATATTCCAAGACGTCACGCTCCATATAGGACGTTACGCTACATTATAGGACGTTACGCTACATTGCAAGACGTTACGTTACATTGCAAGACGTTACGCTACATTGTGAGACGTTATGCTACATTCTAAGACGTTACGCTACATTCTAAGACACTACGCTACATTCGAAAACATTACGCTACATTCTATAAGACATTACGCTACATTCTAAGACGATACGCTATATGATAAGATGTTACGCTACATTGTAAGACGTTACGTTACATTATAAGACGTTACGTTACATTGTAAGACATTACATTACATTGTACGACGTTACTTCAGATTCTGTGGCTGTGCGCTATCGAAATTTTTATTGTATCCGGTTGGTATACTGAAGTTAAGACTTCTGGTATCCAAAACGAAAATCTAGTATCCCGTGGATATCGGGATACCGCAAATTTCAAGCCCTGCAGTAACGTTGATCGTAAAGAAGGGGCAAAGGAAGAATCGTAGGATGTAATTTTGTGTTTTGGGGTTAACCCTCGAGGCATTTCGACCTTCAAGTCTTCTTCAGGAGGGATTTTGTGTTACTAGCTGACTGTATACTGACAATTGACAACCAGGAAAAGGACAGAAAGACACAGTGGATGATGTGTAAAGCCTAGTTCACACGAGCAAGTTTTCCTTAACAATTTCAGTTTGACAAGTTTTATTTGCCCATGTACGAGGAAACGTGACCAGTTTTTCCTTGACAAGTCTCCTTGTTGAAAAGTTGGTATTTTTTTGTCAAGGAAAACTTGTCATATCACGAAAATTGCCCGTGTATATGACATGTCAAGGAAAATATGACAAGTAAAAAATTGTTGACCGTTCACACTGGCAAATAAAACTTGTCAAGGGCGATTTGTCAAGGAAAAAATGTTGACCCGTACACAAGAGCAAGTTTCTTTGGCAAGAAACTTGTCAAGGAAAACTTGCTCGTGTAAACTCTAGGCTTACGACAATTAGTCCGGACCTGCATGTGAATCAAAGCAATCCGACAAAATGCTGTCATCTGGGGCGACCCCTAAATCACCAACGATCAACTTCAAACTTCACATGCACATTATCTGACCATAGTAGACGAAAATTAGGCATGTGGAGATGACATTCAACTGACCTGGTTATGTTCCTATAGTAGTGTGGACCACCCTAGTAGGCAGTGTTGAAACAACTATCGAAATAGAAATATAGTAAACGTTTTTCGAACGTTTCGTCAGAGAGAAACGTAAAGACTGAGAGAAATGTAAAAACAGTGTTTAGGTTTCTCTCTCATATGTACGGAAGCCCAGACGCGACAACATGAAATTAGATTTTACATTTTCTGATTTCATATTTTCTGATTTCATATTTTCTGATTTCATATTTTCTGATTTTACATTTTCTGATTTTACATTTTCTGATTTCATATTTTCTGATTTTACATTTTCTGATTTTACATTTTCTGATTTCATATTTTCTGATTTTACATTTTCTGATTTTACATTTTCTGATTTCATATTTTCTGATTTCATATTTTCTGATTTCATATTTTCTGATTTCATATTTTCTGATTTCATATTTTCTGATTTCATATTTTCTGATTTCATATTTTCTGATTTCATATTTTCTGATTTTACATTTCTTGATTTTACATTTCTTGATTTTACATTTTTGTCAATATCGATATCGCGCCGTGGATTATTTCACCTTCGTGATTTTATATATAAAGACCGGGGCCGTCTGAATGAGGACGCGCTGCTAGCTCTGATTTTAGCCGAAGGCCAGGGAGTAATGCTATTTTTACTGATATGTGGCGATACATATTCCAGTCTAGTTTATATAATAGATATTAAAACAACGAACAAACGACAACTACGCGGCTTTAGCGTAACCGAAGCGGTAACATGATCCGACTTGGGAACGACGGCTTAATTAAAACTTCAGCTTTGACTTGTGGATTCGTGATCGCCGTATTGCAAGTCAGGAATCAATTTTTGCTTGTCTTTTAATACCTTTTGTTTCACAATTATATAGGGCAATGAACATAATTGATAATTGGTCCAATTTATACTACAGACGTTTAACTCGTCTAGACACAAATTAAACGTCTAGCTGTTCAAGCGAATGCAGGACACACAAAGTTTTGATCACGGACAATCAAATGTGTACTCATAATTTGATGCATCATAATTTGATATATTTCATACTAGACGTTCCAAACGTCTCAGGACGTCTGTTACTAAAGTGCGACCGATGCGCTTAACAGATGCCGCTAAAATTTTATCAGCGATAGTCCTCTTGCGATAGTCCAAGACGTTTAAGACGTCTTTATAGACGGCTAGTATCATCCAAACAATGCGCAAGGTCGTTCAAACCGAAAACAAAGGTTGCAACCGGAATTTATTTCCATTTTCCAGTGGTCGCGAACCATGTTTCAAAAACTTATTAATAATTCACGAGGAAAATTAAAAAAAAATTAAGGTTTTATCAATGTCTTTATATGTGATAAAGATACCTCCTGATTTACATAAACTTTAGCTTTGATTTTCTCGGCTTAGACAAGGTTATTTTTCAAACTTTCTACGCCAATGAACTTACCAAGTGGTTCGTTTTTGAAGCCGTTCAATAAACTCGCAGTTCGTGTTTATCAGATATAAAAACACTCGGCTTCGCCTCGTGTCTTTATATCTGATAAAACACTCCTGTTATAAAACAGTACCAAATATATATGTATGGCTGTCACTGGTGGGAGGAAGATGTAAAAGTTGAAAATGTAAAAGTTGAAAATGTAAAAGTTGAAAATGTAAAAGTTGAAAATGTAAAAGTTGAAAATATAAAAGTTGAAAATGTAAAAGTTGAAAATATAAAAGTTGAAAATGTAAAAGTTGAAAATGTAAAAGTTGAAAATGTAAAAGTTGAAAATATAAAAGTTGAAAATATAAAAGTTGAAAATGTAAAAGTTGAAAATATAAAAGTTGAAAATGTAAAAGTTGAAAATGTAAAAGTTGAAAATGTAAAAGTTGAAAATGTAAAAGTTGAAAATGCACGCAAAATTCCAGAAGACCCCCTGCAGCGCATGACACTCTGCACGCGCACTCTCCTCCGCAGAGGCTTTTTTTTAATATTCCATAATGTCCGTAGCGAGAGTTCTCGAGAGTTATTTTGATTAGTAATATGAGCATTTTCACTCATTCTTATTTAATATTTCTTACGTAACGAGAGTTCTCGAGAGCTATTTTTTTGATTAGTAATATGACATTTTCACTCATTCTTACATGAAGTTTTACGTTAGGGGTTAGGGAGCATGTGGTACACATGGGGACACTAAGAGATGAAAAATGCAAGCGCGCAGGAGGCCAAGGGAAGACGGAGAAAAACGAAAATTGCCTCTGCAATATAATGCGACATTCTGTGAGCATTAGGGCGATTTCGTGAGGCAACATGGCGGAGTCAAACAGTGATACGGGCGATCCACATGTTTTCGTGCAAAATCTGAGTGTAGAAGGTACGTAATTACTATTTGTTCGTATTTATGACATTTTATCTACTTGCATTACAGAATCATCCTCAGAAACATGAGAAAATTTTTCATGATGTCTTACACTGCTAAAGTCAACCGAAAAATTTCGGCTGACTCGAGCGGGATTTGAACTCGCACCTTCGGGATTCCGGTCCGCCGCTCAACAGGTAGAGCGGCGGACCGGAATCCCGAAGGTGCGAGTTCAAATCCCGCTCGAGTCAGCCAAAATTTTTCGGTTGACTTTAGCAGTGTAAGACATCATGAAAAATTTTCTCATGTTTCTGAGGATGATTCTGTAATAGAATTGAAACACTGCACGTCCTCACGGATAAGCGTTAAGTTGTCGCGAGAATATCTCGTGCACTTAAGTTGGATAGAACTTGCCTCCAATCCCTGTGCGGCTCGATAGCTCAACAGGTAGAGCGGCGGACCGGAATCCCGAAGGTGCGAGTTCAAATCCCGCTCGAGTCAGCCGAAATTTTTCGGTTGACTTTAGCAGTGTAAGACATCATGAAAAATTTTCTCATGTTTCTGAGGATGATTCTGTAATAGAATTGAAACACTGCACGTCCTCACGGATAAGCGTTAAGTTGTCGCGAGAATATCTCGTGCACTTAAGTTGGATAGAACTTGCCTCCAATCCCTGTGCGGCTCGATAGCTCAACAGGTAGAGCGGCGGACCGGAATCCCGAAGGTGCGAGTTCAAATCCCGCTCGAGTCAGCCGAAGTATGTATTTAAAGATGTGGACAGCATCAGCATGGGTATCTCGATTGAAATGCTTGAAACTTCGATGCAGAATCTTAGTGTAGATGGTAAGTAAATATTGTTCGATAGTATTTGTTGCTTTTAATAACTGTAATATATTGACTTTGAGCTTAATAGTTATGTATATTTATAGAAATGGACGGCGTGAGTAGCATTGAAGAGCTTGAAACGTCCATGCACGACCTAAGTTTGGAAGGTATGTTTATGTTGAAATATCTTTATTTATGCAATGCAATGGTGAATGGATATTTTGTAGAAATTGGCCGAAATGTAGTTGCCATGGATAAATGAATTGCAAATGTTTACAGATATTCAGTTTATATCTCAAACCTGGGGTCATGGGTAGGCAGTTGTGGTCTGTATATTTATTATATTAATATGGCAAGTAGAGCGAAATATTTTCAGACAGCATGACTACAAGCTCTGTTGTTATACATATATATATATATATACATATATATATATATATATATATATATATATATATATATATATATATATATACATACATACAGGGAAGGGTGATCAATTGTAATCCCCCCTTGTTAATGGAGTTGTAGTAATGCATGAGTCAATTCCTAGAGTGGCCATCCCCCAGACATTTGCATTTTTTTGTCAAGACAATGCAAATTCCCTGCCCCGGGGAAACGACTAGTGCACAAATGCCTTAATACCCCCAGTAAGGAAGGAAGTGGCAACTTGTAAAATATGTCTAAATATAATAGGGCTCCCCAAATTGGGGTCTTCATGAAATATGTTGTCATGGACCTGCAAAATGTCTTGGCTACCCAGCCAGTGGGCTTGATATATACATATATATATATATATATATATATATATATATATATATATATATGTATATGTATATATATGTATATGTATATGTATATATATATGTATATATATATATATATATATATATATATGTATATATATATATGTATATCTATGTATATGTATATATATATATATATATATATATGTATATGTATATATATATGTGTATATGTACAGGGAAGGCTGATCAATTGTAATCCCCCCTTGTTAATGGAGTTGTAGTAATGCATGAGTAAATTCCATGAGTGGCCATCCCCCCCGGACTACCCCCAGACATTTGCATTTTTTTGTCAAGACAATGCAAATTCCCTGCCCTGGGGAAACAACTCGTGCACAAATGCCTTACCCCCACCCAGTAAGGAAGGAAGTGGCAACTTGCAAAAGACCCTGGCAACTTGCAAAATATGTCTAAATATAATAGGGCTCCCCAAGTTGGGGTCTTCATGAAATGTGTTGTCATGGACCTGCAAAATGTCTTGGCTACCCAGCCAGTGGGCTTGACCTAAACCAAATTATTGGAGTGCATATTTAGGTCATTAACATATTCATGCCCTCCTGGTCCTGCACATTTTGGTCCTCAAAACATTTTTGCTGGTAACACAATTAAATCTTACTGAATTAATACTATCAGCCACCGAATTTTGAAAGAAACATTTGTACCATTTAGTGCCTCTTCTTATTAGCTATCAATTCGCAAAATGTTTAGAAATTGTGGCCACCAATTATGGCTTGATCCTAGTGTGTTCCACTTGTCCATGGGGTTCACTTCAGAGAAATGCACAATATATACACAACAGTACTATAAACTGGTATATCTCATATAACACAGCTCAATTGATGTATGTGCATGAGGCCAGTATATACAACATTATTTAATCTGAAAACTTAAAATTTTTCTGTTGAATTACAAATACAAAAATCTTTTGCTTGCCCCTCTGCAAAATATCTTTAAATATCCTAAATTATTTAAACTATTAAACCAAACAATTTTAATCTTTGAGGCAAGACAGTTGCACTTTAATGAGTTAATATTGTTTTATGACAATTTAAATTAGATGATGATAAAGTAGTTGGACACAAGATTCAAAATAACCTGACAAGTTCCCCCAAAAAAGACACCAAAGAAACTGGTAAGTTCTTTTTATTTTTCCACCTTGATATACAATTCGCTGTTGTTGTCATTTATAAAGCACATTATATATACTTTGGTTATATTCTGTAAACATGCATGAACTATGTAGGGTATGTGGTAGGTTTTGATACTTTTTTAATATTAGATTGCGGTCTTATTTCTATTTGTTATTAACAGATAATGAAGATATTCATGGTTTTACCACCACCAGTTGGTATTAGAACAACTGTATCTTGACCAGATAGCATAGACTCAATTGCTTCTTGTTGACCTGGCTTGAATGAACTATGTCCAAAAACTGTTTGAAGCAATCCCAATGGTGTTCGACTCCCCATCTCAGTGGTTGGACCAATCTCTGGAATGTCATGAAAGCTACTCGAAGCTTGTTGTCTTCTGGGTAACATGAACTGTAATAAAGAAAAAATCTTAACTTGGGCAGTTTAAAATTAAATGAATATAACTGTACTTGCAAAAATATTAAAACATCAATTTATGGGGGTGCGTACATTTATGTTTGTGAATATGTATTACTTTTAGTCCAGAATGTAACAAACTTGGCTCGAACACGGCAAGGAATGCCTCCAAGGGGTTTCAGGAAGCCATGGTGATGAAGGTACAGGCCATATAACTTTGCTGCCTCTCTGGCAGACCTTGCTGCAATCATCATTCCATCCTTTTCCATCCCATCACTAAGGCTCACCATTTGAAATTCAACATACTCAGAGTTCTACACATAGATACAAACAACATGTTTGCCAGCATGAAATGGACTACAGCATTTAATTTAATATCCATAGTATCAATATCCCCATTCCACCCTCTCCTATTAATAAACTACAAAGGAGCTTGGAGTATGTCATGTATAAGCTAATTCTCTGCTAATTTTCTGGTCAGGGGTGCAGCAATTTATGGAAATCATGGGTGGAAAATAGGGTTCATCATGGGAGTAAACTATGAATTTCTTCAGGGAATAGGCAATAATTTAAGTTCAGGTCTTCAGAGGATCTGTTTTATTGCAATGTTATAACCCAAACTGTGTCCAGAATTTTTATATGAAGACAGTCGCTACTTATTGTCATGGAAAGACAAATGATACAGCTCTACATATGCCAACAAAATAGTAAAGTTCTAAAATACTCATAGGAGTGGCGCCCATCCCTGCCTTAGTCTAAGACAAACTGTATTTTATAAATTATACAATGAATTCACCACTTATGATCATTGAGTATATGATAAATTTATTCTTACCATTTGAATGCGTACTTCGGAAAGTTCACTTAGAATTCTCCGTGTTTCCTGGCAGTGAAGATCTTCAAACAGCATCTTACAATCCTTATTTTTTTGTTCATCTAGCACCACCTTGGGCACCTTGCGATGCTTTAAAATGATGCATCAGACCCGCTCCTTTCAAAAACAATTTTATTTCACCATTGCTTTTATAGCACTCAGCACACAATATTTTGCTTTCTCCTTTCGCCACTTGAAAAGTTCACTGGATGTAGCAAATATCGTATTCAAAATTTCTTCATCCATTATTCATAAGCTTTATACAAATGTCGCCATCTTGGAAGCATTATATGGCAGAGGCTTCCTCAATTTCACCCTTCCCTTCACTCTTTGCGCGCTCCCTAACCCCTAACCTAAAACTTCATGTAAGAATGAGTGAAAATGAAATGGCTCTCGAGAACTCTCGTTACGGACATTACGAAATATTAAATAAGAATGAGTGAAAATGCTCATATTGCTAATCAAAACTCTCGTTACGGACATTACGGAATACTAAAAAAAGCCTCTGCGGAGGAGAGTGCTGCACGCGGTTCCCTTGAAAGGCGATCATGGATCTCGCTGGGAATTTTAGAGGAGTTTGCCGTCGCCACGGAAATAAATGTGTGGGTTATCGGATGAGCAATCCATCGTCTCACACCTGTGTGTGTGGGTGTCCAGCGCTCGAGCACGTAAGTTGTGGTCGGTTACTGTGCCGCGAAATATCTGTAATCTGTATGTGTGAGATATCCATATTTTTAAATGGGGTGTGCGATTGATGTAAAGCTATATACATGCCTTTACAGTCAAATATCAAATGTTGTCTAGCGTGCGACTGCATTATTCTTCCGAAACATCAATGTTGATACGTCTAGCTAGTCAGTGAAAATTATTTGGTTAATTTCCGTAAGATTATTTCGGTTGATTTCCAGCGAGCTAGCTTTTAATACCGTGCCAAGAGTCTACCGTACGCCTTCCTGCGAGCCGCACGGTTAAGAGCGTACCTATCAATTCAAAGAGCGAACCAAACAGATTTATGCAGCGTGCTGTGACTAAAGCAATTGTAATAAGAATTAGTTCGGTGTGCTGTTATCACGCTTTATAAATCAGGCGAGATTCTGCTTGTCAAACAACATTGTTATGTTGCGGGAGAAACCGCGTGATACTATTTTTATAGTAGAATTCCTAGAACTGTATCTACGCGATAAATTCGTACATGGCTATAATATTTGCATTCTTCGTCGATAAAAGGGACATTAAGTTACTTGGTTGTTGACGACTTTCGTGTTAAAATCGATCTATCTCAGCGAATGGTGTTACTATTAAGTAACATAACAATGTTGTTTGACAAGCAGAATCTCGCCTGATTTATAAAGCGTGATAACAGCACACCGAACTAATTCTTATTATGCTTCAGTCACAGCACGCTGCATAAATCTGTTTGGTTCGCTCTTTGAATTGATAGGTACGCTCTTAACCGTGCGGCTCGCAGGAAGGCGTACGGTAGACTCTTGGCACGGTATTAAAAGCTAGTTCGCTGGAAATCAACCGAAATAATCTTACGGAAATTAACCAAATAATTTTCACTGACTAGCTAGACGTATCAACATTGATGTTTCGGAAGAATAATGCAGTCGCACGCTAGACAACATTTGATATTTGACTGTAAAGGCATGTATATAGCTTTACATCAATCGCACACCCTATTTAAAAATATGGATATCTCACACATACAGATTACAGATATTTCGCGGCACAGTAACCGACCACAACTTACGTGCTCGAACGCTGGACACCCACACACACAGGTGTGAGACGATGGATTGCTCATCCGATAACCCACACATTTATTTCCGTGGCGACGGCAAACTCCTCTAAAATTCCCAGCAAGATCCATGATCGCCTTTCAAGGGAACCGCGTGCAGAGTGTCATGCGCTGCAGGGGGTCTTCTGGAACTTTTGCGTGCATTTTCAACTTTTACATTTTCAACTTTTACATTTTCAACTTTTACATTTTCAACTTTTACATTTTCAACTTTTACATTTTCAACTTTTACATTTTCAACTTTTACATTTTCAACTTTTATATTTTCAACTTTTATATTTTCAACTTTTACATTTTCAACTTTTACATTTTCAACTTTTACATTTTCAACTTTTACATTTTCAACTTTTACATTTTCAACTTTTACATTTTCAACTTTTACATTTTCAACTTTTACATTTTCAACTTTTATATTTTCAACTTTTATATTTTCAACTTTTACATTTTCAACTTTTACATTTTCAACTTTTACATTTTCAACTTTTACATTTTCAACTTTTACATTTTCAACTTTTACATTTTCAACTTTTATATTTTCAACTTTTACATTTTCAACTTTTATATTTTCAACTTTTATATTTTCAACTTTTACATTTTCAACTTTTACATTTTCAACTTTTACATTTTCAACTTTTACATTTTCAACTTTTACATTTTCAACTTTTACATTTTCAACTTTTACATTTTCAACTTTTACATTTTCAACTTTTACATTTTCAACTTTTACATTTTCAACTTTTACATTTTCAACTTTTACATTTTCAACTTTTACATTTTCAACTTTTACATTTTCAACTTTTACATTTTCAACTTTTACATTTTCAACTTTTACATTTTCAACTTTTACATTTTCAACTTTTACATGTTCAACTTTTACATGTTCAACTTTTACATTTTCAACTTTTACATTTTCAACTTTTACATTTTCAACTTTTACATTTTCAACTTTTACATTTTCAACTTTTACATTTTCAACTTTTACATTTTCAACTTTTACATTTTCAACTTTTACATTTTCAACTTTTACATTTTCAACTTTTACATCTTCCTCCCACCAGTGACAGCCATACATATATATTTGGTACTGTTTTATAACAGGAGTGTTTTATCAGATATAAAGACACGAGGCGAAGCCGAGTGTTTTTATATCTGATAAACACAAACTGCGAGTTTATTGAACGGCTTCAAAAACGAACCACTTTTAAAAAAAAGTAAGTTTGAAAAATAACCTTGTCTAAGCCGAGAATATCAAAGCTAAAGTTTATGTAAATCAGGAGGTATCTTTATCACATATAAAGACACTGATAAAACCTCCTCGTGAATTATTAATAAGTTTTTGAAACATGGTTCGCGACCACTGGAAAATGGAAATAAATTCCGGTTGCAACCTTTGTTTTCGGTTTGAACGATGGTTTGGATGATACTAGCCGTCTATAAAGACGTCTTAAACGTCTTGGACTATCGCAAGAGGACTATCGCTGATAAAATTTTAGCGGCGTCTGTTAAGGGCCCGTTAAGCGCATCGGTCGCACTTTAATAACAGACGTCCTGAGACGTTTAGAACGTCTAGTATGAAATATATCAAATTATGATGCATCAAATTATCAGTACACATTTGATTGTCCGTGATCAAAACTTTGTGTGTCCTGCATTCGCTTGAACAGCTAGACGTTTAATTTGTGTCTAGACGAGTTAAACGTCTGTAGTATAAATTGGACCATCAATTATGTTCATTGCCCTATATAATTGTGAAACAAAAGGTATTAAAAGACAAGCAAAAATTGATTCCTGGCTTGCAATACGGCGATCACGAATCCACAAGTCAAAGCTGAAGTTTTAATTAAGCCGTCGTTCCCAAGTCGGATCATGTTACCGCTTCGGTTACGCTAAAGCCGCGTAGTTGTCGTTTGTTCGTTGTTTTATTATATATTATATAAATTAGACTGGGATATGTATCGCCACATATCAGTAAAAATAGCATTACTCCCTGGCCTTCGGCTAAAATCAGAGCTAGCAGCGCGTCCTCATTCAGACGGCCCCGGTCTTTATATATAAAATCACGAAGGTGAAATAATCCACGGCGCGATATCGATATTGACAAAAATGTAAAATCAAGAAATGTAAAATCAAGAAATGTAAAATCAGAAAATATGAAATCAGAAAATATGAAATCAGAAAATATGAAATCAGAAAATGTAAAATCAGAAAATGTAAAATCAGAAAATGTAAAATCAGAAAATATGAAATCAGAAAATATGAAATCAGAAAATATGAAATCAGAAAATATGAAATCAGAAAATATGAAATCAGAAAATGTAAAATCTAATTTCATGTTGTCGCGTCTGGGCTTCCGTACATATGTTCTCGGTTTTTTTTTATAGTTGGATTTGACTCGACACAAGAGCGACGTCTATAAACTGGGCTGTAGTTATAGATGATACGATATAGCGTATATCGATGATTCATAAATATTACAACAGTCAAAAGCTTCCAATAAGAACAATCTTAAAGAGTTAGGAAAACGTATAAACTAATCGTTGTAATCAGGTTGCAGGTTCGAACCCTTTCTGGGGCTCAGAAATCTTTTCTGAATAATTGAGCCTGACGAACGTCTACCAAACGTCTGTTACGTACATTACACATGTATACGTACAACTAATATTACATTAACAACATTAGTTAATGAATCGATTTCCCATTTATCAGGAAATTCATAGGAAAAAATTAAAAATATGTTCGAAATGACAAAATTTGCGAGGGCAAATGAAAGGATGTTTATTAGCTGTTAAGTTTCAATTTATACTATGTCAATAAATTGTTGTTAATGAGATATGTTAAGAAAACTAATCCACTTATAATCGAACGACTCATGGGGGTTGTCACAGTGGTCGCTATACAAATGTTGCGGGTCGAGCAAACGCGCGCAAAAAAACAACAACAAACAAACAAACAAACAAACCAAAACTCCATTTGGAATCAATGATAAATAATTATATATATATATATATATATATATATATATATAATTATTTATCATTGATTCCAAATGGAGTTTTGGTTTGTTTGTTTGTTTGTTTGTTTGTTTGTTGTTGTTTTTTTGCGCGCGTTTATATATATATTTAGTATAAATTTAAAAGTTTATAATGCAAATCCTCGAATTTCATTGGCTATTGCAGGAGTTTATAATTGGTGATATAAACCTCTGGGATAAACCAATGAAAGTCATTCATTTAAAAAAATTGACCAATGACAAAATGCGTAGTATAGCACGAACAATGATCATTAGAGCCAGCGGTTGTTCTGTTAAGCAACAATGGCGCCGAAGTTATAACGGAGTGGGCAAATGAAAGAAGAAATTGAACATTTAGGCGAAGCAATACGTTCTACGAAAACAAAAACGGCTACAAAATGGTTAGAATGGAAGTTATTAATGGTAAGATCATTAAATTGTTTATTTGTGTTCGTTTAAAACGAAATAACTGCAAACAAAACACATTTCAGAATCACGCTTGCTGTTGACAAGATTTCGTGATGTAAACTATACGCCAAATTGAATGTTTCTTTCAACTTTTTGTCACTTTTACAAATCAAATGGGTGGATATATATTGTTTCAATATTGTACATGAAAATCCATGCTAAATTATGCAAGAAAACGTTACTTTTCCATCGGTTACTGTACGGGCCAAGGTGATGTCCGAAATGACTGTTGAACGTTTGTTGTTGGCAGTCAAAAAATGTATTAAACGAGCCTCAAAGGATATGTAATGGTCGAGAATTTATTTAACGTTTGTTGGTAAATTTATACTAAAACAATTAGACAACTCGCCCTCGTTTTCTATGAGCGATAGTCAACTCGGCTTCGCCTCGTTGACTATTCGCTCATAGAAAACTCGGGCTCGTTGTCTAATTGTTAAATATATATATATATATATATATAAATATATATCATTCCTTTTTTGATGTTTTATGATTGTACTTGGAATTGATGTTCAAAGCTGGCTCTCTGACAATAATATATATATATATATATATATATATATATATATATATATATATATATATATATATATATATATATATATATATATATATACGAGTAATACTCTGGAGGAAAGTCGCATATCAGGTAATCAAATTTATGTTCGTTGCGTTTGCTTTGCTTGGGAGGTGACTGACACTACCATGAACCGTTCTATTACACAAGAGCTCAAGGTGCAGGTCGCACAATGAACAACATAACCTTTATCAAAAAAGATAAGGTCGAAATTGACCAACAGTTAAGCATGTGAAAAACTCGTGCTAAAGGCTCTAACCCAATGAAAACTAACAAATCTAGATATCTTTCACGTGCATGAATACAATGACCTACTCTTTCTGCACCAAATAACCAGTACCGGAGCATAGATCTCTCATTCTCTCTTGTGCCGTCAATCTGTAAAGATCGACGACAAACTGTAAGCGAGTTCAACCAAGTCAGTTGACTTGGTATACTGAAACGAAAAAACCCCACCCACCTCCCATGTACATCACGAAAATGTCATAGAACGATATGTTATTGTAATTATAATTGTATTAATGAATATAATAACTCAGTAAAACTGGGCAGGGAAGTGCTGTCTGTCGGACAACCCTTCACCACGTGAAGCCTCCGATTGGGTCATTCAGGACTAGCACCTTACTAATAGCGGGTCGCCTGGCCGGCTAGTTCTTTTCCTGACTGACCTGCCCAGAGAGTTCTCGCTATCTGGGACCTAGGCAGGGATCTAGTCCCTAGAGTCTAGGATTTAAAATGCTTCCCTGCCCCAATTGTTGACACAAAATCTTTTCCTTTTCTTTTCCGATTTTATTCCGCCAATCTTGGTCAGCAATAGATAAAGATCATTAAACAGTGTTGAGCTGTGTATTATTATTATTATTATTATTATTATTATTATTATTATTATTATTATTATTATTATTATTATTATTATTATTATTATTATTATTATTATTATTATTATTATTATTATTATTTAATCTTATGTAAATATGGTAGTCCTTCAGACTGTAAAAAGAAATGTCTGCTTTCCAAGGAGCTGTACAAAACTTAAAAACTATTTACACATGATTTAGAAACTAATTACAAAAACTTACTAACTATACTAACTAACTAACTAACTAACTAACTAACTAACTAACTAACTAACTAACTAACTAACTAACTAACTAACTAACTAACTAACTAACTAACTAACTAACTAACTAACTAACTAACTAACTAACTAACTAACTAACTTACATCAAATAAATACAAATAAGTAACCTATTACTAATCACTGCATGCATTACATTATATACATGTACATATGTCTCTGAGTAGAACCCTGAACTGCCCTAAGGGAAATGTTGTCGTCCTTTAAAGACCTCGGTAAATTATTCCATGTTTTAACACCAGAATAACTGATACTTTTTTTTAGAAAATTTGTTTTAGGTTTTTCAATAGAAAAATCGAGACTGTTACCGCGTAAGTCATATGCTTGGTTATTTGTAACTTTGAAAATTTTGGAAATGTTTTCTAAATGTTCTCCACTTTTTACTTTATATGTAAGTAGTATAGGATATGGGGGTACCAGGCCAGTTTATTTTGGGCGCTACGACTGGGATACCTTTCCTCCCAGAGGCGTGGACGAGATTTTTGTCTATTCCCGAGGTGTTTTAGAGCTAGCCACATGCATCACTTTTTTCGGAAGTGGTCCTATCGGCGATTCCACATTTTTGTGCTACTACCAGTCAACTATAAGTAATTTCGGTAGCATCACTTTTTAACCGTCAGCTCGACTGCTGGTTGGATGCTTCACCGCTCCAAGGCGTGGACTATTCCCAGGGATGTTTTTGGTTGGCCGCATACACCACTTTTTTGAAGTTGCTGGAACCTCCGTCAGCCCCAGCCGTTGGCCCCAGCCGTTGGCCCCAGCCGTTGGCCCCAGCCGTTGGCCCCAGTGGTTGGCCCTACTTGCCCCGTCAGCGCGACCACTGGAACCACGGCATAGAACCACGGCTTGGCTATACGGGTGGTTATAGTTAATGGGCCAGTTTATTTTGCCCCCAACTTGCCAGACCAGTCGGTTGCCGCCAGGCATCCAAAACCCAGGAATACCAATGACCCAACCTATATGAAATTATTTTTCCATGCAACATAAAGTTTATATTAGGTACGGTGGAAAAGACAACAGCGACCAAGTGGTTTGGCGATGGCCAGAGCTTATGCTAAGTGGGACGCCCTAGTACTTCTTGGAGTCACCAAGGTCAAGTCACCCGTATGGTCATTTACCTAGCACCACACAACAGCCCCGAACAGAGGCAACCTGGAGTCCAGGCGGCCACACCGAGCCGAAGGCGAGGTGCTGGGCCGCAATCATACCAGGAGTCACCAGTGTAAAGTCTATTGTGAGTCAGATAAAACCTTCCAACAAATGGACCAGTTTATTTTACCCCCAACTCGCCAGACCAGTCGGTTGCCACCGATCTTCCAAAATACAAGTCTTCACAGAATCCAAGTCAGATTTTATTAAGTAGTCCGCAGACTTAAAGAAGCCTCCTTTTGACTGTACGGAGAGAAATATGTCAAATGCCGACGTTTTTAAAGCCTTATATTCACAGCCTATACTAGCATAAGAGAAAATTGGGAATTTCAGCTGGTTTAGGCACTAGCACCACCTTTTTTACTCAGAAAACGCCCAACCACTCGTTCACTACAGGACGTTTTTACTGAACAGATATCCGGCCACAGCTGTTACAACTAATATAACCCCCAGCTCATTATCCGTCGTGTTTGTGCCAGGTGTGTGGATGGCTACATTATCAGTGTTTGTACCAGATGCATTTTCCTTATGAGGTGGCTTTTCCGGTTCCTCATCTAATGTTTCCAGATGTGGGACATATTCCTGGTGTAGCTTCTTTGGCTGCCTATGGACAACCTGCTGGTAGTTTACTTTAGAGTTAATACCAAATTTCATAGCATCAGACGCGTGTTTGAGTAAGTTGTTATATCCGATAATTTTTTTCTTCAGTATTGTGAGTGACCCTGGCACTAACCATGTGTCAGGATTTATGGCCAAGTTCTGGGTTACGTTAGTATCTGATATTGATCTGTTCATATTCAGAATCCAAGTGCTAACAGAGTAGTTAACGACGGCGTCATTTACGAGGACTCTGAATTCCTGTTGTGACTCCAGACTTCCAGCACCCTTCTTAACGATACTTACCCTTGTTTTAGCTTGAGAGCCTAGCACTGCATAGACATAAGCCTCGATAGACTCGTTTATATATTGTAGCCCTATCCTGGTAAAACCATCTGTCTTAAGTGGTATGAACCTTCTGTAGTGTGTTTTATAATCAGGGTTAAGACGCCACATCCACTCCTTAAATGCACGGTCATGATGCTGACCAGAGTGTGGATTAATCAAGAACTTTTTCTCTCTAGGTATATTATCCATATTGTCGATTACATCCTTCCCAGCACCAAATTCCCTCATTAGATCACTTTTCTTTTCCTTTATAAGGCGCCTTAGTATACGTCGGGTAGTGAAGTACACATGGAAGCGCATAATAGACGTAACCACTGGATAAACATCATCGTAGAACTTTAGATGCTCAACCCCAACACCACAGCAGTACGTACTTAGGTAGACAGCGAAGATTAACTGGTAGTAAGGTTCGTTGTTATTCCACCACACAGCAATATCCGTCCTATTTCCTAAGGACAGGAAAGGAAAGGACTGGGTGGCTAATCGTCCTTACTTGCAGCCAGCGGCTGAATTGCGAAGGACGCAGATCAACGTGGCCGTGTCGAGGCATATCAAAGGCGCTTCAAGCTGCCGCCAACGGCACAGTTCAGACCACGGATCACAGCTAAGATGTTAGGTGTCGATTTTATGGAGGGAGGAAAACCGGAGAACCCGGCGAAAAACCCTCGAAGCACAGGAGAGATCAACTACAACTCTACTCACATGAGCCTAAGCCCAACAACGGGGTCCTTCCCAAGTGGTCACCCATCCAAGTACTAACCCCGTCTAACCGGGCTTAACTTTTTGGTGAGAGGCAGCGCGTTAACAGCACACGCCACCCGTTACGTACTGGGTTAAGTACTGGCAATTTAGACATGAAAAAGTTATGGTCGTTAACATAGATCCTGAAATTGTTAAGGTCATATAGTCTATAACATTTTCTGATAAGTATGTGAACTTTGAGAAGTCGTGTTTTCCCTCAACATCCTTCTCCCAATGCCGCTTACCCTGGACTTTCTGCACAGTACCACCACCTAGCCATATTTTTGGGAATCTTGGCGGCGGCCTATCTGCTGTTAGGTACTTAGTGTAGCTTTTGTTACTCTTGAATTCCTGGTCCTCGGTGTAGATGTATGTACCATCAGCACCGACAGGCCCGAAGAACACGCCTGGTTCTGTCTTACCAAATACCGAGCTAGTTATAAACTTACTTTTGTCGGCGTAAGGATATTTGGCGAAGAAACGATTTAGGGTCTTGTTCATATATTATAGGTTGTATACTATTCTCCACCAGTTTGGTCTTATGCTGGTATATGTGCTTACCAGTTATAGCAACACCTCCAAGTAATCCTATTAGGGGTATGTATGGGCTAACTACTGATATAATACTCTCAACATCTTTTCTCAGTATACCATTACTTTTAAGTTCATATGTTAGCGCAACAGGATCCTCAATTGCGTCAAGGCCACCAAGCATTGTTGAGAACTGACTTATTAGTAAATCTGTTAGGAACCCGTCTGCGTCCTTCTTCCTTTTAGCTTCATAAGCCTTATAAATTTTGTCTAGTGTCTTCTCACTACATTTCCTTATATGTCCGGACTTCTGGGTAATGTACCCATCATCAGACGCGACTATAAGTTCCTCGCGCCTGGTGTCTGCGCCAGCGTCAGTGTTTATGGTTTTAGCGATACTCTCTTCCGCAACCTGCAGCTCGTCAACTAGTTTTTCGATAGCTTCATCATCTTCAATAACAACTGACTCATTTTTACTGCGCTTACCTTCCCTCTTAGGCATACATTAGGTTATGTTTCATTTAACCTCATAGGTCGGAGGCTGCGCACTGAGTTTAATGTCAAGGTACTTACCAGTGGCAAGCTGCGCAATGATAGACTTTTCCGTTTCATCGTCTGCTATATGTCCAAAAAACTCATCCCTTAGCACCTTCATACTTCTCCTGTTATGCGTACTGAAAAATAACAGTCTGGTGGTGTTGTCCCTTATACCAGTCGCGACACTGTTTAGCTTTTGCGTTAGAATGAACAATGTGATATTATGATGCCTGCCACTGTATGATAAAAAAGCCAGCATGCCGTCGTTAAGATGTTGATCACCTGTGTTACTCATGTCATCAACTATTACAGCAGTCTTAGATCCGGAGTAAATTTTTACCACAGCCTCAATAACAGGGTCTAGTCTATCTGGGCTTATGCTAAGTCCGATGACATCTGGGTCGCTATTAAGATATCCCCAGTCTAGGTATGTCGTATTTATCCACAGTGTGGGACAGAGTATTATGATGAAGTCAAAATACTTCCCGTACTCTACAGAAAGTATTTCGTTAAGCAATGTGTAAGTCTTACCACACCCAGATGGTCCAACTATCAGAATAGTCTCTGGCTTATCCATACACTAATACTGAATAGACTGAAGCTGACCATTAGCTAGGTTGATTAACCCATCCGACAGCACGTAAAGGTAGCAGGTACAGGCAGTGGTCCCAGCACTTTTCTCAACCTCGATAAGTATTCCATTCTGTGTATCAGTTAGCCTCACACCCTGACCCTGAACCCTTTTAAGTGCTGTTGTTGAGAAGTCACAGACCAGAGCGAATTTATCTTTGAAGAAATTTCCCTCGCTAACATTCCTATCAAACCTGTCGTCACATGGGAAGAACACCCGACTGGCCTCATTGAAGAAATCGTACTTTTTCATCGACTGTGTGTACAGGAAGTTTGGCTGACCCTGGAAGCTTATCTTAACACTTTCTATAGCTGGGTAGTAGAATGACTCACTACCATCGGTGGCTCTTTTGAAGATCATTACAATATTTCTAAGGGACTTCCTTGGTAAGTTTACGTTTTCATGAATCTTTGTGCTTGCAGCAGTAACTGGAAAGGTCTTAACCAGGGTGGCGTGACTGTAATAGGAAGATTTCCCCCTGCTGTAAATCCCCTCAACCTCGCCTGCTAGCATCTCATTCTCAACTGTCTCATACCTAAGCTTAAGGTTATCAAGTCTGAAGCTTGCTGGAACAGCCTTACCGCTGCCTCCGGGGAGTAATACGTTATCTGGTGTGTTGATCTTTAGTATGGTCTCATGTGTGTTCTGCAATGCTTGGGGATAGATGGCCCCATTCTCGCTAAGCCAGTCATCATCAATAGGTATTGTGAACCTATCACCATAGATACTATACACAGTGTCATCACCAGCAACACTAGCATCACTACTAGCATCCTGACTTCTAAGCTTAGCAAGATTAACACTCCCATCAAGACCTTGATCAATTTTTCCAACCCGCTTTGACTTAGACCAAAGGTCCTCATAACACCTAAGAACATGGGCTTCATTCAGGTCCCTGTATATTTCCCCATTAAGCTTGTGGGTTACTTGCTTGAACAGTGTGGACTTAAGGTTGTTCTGATGGTATGACTCCTTGTTACCATTTTTCAGGGTGAATGTAAGCATCCTACTACCAGGAATTAGTACATGACTAACTGGTAGTGTCGACAGCTTTACATAAAGGTCTTGACCAGAGGATATATGTGTTGGGTTAAATGTTACGTCGACTACTCTCCTAGTGCCTTTCTTACTACTGTCCGGTTTCTTTAGTTTGTAGCTCGGATTGATTCTATCTTCCTGCAACATAGACTAAGTTATATCTTATTTCTTTTTTCCATATCTATCATAAACCATCCATACGATCGCCAGAACCAACACCCACAGATTGCTAGCCAACCAGGCCAGACCCATGGCACCATACTTTAGCAGAGCAACTATCAGGTTACCAACCGCCATGATAATAGGACCTAACACTGGGCCAAGTTTCTTTGCCAGATTCCTAAAGGCGTTATAGACTGACCGTCCAAATGATACGGCAGCGTTAGCACCTCTTTTGATATTATAGCGCATTCCCATTATTACCGTCGTCAGAAGGGAAGCCACAGCTACAGCAAGCGATGTCGCACCAAGCCAGTTCTCCTTCATCCACTTCTTAAAACGTTCTAACCTAGACAGATCTTCTATACTCTCATTACCATCAACCTTTTCCTCAAACACTACCCTAGCCTCACTATATTTAGGGACACCACCTTTCTCAACAATATGTATCAGATCAGACTTAAGCTCAGCAACCTCCTGAATACTTCTATACAGTTGCTCTTTCAGATTGTCGGTCTCTCTCAAAGCCTTCAGTCTGTATTCATTAGCCAACTGGTCCAGTGCTTCTATCTTAGTGTCGGCATCCCCCTTAGGATTCAACATCCCTGAGAACTCACGAATCTCCTGCTCTGTAAGCTCACTGACCCTCTCACGTAACCTCCCACCGATCTCTGAAACAGCTGACTCAACTATTTCCATGACTAAACCCTGGGGTATGTCTGGAAGACTAACTGGGTCATTACCTGTCCCGTCAAAAATGGTGGTGTCACTAAAGTCCATAAGAAGTCTGTCTATCTTCTCCCCCGGTTTTAGTCTAACACCGTACCTATTCTTATCCCTAACCATAGCCTCAATCACCTCAGGTGTGTGCTCGGCATACTCATTTTCACTAACCACATCACTAACTACTTCCTTACTTGCCCCTGTTTCATCTGCCAATGACTCTATATAGTGACTTGTAAGCACTACTACATGTTCAACTAGTTCGGTGAACTCCTTCTCTATGTCTGACCCCACATTAAGTTTCTCAGTGATAGGGTTACCACTATCGTCATCACGGGACGTGTTAATCAACCTGACGTCTACACTACGGTAACTAAGAGTTAGCTCGTGACCACCTGATACGACTTTCCCACTTTTCCCAAAAGAGACGCCTCGTATTATTTCCAGACCAGGCTCATTATTTAGTATGGGTCTAGTAGTAAGACCTTCAGATACAGTTAAGAACGATCTGATAAGCCTAACCGCCTTGTTCTGTTTATATCTCCGCAATTTTTTACTGAAGGTGCCTTTATTAGTTATCAAATTGTTAACGAAGTCCCGTAGATTATCCTTAATTCCTACTCTCCTAACATTAGTAATGTCCCTACCCTCATAGTTTATGTCCTCATCAATCCATTTAGTCTCAGCATAAGGATCTTCATCCTGAAATAACGGGTCATCATATTCTGGCCGCTCTCCACCATCCCCTTCACCATTTTCAGTAGGATTGTTTTCAAAGTCGTCAAATACGTCACCACCTTCAGCCATCTATACACTAACCAATATTCTGGATATCACTCTCAGGTACCCAGCTATTATGCTTGCTATCATACCCGAGCCACTTCACCAGGGCCATCTTCTTTTTCCTCTTCAGTATTTTCTCCACCCTATAAACATGATCCTTCTTAACAACAGCACTTAGCTCCTCTTCATAAAACTTCCCAATTATTGGCTCACCCTCTAAGTCCGCTATTTCATAAACATTTGGAACACCCCTAATCACCTTAGTCACCTTGAATAGTTCCTCCGTGAAGTTAGCCTCATAGCCCTTAGTGAATATGCTTTTGTACTTGCTTATCCTGACAGTATCACCAACTTTAAATTTAGCTAGAGGGTATTCTCCAGATGTGTGGCCAAATAAGGTGTTCCAAACTTCAGCCTCGTTACTTTTATTCACATTAGCCGGTTTCATCAGTATAGTTCTATGCTTACTGTTATTGTAATTGCTAACCAGAGAGTCTAGAACATCAGTCCACTTATATGTTCCCTTACTGTAGAAGTACTTCCACATAACCGTCTTTAAGGTTCTGTTGAACCGTTCCACAACAGCAGCCTTCTTATCTGATAGAGTGCTAAAGTACTTAGCACCAGCTCCTTCCAGTAGGGACCTCACCCCAACATTGTAAAATTCCTTACCATCATCAAACTGCACCAGTTCTGGATCCGCTCCAAAACGCTTCTTAAATTTCTTAAGCAACAACGTTACCGCCTTGGTCATACTTCCAGTGTCTTTCCTATACACAGGGATTGCAAAGGCGTATCTACTTAGAATTTCAACAGCCATCAGTATCCAACGGTATCCCCCATTCTTATTCCCATACTTACCCATATCAACAAGATCCATTTGTAGCTGCTCACCAAGGTAGTAAACCCTAGTCTGTCTAAACGTATGCCTACCAACTATTTTCCTGTATCGTGTAAAAGTGTCCTGCGATTTCAGCCACTCAGTGACCTTCTTCCTACTCACACCGGGGAGACCATCAGCCAATGCTTTCTGGTAAAGTCTCTCAGATGACTGGTAACCAGTTGCCGGATTATAGTATATATCTCTAAGCCCCTGTTCCAATTCTATGCCATTGTCCATATACTCTACGAGATGTACAGCTCCAGCAACATGCTCCCAAAACCATTCAGCGGGTTTCCGTTCTGATCTGTTACATGGAATTCCAACTCATTTATAACACCTCTGTCAATTTCCAGCTCGGTCTCAATGTCAACAAATGACTGTGTCGAACCGAACAGCGACTGCTCACTAGTTACTGGAAGACTCACTAGGGTATTACTCTTCCTTCCATTGTATAAATTCATTGATGTGGATATCACATTACACATAACCCCCAAGTACTTCAGTCCATTATTCACATTTATCAGCCCACTATCTGTGCTACTACCTGGTAAGAATATACGGGTGCTGATTCCTAGTAAAGAGGCTAGGTTGTTATGCAGTACTAGCGTCGTGCTACTGTCAGTCACCATAGTACACTTAGCCTCTGGTTTACTAAGTGTTAATGTAACCCCGCTGTTCCCCTCAAGTATCTTCTTAAAATCCTGGAATGTGTAGTAACCATCCCCAAGGAATTTGTTCACCCTCTTATTGTGAACATAGTAGTTACCCTTACTGCTGGATACATTATAGTACTCCCACATTATGTAGGCCTTCTTCAGCAGAATATGAGGATTTTTCCCTGTCAGTATAGGCTCCTCCAGTCTAATAACCTTATGTGATCCCTCTATAATCGCAGTAAGTTTCCTCATAATATAGATAATATTATGGCAGGCTTATATGTCCTAATATATTAGTCTTAATTTAGGTTTTAGCAATGGCACTGATACAACCACCACCAACGCCCTAGATGGTAAGGCAACGGGAGACATTAATATGGAAGGATTTCAGATAAGCCATCCCAGATATCCGTCAGATGGTACTCATGTGACTTGCAGGGACTATGTAACCGGGGAATTTCTCGCTAAGAGGGACAAACTAAAAGGTACAGCAACAGGAGACATTGATATGGGGGTGTACGGAATAACCCAGAGTAAAAAAGCAACTGATGACAACCACCTGATAAATAAGAAGTATGCCACAGAAAAGTTCGCTAAGAAGGAAAATTACAGACTTAACGCCACAATGGTCTGGTACTACCAAGCAACTGGTGGAACGCTGGAAGCACTCAATAGTAACACCTACCCAATGGTCCCAGTAAGTAAGGACACCATGATAAGAATATTATGCCACTCGTTCGACACAGATGGCGTCGTGCCTGACAATGTTGTTCAGGTTGCGTACCGTCTGTACTATGTCACCTATAAGGATACACAAGGTTCCGAGCTACTGGGTACACTAACCTTAGGTAATGCAGATAGACATTATAGCGGTCACTGGTCTATACCTGTTAATCATGACTTCTATGTGAAAGATACTATCTCAGCACAGCAGGCTACTAATAAACCATCTGTCGGTTACATCTACCCAACAATAACTGGGCTGACTAGTGGTAATGAGAGTTGTCTAACTGTAGCGTTTTACGAGCCTGTTTAATCCTGCCTATGTTATGCTTAACAGAGAGAAGAGTATAATAAGATTCAACCACATATCCGATAAGCTTAGCCCGGAAGAGGTTGAGATGTTAAAGTCACTGTACGAGCACTACCACATGATGGCCCTCTAGGATTAATCTTACCCTGAACATGTCTGCTATATTCCTAACTGTTGCCGGCGGAGCATTCAGCGCATTGGGTGAATTAGCTACATTATCTATAAGTGCTATCGGACTTCTTATGCATGGGTATATCAAGAATAAGAGAATAGCGGAGAAAGTCAGTCAGTGTGAGGTGGCATACAAGAGCTATACAAAATCCCTGAATACAATCAAAGGATATCTGAGAGGTATTGAGTTTGACAGATCAACAATGTTCAGCAACCTGACCATGGTAGACAACATAATAAATGACAGCACTATGCCATTGGAGAAGAAAATAAAGGATAGGTATAGTAGGGTCTACAGAGGCCATGCGTATATGAAATCATCGGAGTATTATGGCGGGCTTAGGGGAGTTTGAGATGAATGCTTTAGGTAGTTATAAGGTTCCTAACGGTGATGACAGCCAGGTTGCTGACTACACACCTCAAACTGAGGAAACAGATTTCGGTGGAACAGATAGTGTTGATCCTGGCAGAGATACTGCAGAGCCGCAGGGACTACATTTAGGTAGAACTGTTAATCAGCAGGAATATTACACTGACAGTCATTCCAGAATACTTGTTGGTGAGGATAGGATGAAGAAGATCAGGAGAGGTCACGCGTATAGAGACACGGAGGATTTCTTCACTAACATTCTAAACCTCGAGCCTGGATGTAATGATCCAAGGTTCGTAGACTACCTGCTGGACAATGGTACCCTCGAGATCACTAGGGAGCAGAGCGATACAGGTCTTGTTAATGACTACTCTGTGAAGTACCTTGGAGGTGAGTTCATATCAATTGGAAGGGTTCTCACAGATGAGGATAGTGATATGCTAAGGACTGGTATAAGGGAGTACTATGATGAGTGGCAGAGAAAGATGCTTAGAAACACTATGAAGAGGGCTGGTGTGATAGTGGGTATTGGTCTTAGCATAGCGGCGATAGTCACAGGGCTAGCAGTTGGACTAACAAGAGGAGGCTCAGATGTGATACATGCGGGGAAGAAGAGGAGAAAGTGGGAGAAGCTTAACCCAGCTAAGGTAAGTATACCATGGTCAGATATTGAGGAGGCTGGTGGAGATGTCCTAGTATTTACTGGTAAGTATCTCACAGTTATCTTAGCGGTATCTGCAGTGTATCTCACAGCAAGACGGTAAGTAAACCTGAGGTAATCTATAAGATGTCTGACAGTAAAGACCCCAAGATCACTACTGATGTTAAGACTAAAGATCCCAAACGTGTAGAGGCAGGTAAGAGGCTGGCAGCAATATCCAAAGCAGCTAAAGAGAAGAAGATGAGGGAAAGAATAAAGATGGATGAGCCAGATTGCTCATGGTCATTACCTTCTAATGGATATATGTTAGGACTAGCAGGACTTCTGGTAGCGGGTGTGTCATTATACTTCACATGGAAAAGTGACAGGAGGGAGGTAGCTGCTGCTGCTGTCATCACCCCTGCTGTGGAACCAGAGACCATGAGCAGCAAGCTGGAGACATTGTAACTAAATATCACTAGTAGTATGTCGGCTCAGAGGAAGGAACTTATGAATGAAGGATTCGACGCTGTTCTAGTTACGGTAGGAGCTGTACTATTTAGCATGGCAAGTAAGAAGCTGTTTAGGGAACCGCTTACATCAGCTGAGAGTGTGAAGTCATATGTAAAGCTAGCAGTTGGTATCACAGCATCAACACTAACTGTAAAATACCTGCAGCAGAAGAAATACATACCTGAGGACCCCTTCAAAAATACCTAGTTAACATTATGGCAGGTGCACTAGCAGGTGGGGCTCTTCAGACAACATTCGCTGCATTAAGTTTTGCTGGGGCAGGTTTCCTATTTAACAAGCTCAACCACACTGGATATGAGAAGGAAGTTAAGAGACATAACCTAAGCTTAGAAAAGCTGGCAGCAGCTAAGGAAGCGTTCTATGAGAATGAGATAAGACATAAGGACAAACTGGCTCAACTTAGAGCGGAGTTAAGTGATGCCAACGCCGACATAAACACCATTAACAGGGCCTTGGATAAGCTGAGAACATACACCTCAAATGGTATGACCTTCAGGGATGAGCCTAAACTTGGGGACTTCTATAAACCTTCTGAGGAGATGCAGAAGTACCAGGTAATGTTTGTTGCTATAGCAGGAGTCTCTGTGGGTTTCATAGCACATAGGGCAGGGCTTATTTAAAGATATATTCCTATGCTATATTATATGGGTAGAAGGGAAGACTATGTGGAGCGGAGATTTAGGAGAATCGATGAGATGTACACATGCGACTGTGGTGGTCACCGTATAAACTGTCATGGTTTCCCAACCTGTACGTCATGTGGTCTGCAGGGACCTTTCACAGTACCTGTACCAGAGCTGGATCTAATGTCGTGGAGCAAGAGGAAGACTGTTCATAAGAGAAGTAAGTGGTTTGCTAGAAAGATAGCGGGAGTTGTCAACAGTTCCGATGAGAGAATGTTGACATCTGATTTCATAGAGGTTGTGTCAGTTCTGATGAGACTTAACCTGATAGGAAAAAATGTAAGTAGGTATAACTACTATATAATAAGGTTGGCCAGTCGCAGAGGCCTCACGCTACTTACAGACGTCAGTGACATGTGTGATGGATGCAGTAAGAACATGTTTGATGATCGGCTGTTCGGATCTGTATATAAGGAGTTGGGTTGGGGCATTGAATGCAGATGTCCTATATTTCTGAGGTGGAAAAATAAGGACACTTAAAGAAATAATTTTATACATATAGTATATGCAGGAAGTCGTAATTGAGTTGGTAAATTATATGGAGAAGTATAATATGCAGGAAGTCGTACTTGAGTTGGTAAATTATATGGAGAAGTATCATCCGGAGGTCTTGTTTATGTTGAGGCCTGAAGACACAGCTGAGAATAGAGAAAATGGGTATAGGCCTGGACAACCTGACATTATGATACTCGAGCCTAGGTACGGAAATGTTGGGTTAGCCCTGTGGGTAAAATCGAAGATGACAAAAACCGATGTGAGGTTCTCAGGAAGGTTGTATGTATGCAGTTGGATATGACACTAAAGTTGGGGATGACGCCGACGATCTTAGGCTATATTTCATGATGTATATAGCCAGACAACCTTGTGACCCCAGTAGGACTGACAGTCGCCAGACGGAAATAGTGGAGTTTCTAAGCCATGGTATCACCAACCGTCCAACATATAGTGTGACACCAGATAATGATACAATAAGTCGGATAACTAAGTTCGTTAAAAAGGAATTTCCAAGATCTGTGATAATACTAGGACTTGGCGCAGATGATAGTCCTACCATGACAATAATCAACCCTGATCACATCCATAACGGGATGGCTATATGGATTGGCGAAGCCGGTGGGGGGTATGACCTTAACACTCTGAGCGACAGGCAGTTGAGCTACCTGAAAATGATGTCTGATAGGTCGTACCTTGTTGTTGCGTCTGAGGACCTATATAAGATACGGTGTGCTGTAAGCAGTTGCATGCGCGGGTATATTTCAGGCTGTAGCGAGTGTCCACCAAGAAACTGCCCTATAAACTGCCCCGGAGTTAACCTATCTAATTACCCAATACTGGTGTGCAGCAGCGAGTGCCGTAATAGCGGTCAACAGCCTAGACCATGCATTAGTGGATGCCAAGCTCAGAAATGTAGGCGTGTGACACTTAAGCGCTGAGTTGGTAGACCCTATGATTTTTATGTTTAGACCTTTTACGTCTTAACCTTGTGTAAAGACTATTAAGATCTGTTAACTCTCCCATCATTCTATCTATGTCTCTGTCGGGTATATTACCCACCGAGTTAGCTATGTCTTTTGATAACCTGGCTAACAGTCTAGCTACCTTCCAATGTCCTAAAGTCTCACCCATAAAACATAGACAGAAAATAGTGAACAGCTATAGACGCACCTGACGCCCTAAAATGGGGCCTCAGGTCAGGATCGCAATACCTAACCCACCGTCCCCTGGGGCCAGGCTGGGTAAAGCAATCCGTGATCATGTAAATAGTGGTGATATAGCTGAGGTCCCAAAAACGCCCGAAAACAGGGCATTTTAAGGAAGTCTGATAAATGAGACTGGAGTATACAGTCTGATGTTCCAATCTAAATTACCTATAGCTAGGGGGTTTACGGATCCTTAAGATTACAGCAGTTACTACATCTTCCACGTAATCATTGTAGAAGATATAGTACGTTTAAAAATTATTACCGAAAATATAAACCTATAGTATGTCGGGTGTGTACAACTTTGATGGTGTAGATATCTCGATACAGAAGGATGGCGATGAGATATGGTTCCGGGGAAAAAGATATAGCAGAGGCACTTGGTTACAGGGATCCTGATAAGGCTATCCGAGATCATGTTGACGAGGATGACAGGGAAAAGCTGACCCTCCGTTTCGGCGGGTCAGGTCAGGGGAGAAAAACCCATATGATAAATGAGCCTGGAGTATATAGTCTTATATTCTCATCCAAACTACCTACAGCAAAGAAGTTTAAAAACTGGGTGTTCAGGGAAGTTCTACCATCAATAAGGAAAACTGGACAGTATATAGCACCTAGACTCACTGGTAACCAGCTGTCACTGATGAATGAGACTGACCTACATTATCAGGTGATTAGATATATAAGGAAGTACCACCCTAACGCCATAGTCATCCCAGGTCTGGGGGAAAATCAGGACACTAAATATAAGAGGATAACTAGCTGGAAAAAGGGATACAGAAGTGGGCAGCCTGATATCATTATAGGGAACCTGCATAAGACATACGCTGGTCTATCTATAGATCTCAAGACTCCTAATGGTACGGGGGTCTTTTCAGACAGGCAGAGGTCATTCATAGATACCCTGAGCGACAACGGACATATGACCCTAGTGTCTGACAACTATGATGAAATACATAGATGTATTGATGAGTATATGACAGAGGTGAGAGTAAGATGTGGGTACTGCGGTAGGAAGTTCCGCAATAAAGTAACGCTTAGTAACCACTGTAAATACTTCCACAGGATCTCTTACATTTCAGAAACTTAATATACCTATCCACCAGTTCCCTCTCCATCTCAATTAAATTAAAAACTTCATCTACTAGTTTTTCCACTTGCTTACGGATCCTTAAGATTCTAGCAAATACTACATCTTCCATATAATAAGTATAGAAGATATAGTACGTTTAAATTATTTAATAAAAAATATATAGATATAGTATGTCGAGAGAACTTAAAGAAATATCATCAGATGCTGGTATGTCAAGAACGGTTAAGAAAATAAACCCACTTGAAGAGATATCATCAGATGCTGATAAGTTAGCGAGACGTAGACAGGATCTGCATAATGAGCTGGGAGTTGTTGAGGCCAGAAGGGCTCTTAAGGGTTATACCAGGGGTTTGGAAATTAGTATCATAGACAGAGGTGATCCTGAGTCTGAAATAGATCAGACTAGAAGTTTGGTCCGCAGAGTGCTTGAAATTGAGATGGAGGGTATTGGTGGTATAAAGTTTGCGGAAATGTTGAAGATAAAACTGAAGAAGGAACAAAATAATGGTGATTTCCTCTTCAAGGATGTCTACTTTGGGAGTAAAGCCGCTGTAGCCATAGACAAAAGTCATCTGCAGTCCCTAACAGCAGTGGGAGGTCCGAATATGATGAACCTACACGAGTCATGGACCTCTGAAGGTAATGGTTGGGTAATAGATAGCATCATGAGTCATTATCTTAATGTGGTAGCCTATAGGCCGTTACAAGGTAGTAGTTATGCAGAACTTCCTAAAGAGTTGAGGAACCCTGCAAAGGGGCTGATAAATATACAGAACAGTGACAATGAATGTTTTAGATGGTGCCATATCAGGTACCTAAACCCACAGAATAAACACCCAGAGAGAATCAAGAAAACTGATAAAGCCTTACTACCTACTCTGGACTACAATGGCGTGAAATTTCCAGTCGAAACAAGACAGTACAGTAAGATAGAAACGCAAAATAACATACGCATAAACGTGTTCGGGTATGAGGATGGGCAGACCTATCCAATATATGTGTCAAAGGAGAAGAATGAGAGCTGCATGAACCTACTTCTGATTGGTAGTCATTATGTGCTGATTAAGGACTTCAATAAGTTTATGTACCTAAAGACTAAGCATAAGGAGAGAAAGCACTTCTGCATGCATTGCCTACAATGCTTCAGCTCAGGTGATATACTATCAGTCCATAGTGAGAACTGGATTGTGGTAAATGGCAAACAGGCTATAAAGATGCCTAAGGAGGGTGATAACACACTCACATTCATCAACCACCGTAAGCAGCTTGAGGTACCTCTCGTTATATATGCTGACTTTGAAGCGTTGGTGATGCATAATAACACACCTAGTAAAGATGACAGTGAGTCCTACACACAAGAGTACCAGAAGCATGTAGACTGTGGGTTCTCATATAAGGTGGTATGCTGTGTTGACGATAGCTTTAGTAAACCGGTTAAGGTCTACAGAGGTGAAAAGGCTGTCTATAAGTTTATGAAAAAGATGCTGAAGGAGGTGGCCTACTGCCAGAGTGTCAAGGAGAAATTCTTCAATAAAGATATGACCATGACTAAGGATGAGATGGATGAATATGAAAAATCAGTAGAGTGCCACATATGTAATAAAAGTTATGTAGACTCAGATGTGCGGGTTAGAGACCACTGCCACATCACTGGGAAATATAGGGGATCAGCCCATAGCAAATGTAATATGATTTACAGGATTACTGATAAGATACCAGTAATCTTTCATAATCTAAGGGGTTATGACAGCCACTTCATAATGCAGGAGATAGGTAAATTCGGAATGGATATAAATGTGATACCTAACAACATGGAGAAGTATATGTCATTCATGCTGGGCCGACATCTAGTGTTCATAGATAGTCTCCAGTTCATGTCCAGTGCTCTAGGACGACTTGTTGACAACTTACCTAGGGACGCTTTCGTAATAACGTCTGAGGAGTTCAAGGGTGAGAAGTTCGATCTGATGACTCGCAAGGGAGTTTATCCATACGACTATATGAGCAGCTCTGAAAAGTTCGATGACACCTGCTTACCAACAAAGGACGAGTTCTATAGCGCCCTGAATAATGAACACATCTCTGAGAATGACTATGCACATGCCCATAAGATTTGGAGAACCTTCAGACTGGGTAATATGGGAGAATACCATGACTTGTATATGAAGTCAGATGTGCTGCTGCTGGCTGATGTTTTTGAAAACTTTAGGAAGACCTGCCTGCAGTACTATAAGTTGGACCCATGTCACTACTTCTCCAGTCCCGGGTTGTCCTGGGATGCGATGCTAAAAATGACTGGAGTGGAAATTGAACTGATGACTGATATAAACATGTTCCAGTTCATAGAAAAGGGTATGAGAGGTGGAACGTCATATATCGCTAACAGGTATGGGGCGGCTAATAACAAGTATATGAGAAAATATGATGATAGTCTACCTGGATGCCAACAACCTTTACGGATGGGCCATGAGTCAGTACCTACCGACCGGTGGATTCAAGTGGCTTCCGGACGTTGACACAGTGGACTTGAGTAAGTATGGTGACGAGTCTGACCGTGGACTTATACTTGAGGTTGATCTGGAGTATCCGAACGAGCTTCATGAGAAACATAACGACTTTCCTCTAGCACCGGAAAAGCTTAAAGTCGAATCGGATATGCTGTCTGACTACTGCCGCAGCATAAAGGACAAGTATAACATATCAATAGGAACAGTGCATAAACTAATCCCAAACCTAATGGATAAAACCAAGTACGTTATACATTACAGGAATCTACAGCTGCACACGGAACTGGGGATGAAGATAAAGAAAATCCATAGGGTGCTAGAATTCGATCAGTCACCATGGTTAAAGCAGTACATCGATTACAACACTCAGAAGAGGGCCCATGCCATGAATGCGTTTGAGAAAGACTTCTTCAAACTAATGAACAATAGGATCTTCGGCAAGACTATGGAAAACCTTAGGAAAAGGGTTGACGTTAGGCTTGTGACCAGTCCCTACAAACTACTTAAAATAACTTCTAAGCCAACATTCGTAAGTAGCAAAATATTTAATGAGAACCTGGTTGCCGTACATAAAATTAAGGAATGTCTGACACTGAACAGACCCGCCTTCGTTGGGATGTGTATACTGGACATGTCCAAGACCTTGATGTATTGACTTCCACTACAGATATATAGGAAATCTGTATGGTTCTGAGGCCAGGCTACTTTTTACTGATACCGATAGTCTACTATATGAGATATCTGCTGGGGATGTGTATAAAGACTTCCACTCTGACCGTGATAAGTTTGATAACAGTGACTACCCCGTGGACTCTGAGTATCACTTCACAGAGAATAAGAAAGTCATAGGTAAGATGAAGGATGAGGCAGCTGGAACTCCCATCACGGAATTTATTGGGTTGAAAAGTAAGATGTACTCTTACTTGAAGGACAATAATAAAGGAGATAAAAAGGCTAAGGGAGTCAAGAAGTCTGTCATAAGTAAGAATATAAAACATAACGACTATAAGGACACGTTACTAGAGAAAAAGCAGCTCAAGCACAAAATGAAAGCTATAAGAAGTGTACGCCACCAGCTGGGTTCCTACGACGTCAACAAAATTTCGCTCAGCTGCTTCGACGATAAAAGGTATATACTAAATGACGGTGTCAGTAGCTATGCCTATGGGCATAAACTCATCAGGCCCCTTGATGAGCGGTTTTACAGGATAGGG
Source organism: Corallium rubrum (assembly GCA_964035015.1). Taxonomy (NCBI): domain Eukaryota; kingdom Metazoa; phylum Cnidaria; class Anthozoa; order Scleralcyonacea; family Coralliidae; genus Corallium; species Corallium rubrum. The sequence goes on along the minus strand of CAXIUP010000288.1, from coordinate 255,162 downwards.
TTTGCCTTTATTGACTGACAACCGGTAAAAGTAAACAGAAATTGCCACCTGCAAAGGATATGCAAATTCAGTCAGACGGCAGCTGAAAAATCCCTACTCTGACGCGTACATCCCTATAGCTTCACTCTTATAAAACCACCACATTATATACGGTCTCCCTTCATACGGTTGTTAATACCACTCATCTTCTTCACAAGACCCCTTCTAGTCTTCTTATCTCTAGTGAGCAGCAGCTATAAACAGTCCTTATCCGTATCCATGTAAACAACATTCCATTGGGCGTTAGCAACCCCAACTTTTTTAAGTTGCGTTGAAAAAAAAACGTAGCTTAAAAAAGTTGGGGGTGCTAACGCTCAATGGAATGTCAACATTAGTGTCACGTGACACTTGTCTACGGAGTAGAATGAAGAAGTTTTCTGTTACTGGGAGTTTGTAAAAGTGCTAGTATAGGCTGTGAATATAAGGCTTTAAAAACGTCGGCATTTGACATATTTCTCTCCGTACAGTCAAAAGGAGGCTTCTTTAAGTCTGCGGACTACTTAATAAAATCTGACTTGGATTCTGTGAAGACTTGTATTTTGGAAGATCGGTGGCAACCGACTGGTCTGGCGAGTTGGGGGTAAAATAAACTGGTCCATTTGTTGGAAGGTTTTATCTGACTCACAATAGACTTTACACTGGTGACTCCTGGTATGATTGCGGCCCAGCACCTCGCCTTCGGCTCGGTGTGGCCGCCTGGACTCCAGGTTGCCTCTGTTCGGGGCTGTTGTGTGGTGCTAGGTAAATGACCATACGGGTGACTTGACCTTGGTGACTCCAAGAAGTACTAGGGCGTCCCACTTAGCATAAGCTCTGGCCATCGCCAAACCACTTGGTCGCTGTTGTCTTTTCCACCGTACCTAATATAAACTTTATGTTGCATGGAAAAATAATTTCATATAGGTTGGGTCATTGGTATTCCTGGGTTTTGGATGCCTGGCGGCAACCGACTGGTCTGGCAAGTTGGGGGCAAAATAAACTGGCCCATTAACTATAACCACCCGTATAGCCAAGCCGTTGTTCTATGCCGTGGTTCCAGTGGTCGCCCTGACGGGGCAAGTAGGGCCAACCACTGGGGCCAACGGCTGGGGCCAACGGCTGGGGCCAACGGCTGGGGCTGACGGAGGTTCCAGCAACTTCAAAAAAGTGGTGTATGCGGCCAACCAAAAACATCCCTGGGAATAGTCCACGCCTTGGAGCGGTGAAGCATCCAACCAGCAGTCGAGCTGACGGTTAAAAAGTGATGCTACCGAAATTACTTATAGTTGACTGGTAGTAGCACAAAAATGTGGAATCGCCGATAGGACCACTTCCGAAAAAAGTGATGCATGTGGCTAGCTCTAAAACACCTCGGGAATAGACAAAAATCTCGTCCACGCCTCTGGGAGGAAAGGTATCCCTGTCGTAGCGCCCAAAATAAACTGGCCTGGTACCCCCATATCCTATACTACTTATGTACATAAATACAGCCTTATTTTCATTTCTTCTCTCCATCAATGGTTGCCAATTCAATTCTCTTAGTAAATCTACAGATCCGACTTCATATGGTTTGCCAGTAATGACTCTTGTCGCCCTGTTTTGCATTCTTTGCAATTTTTCAAGTAGATAATTACTACAGGTATCCCAAACAAGGTTACAATAATCAAAGTGTGGCAAAACAATTGCACTGTAAACTGAAATCAATGTGGTTTTTGGTACAAAGGCTTTCATACGTCTAATCATTCCTATGCTCTTAGATACCTTACTAACAATACTGTTTAAATGGCTTTTCCAGTTAAGTTGTTCATCAATCAAAACACCAAGTGTTTTGGTTTCTTTAACCCTTTTTATGTTAGAGCCCCCCAATTTGATTTCAGGGTCATTAATAACTTTGTTTAGCCTTTGTCGAGATCCAACAATCATGTATTCAGTTTTTTCTTCATGCAATGTTAATCTATTAGCCAGAATGTATACATTCCAAATCTTCATTTAAATTGGCTTGGACATCAGCAATGGAGGTACCATTTGTCGTTACATTTGTATCGTCAGCAAACATACTTGCTGTGGACTTACTTAAGCAGTTTGACAAATCATTGATATAAATAAGAAACAACAGTGGACCTAAGTTTGAACCCTGTGGGACACCACAGCGGATAACTTTTTACTGGAAATTGTCTGATCAACCTTGCACATTTGAATTCTATTTGTTAAATATGATTGAAACAAATCTAACGTGGTTCCTCCAATGCCATAGTATGTCAATTTACTGAGTAGAATTTAATCCAGGAAAATAATTCCACTCAAACACCCCTGATCCATGTTTTTATTGATAAACCATTTATTACTAATATTTAACAAAGACGTTTGAGTAGAACTCTTTTTCCTGAATCCAGTCTGATATTCAGATAGGAGTTTGTTAGTTTCTAAGTATGTTGTTAACTGTTTTGAAATCAGCTTCTCGAAAATTTTAGAAATTATAGAGAGAACAAGACAACAGATATGGGTCTGTAGTTACTGCTATCTGTCTTGCTGCCTGATTTATGTATAGGAGATACACATGCTACCTTAAAGTCATCAGGGAAGACACCTGTTTCTATAGACTTATTTCAGAAGTTAATACAAATATCTTATTCTCAATACCTCCGAGAACTCACCAGTATCCTTTTGACTTGACTATTTCCTCCCACAAAGCGTTATTGATCTTGGTTTGTTCGTCTCTGTTCAACTCTGAAGAAACGTTCAAATGTCACAGTCAAAGAACACAGTTTGACCATCAAGCACTCACGAACCTACTTATATCTCAGCAGTGAACTCGTGATATCCCGGGTGTGTCAAGTTCTCGACAACTCTCAATAACCTGACGTCATCGGGGTTTCCCCGCTCGCCTTTGAAAAATTTCCCTTGCAATTATGCGGGTATCAGCGGCTTTCCCGAGGGGGCGACCCCCGGGGACCCAGGGAAATTTCTCAAAGTACCCTTGACAAAAGGATGCTAAAGCCCCTGGGTTGGCGGCAGAGGAGGCTGGACAGCTGCCGCAAAGCATCATGGTCCTAACGCTAAAATTGATAAATTATTGATTCATTTGCATCTGACCGCCGACGAGGAATGAACTTTGCCCGGTGGACTAGATGCGCAAAAACTTTTGAAAACTCGTCACAGTTGATCCAGAATTGTTAAATCTGGTGGTCAGAAAAATACGAGAACAATTCGTGGGTATCATGGACGATTAATATGATCAGATTGTGCTTTATTTGGCGTATATTCGTGACAATGGCGTTATGGCGGATGGGCATTCAAGACTACTCAAGTTCCTTCGGATTCGACGCATTTTATGTTACAAATAATGGAACAAATCAGAAACGAACTAGATGTTTACAACAAACAAGGATTTGGTTGTACTGTGCAACTTGTGATTCGTTACAACTGGAGAAAAGCGTGAGGTGAGAAATCAACATTATTTGTTGTTTAGTGGTTAATGATTTCCCTCTCAAATTTTTCCCATTCTATAAACCTTATGATGCATTTTCCGTGGTTTAATGTCTTGCATTCTGCAGTATTACTGTAAACTTCTATAACTGTTGTGTGTAGCAATTATCGGGATCATTAGATACAACTATCATCCTTGGGGTTTTTCCCCGATTTTTTAACAGTCTTGTTTTCTTTTATATTTACTGTACTTGTATCCCAAATTTTATAAAATTGTGAATAAAGCTAGCTTAAAATTTATTATTCAATAACAATCTTGTATTTTTCTTCATAATTAAGATGAATTGAAAATCGAGATACTTTATTGGATTGCCTCCAGAATCTATTGATAAATTTGGTATAACTGGACTGGTCAAATGTTCAAAGTTTACAATATTTCCTGTATCCTCCATATATATGTAAATAAGGAACTTAAATAAAATTAAAATGTTTTGTCTCAATATTGATCTTGGTTACTTCTAAAGCACCAATGTATTGACACTGATACAGGTATTCAATCAGGGGTACTGTTAACATTTTAACATTGGTCCAACATTTTTGCAGTGAAGCAACCTCCCCCCCCCCCCCCCCCTGCCAAGAAAACATTCAGAGAGGGCATCAGAAATGTTACTGTATTTAGACATGTGAATGAACTATAAGACAGACAAAGTCCAGCCCAAAGGTGTCTGTCTTAGACATAGTTCACTGTAGGTACTGTACATGCAGTAGCAGGGTGATGAATAATATCCAGGCATCTGTCTTAGACATAGTCACTGTTTATCAGTATGTACATGCAGATAGCCAGTAGCACTCAAAGGCAAAGGGATGAATAATATCCAGGTATTTAATTAGGCTTTGAGACCCAGCATTTGGATTGTATAATAATATGCATTAGACAGTACTTCTGTGTTAAAACTTTAATAGTTATGTCCACAATTATTATGCATTGCCTTATGTAATTATACATGACAACATGCAAAACTTCAAACTATATATTATTTGAATGATGTTTTTTAGTAAAAGAAAATCCATGAATTTATCATTGTAAAAATCCTGTTCAGATTGGTCTGACATCTGTGCTGTATCTCTTCACTTCCTGTAAAAAAATACAATGGAGTTATTATTAACTCTTTCATGTCTTAAGAGTTGACTGTACAGCCATGCCTAACTATTGCATTCACTTCATGGGTGTACAAACCAAGGGGTGGACACAGGGCACATGCCACACCCCACCCCACCCACATCATTTACTTCTCCCACCCCATCAGCTTGCTTCCTGGGGGGTGAAAGGGATAATAAATATTTATATACTGAAAAACAATACGAACAACAACAAATTATAACAAATTAGCAAAAAATAAAAAAATACTACAACTACAATATATTACTCACAATAACAATGACCAATAATAAACTACAAATAATCCACACATCAATCTTAATAATCATACTGCTGTCATAAATATCTATACATATCAGGCCTATATAGGAGATCTTTAAGAAAGTTAAATAATATTTACAGAATGTATGCGGGCCTAGTATGTATACAATTTTTCCAGAATGATGGTGTTTTTATACAGCGACGTCAGCGTTTTGGACAATAAAAACAGACAAATACCAAATTTTACTCTTTAATAATTGCCCACCACTCATTCTAGACTTACTCTAAAGAATAAAGCTCGAAAGATTACGAAACTTCCAAAATTCTTGAGAAAAAAACAAGCTTTAATGGCGAGAGGCTCTCTTAAATTATTAGGCGCCATCTTAGCAAATGCCGAAATACCACGGTCGGTTCAACGGCGAATATCTCGAAAACGGTTCCGGGGGCGAGGGGGGGGGGGCGCCCGGATAGAATCCAAGATTAGACATTCCTTCAACTTAATCCGCAAAAATTAGAGAATTCGAACCATGGGAATTCGAGATTTTTTGCTTTGAAGATTGCTGATAAACCGGAAGTGGGGTCTTCGCTTAGCGCGACGCGACCCACATAAACGATCAAAACAAAGTAGAAAAAATACATTTACCTTGCAAAATCCTGCAGATATGGATAGTCCAACAATATATGAAACGATATCACTGCTTTTTTAAAGAAAAAAATGAATGACAACAGCGTAATATTCGGTATTCTAAGTCGAATGCAAAATTTTCAGCCGATCAACGATAAGAAAATAGCGCAATTTCATTGGTCGACAATATCACGTGACAATCACATGACAGCTGTCCGGTCTCCTCTGGGTTGGGGGGAAATATTGTGACAAATACCCCCACCCCCTGGAGGAAATTTGGGAAACAATGTTTTCCAAAAGGAGATTTTCCAATGGTCATTTGCAAAGAAAATGCAATTGTGTTAATAGAAAGTACACAAGAAAGCTTCAAAACTCGAAGAAAAGCCAGTTTAATAAAGAAATTTAATTACTACAAAGTGTTTCACATATTAAACCTTTGATTTATTACACCTAATTTACTGACCACAACGACAACAATATATATTAATATCAATAAAGTACAGTGTGCAATTAGGCTATTAAAATGACCACTTTTTTAATAGCTGCTCGTACAAAAAAACCCACTTTTAGTCATTACTGATATTCACAAAACGCTCCAAGCGCGAGATTGCTTAATTCTTTGAAGCATTTCTCGACGAATCACCGCTGACCCATGTAACAGCAGGAGATGTGCAAATCCCGGGGGTATGTCCCCTGGGGTAATTTGACAAAATACAAAAGTAGGCTAAATCCCCTGTCTCTGGGGCGTGATTTTAAAACAAATCCCGTGCCATGCCCGTGGGTTGCCCGGGGGTCGTCCCCTCGGGAAAGCCGCTGATACCCGCATTAGGACTTCCCAAACGGAACTGTAGCAATATGCGGGCGAGACCCCACACTGTACAAGTATCACATTTGACTTTTTACTTCAACACTATGGGGCAATTGCAGTGATTTAGTTAGACAGTATTTGAGGATTAGACAGTGAAAGGCTCGAAATTAACGACGCGTCAATAACAAGCCTAACACAAAGGAATGTAATCACGCGGGAGACGTAAACAAAGACGTTTTGTTATATTGTCGATTATTGTCAATTATCATAGTCAGCATTTTTGCAGGAAGTTCGTAAATAACGGTTGAACAGCGTTTCTGCAATCGCTCCTTACGAGTGTTACTAGGACGCTAATTTGAAAAAATTCCCAGACAAATTCAGGTCAGGCATATCAAAGGCGCTCTATCAGCTACCATACGACACAGTTGAGACTAACTATATAACTATATAAATACAGTATATATATATATATATATATATATATATATATATATATATATATATATATATATATATATACGTGTGGGTTTTGGTCTACGAAACGCAAAGAGTGCTCGATAACATATAGTTAGAGCAAATATAGATTTTCGCTTACCTCAAAAGTCTGCTACAGGCTTTTTCATTCTTTTCAAGATTCTTTTTTAGATGAAACAGCCTGTAGCAGACTTTTGAGGTAAGCGAAAATATATATATATATATATATATATATATATATATATATATATATATATATATATATATATATACACCTGACATGTTTGACTGGAAGTTGCTCGTCTAAGGTTAGGGGGTGTTCATATGATCCCGGTAAGCGAGATGCCCCGGTAAGCGAGACGAAATATTTCACGCGTTCATATGGCAATTTCATCCCGGCCTACCGATGACATTTAAGTGTATAAGTTACTAAAATTAGCACGCCGAGAAATTCCCACGATTTGGCAAAATATCTAATATTCGCGATTTTGTTGTTTTAATGGGTTCGTTTGGGTAAAAAATCGTTGTTTTAACAACAAATTTGTTATTTGTCTGTAAAGGAACCATAAAATTCGATAAAAATTCCAAATTTGTGTTTCTTGACTTTACCCCGTTAAGCGGAATGGCGTGTTCATATGGGAAAATTTTCATCCCGCCTACCTTGGTCATATGAACGCAATGCAAATGTTAATAGGAAAATAACTACGGGGCGAGATCCCCAGTACGATTCAGAACAGCTGTCTAAGACCCCGTTTACACGATGCCGGTACAATTTGAAAACGGAACAAAATCATGCCGGTATGCAAATACAGCATATAATATTTCATGTTATTTTTGTGCCGGTATCGTGTAAACGCAAGGCATTTGGTCATGTATGAGATTTCAAACCCAGTAAAGGTCGCGCAAACTGAATTCATAATTAAGAAATCAGATAATAAACGGCACAAACAAAGAACCGTTTAGTACCACATTTCTAGTCCAACATGCATAATTGAGAAGCTATTTCATAAACTTGTGTATATCGTGTTTTACCAGGGGTTGCAAACACTCGAGAACAACAAAAATCACTCGGCCTATTACCTCGTAATTTTCAATGTTCTCTCGTGTTTATAAACCATTCGAAAACAATAAAACTCATTCGGCTTTCAGCCTCGTGATTTTCATTATTCTCCCATGATTTACAAACACTCGAGAACAATGAAAATTACCCCTCGTGATTTTCATTGTCCTGTTGTGTTTGTAACCCCTGGTACAACACTCTCACTCGTTTATGAAATATCACACCTGACACTGTGCCTTTAACTGTAACAGTGAGACAACGAGTTTGACTTCCTATCGAAGTTTTGTTTGTTTGGAAGGTGTTTCCCTCCTTCCCATCCACCTCAAAAACCACTCACTGCTCAGATGGTCTCAGCAATGAATTAACGTGGCACAATATACAGTATAACACAAAAATAATACAATATATCAATTAAATAGTTTTTACATCAACTATTCAACTTTTAGGTTGTCAGGGTAAGTGCTCATCGGGCTCAAAATAACGATGCGTCAATAACAAGCCTATAAAGGCCTGTTCATATGATCCCGGTAAGCGAGATGTCCCGCTTACTGGGGATCTCGCCTCGTAGTTATTTTCCTATTAAAATTTGCATTGCGTCATATGAGCTCGCGGGCTGGCCCGCCTACCGAGATCTCGGCAGATTTTGCCGAGACCATAGGTAGGCGGGATGAAAATTTTCGCATATGAACACGCTTAACGAGGTAAAGTCAAGAAACACAAATTTGGAATTTTTCGCTTTGATTCGACGATTTTTATCGAATTTATAGATAGAAGAACTTTATTTAGCCACGCTAACCCCGTCAACCGAAGCTGATTTCCACAGGGGGCGTGTAAAAAGAAATTACATAAGTATAATATTTAAAGTTATATAAATAAGCTCTGCGGAAACACCACGCAAAATATTTCTTTACTAAATACCTTACGTGGTGCTTCCACAAAACTCATTTACACTACCTTATTGCCATGAAAACTTTCAAGGAATTAAATATTTAAAGTTATTTACAAAATACGAAGTATAGTGTCAAAATAGTACAATGTTTAAAGTTATCTACAAAATATGAAGTATAGTGTCAAAATAGTACAATTAATGTTTAAAGTTATCTACAAAATATGAGATATAGTGTCAAAATAGGAAATATATAATTAATGGGTAATCTATTTACAAGGTTAATATTTTCACGATTGAAAAATGTGAGTAGCAATTTTCTTTTGAAAACATGAAAGGGATTTGCTCTCCCTAAGCTCTTTTGGAATAGAGTTCCATAGATGAGCACCATCATACATGAAACTATTTTTCATATTATTAGTTCGTGGTAGTGGTAAACAAAGACTACTTGAAATGTCACGAAGTTTATAGTTTGTCATCTCGCTTTTATAAGTAAAAAGGTCAGTGAGTGACTCAGGACCCGCTCTATTTAAAATTTTAAACATCATTTTGGCTTTTGCCTTTTTTCTCATCATCTTTAGTGACTCCCAGCCCAAGGCATGTAAAGCAATAGAATGATCAATATCGTTGCTCATGTTCGTGATAATTCGAGCAGCTCTATTTTGTAGTTTTTGGAGTCGTTTCGATTGTGTCTCGCCAAACACATCCCATACTTCACAACAATAATCGAAGTATGGGCGAACAATTGCATTATATATGGAAATAAGTGTATCTTTATCAACAAAAGGTTTGACACAACGGAGAGCAGAAATTCCTGCTGTTATTTTCTTGCAAATATTTTCAGTATTACTCCTCCAAGACAAATGCTGGTCAATTGTTACTCCAAGCGTTTTGCATTCATAAACTTGTTTAATTGGTTTATTTTCAATGACAATATTTGGGGGAGCATTTAAAGTACATTTTATCTTTGGTTTTGAGCCAATTAATATAAATTCAGTTTTAGCAACATTTAAGCTAAGTTTATTGACCATCAACCATTTCCTAAGGTTTTCTAAATCAGAATTTACTGCAATTTCAATATCAGTATTTATTTACAGACAAATAACAAATTTGTTGTTAAAACAACGATTTTTTACCCAAACCAACCCATTAAAACAACAAAATCGCGAATATTAGATATTTTGCCAAATCGTGGGAATTTCTCGGCGTGCTAATTTTAGTAACTTATATTATACACTTAAATGTCATCGGTAGGCGGGATTGAAATTGCCATATGAACGCGTGAAATATTTCGTCTCGCTTACCGGGGCATCTCGGTTACCGAGATCATATGAACAGGCCCTAACACAAAAGAATGTAATCACGTGAGAGAGTAAACAAAGACGTTTCGATCGTTAAAAAAATCTTGCAAATCAACGCCTTATATGTACAGGATGTAAATGGTGAACTATGTCATCGATAATGCTGTCTCGTAGTTCAAGTGACAGAGGCTTCCCACAGTAGTATTTACGTCTTTTCGATGCAACATCGAACGCTACCATAATATAGAACTGAAGAACCATGCAAAACACACTTGACGTAAAGACCGCATTAATCCAATCCCCTTCACTTACGTGATTACAGGGCCCGACGAGAAATCAACTGTTTTGGTAGTACAACAAGAAATACAATCAGAGCGATATCCTGTGTTTATAGTGTGTTGTGAATGTGTTCGCGCTGAATCGAGCGCTGACTATTGATCTGAACTGATACAATCAGAGCGACATTCTGTGTTTTAAACACACTATAATATAGTGTATTATATAACACAATCCGAAGACGAACATCTTCAAAACCATGCAACATATAGATTAAGGCAAGACAAATTTGAAAAGGTTATACTTCGAAATAAAGTCGAAATATAACCGTTTCATCTTTGTCTTGCGTTAATCCATATCTTGGGTTTTTCAAGATATTCGTCTTCGGATTGTGTTTTATATTATATTATATCATATCATATTATATCTATCATATCAAATCATATCATATCATATCATATCATATCATATCATATCATATCATATCATATCATATCATATATCATATAATATTATACTAGAAGTTACTATCGCAAGTGAAGTGCTGCCTCAAATGTGACAACAACCTTTAGCCTACTCCACAGGCAACTCTGTGCACTTTGTGGCTATTATGATTATATTACATTACACTACACTACACTACACTACACTACACTACACTACACTACACTACACTACACTACACTACACTACACTACACTACACTACACTACACTACACTACACTACACTACACTACACTACACTACACTACACTACACTACACTACACTACACTACACTACACTACACTACACTACACTACATTACATTACATTACATTACATTACATTACATTACATTACATTACATTACATTACATTATATTATATTATTTAACAAATAAAACATAAAGCTCCGTGCATATGTACTCATATAAAGGCACGTTTGACGTCATTTTTACACTTCTTTCGTGTTCAAATGACGTCAAACGTACCTTTATAAGAGTACATATGCACAGGAGCGGTATGTTTTATTTGTTTTATAAAATAAGAGGAAGAAAAATCAAACTAAAAGTGAGGTAGTTTTGGAATTTTGGCGGGCTTTTGCCGGGCTGACGCCATTCTACGCCATTTTACGTCATTCATGATCTCTGTTCTCTTATAAATGCACGGAGCCCAGCCAATCAGAGCGTGCGTAGAAGGCACCTTATTTTATAATATATTATATTGAGGGTCCCCTATACCCCTTCACAAAATGCATTCACGTAAAAACATTTAGTCTTTTCACGAGTCACGAAAAATCGCAAAAACTCTTTCACGTTCACACAAAAATCGAGGCAATCACGATTCACGTAAAAATACAAAAGAAATTCACGGATTAATATTTCGCATCATCTGACTGATTAATAATATTTCGCATTCTCGAAGTCTTTCTCTTCAATCTCAGAAGGATGCAGCAAGTTTGAAAGATTTCTTTATGTCCTTGTAGTCCTTTGTAAAGGTCTGTAAACACTGCGATCATGCAAAATTACGCCTGGCGTCGCTTTTTATTATCTTTGTCTCAACACTCTGAAGCCTGAAGGTCTCCGTTTGACGAGTACTGGAGTTAGTCAGAGTAAAATACTATCAAAATAATCTGTAAATAGCTAGCGTAAAATATCAAGTACATGCTATTCCGGTGTTCAACTGTTCGAAGACAGACAAGGCAAACAACAGAAATTCCATAAATCCTAAAAAAACTGTTCACGCAAAACAGACGATTCACGAATCACGTTTAATTCTAGCCTTCATTCATGGGTCACGGTTAAATCAAAAGTTACTTTCACGTGCACGTAAAAAGATTTGAAACCTTACGATCACGAATCACGGATTAAAAAAATCATCGATCAGTAAAATAACCCAATCACGCTTCACGCGACAAGTACAGGGGACCCTCTATATTATATTATATCATATCATATCATATCATATCATATCATATCATATCATATCATATCATACCATATCATATCATATCATATCATATATCATATCTTATATCACGATTGAGTCGATTTTCTTTGATGTGCCGCGGGATATATACAGGTTATATCCCGTGAATAAATAATTAGATAAAACTTGTGGATATAACTCGAAAAATCTTGATCGAAACTCTTCGAAATTGACGAAACCTTGTTCGAAAACCTCCTCAATCGTGATATAAGTCTATAAGTCTATACATATATCATATGATATGATATGATATGATATGATATGATATCGTATCGTATCGTATCGTATCGTATCGTATCGTATCGTATCGTATCGTATCGTATCGTATCGTATCGTATTATATTATATTATATTATATTATATTATATTATATTATATTATATTATATTATATTATATTATATTATATTATATTATATAATATTATATTATATTATATTATATTATATTATATTATATTATATTATATATCATATTATATTTCTTTAAATTGTCGACTGGCCTTGGCTTATAATTTAGTGTGTTATGCATGTATTCGCGCTGAAATTATCGAGCGTCAAATGCTGATCTGAAATCAGGGAAGCACGGGTGGCGTGTGCTGTTAGGGCGCTGCCTCTCACCGCTGTAGTTAAGCCCGGGTGTCATATACTGGGTGTGTCAAGTTCTCGATGCTCTTTGGCTACTCTCAATAACCTGAAATTAGGACTTCCCAAACGAAACTGTAGCAATATGCGGGCGAGACCCCACATTGTACAAGTATCACATTTGACTTTTTACTTCAACACTATGGGACAATTGCAGTGATTTAGTTAGACAGTATTTAAGGATTAGACAGTGAGTAGCTAAATATAAGATACTACTAAAGTCTCCTAGGGCTCGAATTAACGACGCGTCAATAACAAGCCTAATGCATTTATATCTCCGCAGTGACCCCGAGATATCCCGGGTGTGTTAAGTACTCGATCTCATTGATAATGTCAATAACCTGACGAGGAGGGGGGCGAGGAGGGGGGAGCAAGGAGGGGGCGAGGAGGGGGGCGAGGAGGGGGAGGAGGGGGCGAGGAGGGGGAGGAGGGAGGGTGAGGAGGAGGGGAGCGAGGAGGGGGCGAGGAGGGGGCGAGGAGGGGGGCGAGGAGGGGGAGGAGGGGGGCGAGGAGGGGGAGGAGGGAGGGTGAGGAGGGGAGCGAGGAGGGGGGGGGGAGCAAGGAGGGGGGCGAGGAGGGGGGCGAGGAGGGGGGAGGAGGGGGGCGAGGAGGGGGGAGGAGGGAGGGTGAGGAGGAGGGGAGCGAGGAGGGGGGCGAGGAGGGGGGCGAGGAGGGGGGAGCAAGGAGGGGGCGAGGAGGGGGGCGAGGAGGGGGAGGAGGGGGGCGAGGAGGGGGAGGAGGGAGGGTGAGGAGGGGAGCGAGGAGGGGGGCGAGGAGGGGGGATCAAGGAGGGGGCAGGAGGGGGGAGCGAGGAGGGGGCGAGGAGGGGGGAGCGAGGAGGGGCGAGGAGGGGGGAGCGAGGAGGGGGGGGGGGCGAGGAGGGGGGGGGGCAGGAGGCGAGGAGGGTCGCACCCCAATGGTCTCCAAGACCGTTCTCGTGAAAAGTTTAAATCCGTGGAGAAACTTGTAGGAGGGGAGGGGGTTACAGTTGTTTTACGTCCAAGTAAGTAGACAGTGACGTGTTATATATATATATATATATATATATATATATATATATATATATATATATACATTGCAGACATGCATATGCTATAAATTACAATACTAAGGGTCCATACAAAATGCCTCAAAATGCAGGAAATAGTGTTTCAGACCCCAGAAATCCAAAATTTTCCGAGGGGCGCATGTTCCCGGATCCCCTAGGAAACCGAGGTTCTTGCCCCCCCCCCCCCCCCCAACCCAAGACCCTGGTTACGCCACTGCGCATCAATGTAAAACCAAAGAGAGCTACGCGCACAGTTGTTTCGCAACGATGGAAAGTTTTGAAAATTAGAGTCTCCGAAAACGCATTTCCTGCATTTTGAGAGTGATCTAGAGTCATATTGTAGGATAGTTTTATACATGTTTTTCACCGAGATCATTGTATAAATTTTACTCAAATCAAAATTTTTTTTTCTCTTTCAAGCCAAGATCTTCTAATTATTCAATAAAATGTTTAGGAGTAATTGATCCAATATGAGTCGTATGTTTAACGAGTTTTGTGTGACATATAAACTAATCAGTCAAGCAGCTAGGTATCCTTTGCCTATTATTTAGAATTCTATATATTGAGTATTCTCTCTAATATGCCTTCAAAGCAACCCTGCTAGTGTAATATTAATATTAATATTAACAATTTATAGGTATCAGCTAGCATTTGTCAGGTCACTGTTTAGAACTCCAGATCAGGAAATGGAGTCCCTTTACGTTTTAGACTGTTTTCCCTCGATAAAGCGAGAGTAAAGACAATGGAGTTGATGAAAGCCAGAAGATGTAAACCGAGGTAGCCGATAGACGTCGACTCGTAAATATCGTCGCTCTATTCCAGTCGGTCAAACGGTTAAGAGAGTTGACAACGTTCTCTGGTTTATAATATTTATTCGAGTTACGAGCTTTCGGCTGCCAGTCTGCAGCCTTCGACGGGTGAATTACAATGAATAGATATGACGACATACATGACGGTTTACAATTCCATACATGGACAAAGGAGGTGATATAGTGACAGTTCCGCCTATACGAATAGATCGCTAAGTTGCATCATTAATTATTTAAAGTTTCTTGCCTAAAAATCGGTATTGTTCCGGCATATGCTTTGAGTTGTTGTCTGAGTTTTTCGTGATTGCGGTATGCCAGGATTCTAAAGTTGTTCTGTGACGATAGTTGCCTTTGTCAATTATCTTGCCGTTTTCAAAGTCTATTCGGTGATCGTTCGCCCAAGCATGGTTTGCGATGTTTGATCCACTTTTGCATTGTTCCACGTTTCTTTTATGTTCTTTTCTCCTGGTGTTGAAGGTTCTTCCTGTCTCACCAATGTAGCTCCATGAGCAATCTGAGCAGGTAATTTGATAAACAACGTTGGTCTGATCTTCCGGGTATTGTCTGTCTTTAACTGACGGAAATATTTGTTCTAATGTGCGGAGAGGTTTTGTTGTAACTTGGATGTTGTATGGTTTTAGTAGTCGCTTTAATGGTTCTGTTAGTCCTTTGATGTAGGGAAGAACGGCATAATCATTGTTCGGCTTTGGTTCCACATTGTCAAAAAATAGTTTTACCAATTCTTTGGGCGATGGTATTGTATCTTGTTTCATACTTCGTTTGCGTTCAACTTCCTCCAGAAATTTCTTTGGGTATCCATTTGACATTAAGGCATTAGTTATGTATTTGTGTTCTAGTTGTTTTCCTTCCTTTGTGCTTGATAATGTTGCTGCTCTGTGTAAAAGGGTTTGTGCTGTGCTAACTTTGTGTTGTTTGTCGTGGTGTGAGTTATATAGTCTAAGTATCTGTCAGTGTGTGTAGGTTTGCGGTAAACGTTAATGAAAAGAGTTCCGTTATTGCGTGTGACTAAGGTATCTAAGAATGAAAGTATTTCGTCAAGTTCTTGTTCTATGGTAAAGTTAATGTTTGGGTCGATGGAGTTGAGTAAGTTGTAGAAATTGGTCAACGCATGTTTCTTGACGATGGAAAAGACATCATCAACATAACGAAACCATTTCTTAGGTGGTAATGTTGATTGTGTAAGTGCCGATTCCTCAATTTCCTCCATGCAAAGGTTTGCCACAATGGGGCTAACTGGACTGCCCATGGCACAACCGTGAATTTGTTTGTACGTCTGCTTGTTGTAATTAAAGTAGCTGTTTGAAAGGGTAAAACGTAAGAGTTTGATGATGTCGTCAATTGATAGTTTGGTTCTATTTTGTAAAGTCTTGTCTTTTGTAAGTTTATTGCGTATGTGTTCACATGCTCTGTCGACCGGTATCGCTGTAAATAGTGATACAACATCAAAGGGAACCATAATTTCGTCGTCGTCAATGTTAGTATTCGAGAGTTTAGTGGCAAAGTCGGTAGAGTTGTTAACAGAGTAACCATTATGGTTTTGAAGTGGTGAAAGAATGTCTGCAAGAAATTTGGAAGTGTTGTAGAGTGCTGTGTTTCTACATGTAACAATTGGGCGAAGTGGATTGTTGGGTTTGTGGTGTTTGACAGACCCTCGTATGGCAGGTGGTATGGCGTCAGTAGAATGTAGTTTTTTGTAAGTGCGTTCGTCAAGTTTCTGTTCACGTTTCAGTTTCAGTAATTGTGAGTTTAATTCGCGTTCGATTCTTTTAAAAGGAGGTTTAGTCATTTTCTTGTAAGTGTGTTGATCGCTAAGCAAATCTTGCATTTTTGAATCGTAGTCGCTTCGGTCCATTACGACAAAACAGTTCCGTTTTGTCTGCTTTCATTACGATGCGTGTCTTGTCTCTGGTTTCGCATCCAACATCTTTAAATGTATCCGCCAAGAGGCTGGGAGAAATGTCCTAAAGTTAGCAAGATCCATAGAAAAGTCCACCTACAAACTTGAAGCACACCACCTTCATCTGAATTTCACCCACAGCGCACTAGAAAATCGTTGGTTTCCCAAGTCACTCCGATTCAAAGCACCTGGTAACCATCCTGTATTCAAACGTATTATGGAACGCACGAGTATTCACTGTATGAAGGCAAGAATTAACATCTGCCACGAACAAATACGATCAACCAAACATATTATTGCCGAGAACCGAAAGAAGCTGTCAACCTTAATCTCCGATGACTCTTACTCTCGTCTCTCCAATTTCCTAAAACACAGAGCCAGATGCGTCAAGAACAACATCTCCAACAGACATGAAAAGAAACTAAAAAACCTTAACAACGAACATACACCCGAACTGACAACTGAACCAAAGAAATGGGTAATTAACCTTTCTAGCAAGCCCTTATCAACCGATGAACAAGCCATTCTAAAAAAAGAACCCAAGTTCGCGCCAACACCGTCTGAAATCCCTTATAAGAATATAGTTGCGGAAATTGAAGCTGCAATTACCAACCTACCCGACGAATCCAAAGATGCCATCCGAACATCAGCGGCGAACCTTCTACGACGATCACAACTACCCAACCACAAAAACACCACGGCCGACGAACACAACGCAATCGACAGACTGAGAAAAGACAAGACAAGACAAGACACGCGCATCGTAATGAAAGCAGACAAAGGGAACTGTTTTGTCGTAATGGACCGAAGCGACTTCGATTCAAAAATACAAGATTTGCTTAGCGATCAACACACTTACAAGAAAATGACTAAACCTCCTTTTAAAAGAATCGAACGCGAATTAAACTCACAATTACTGAAACTGAAACGTGAACAGAAACTTGACGAACGCACTTACAAAAAACTACATTCTACTGACGCCATACAACCTGCCATACGAGGGTCTGTCAAACACCACAAACCCAACAATCCACTTCGCCCAATTGTTACATGTAGAAACACAGCACTCTACAACACTTCCAAATTTCTTGCAGACATTCTTTCACCACTTCAAAACCATAATGGTTACTCTGTTAACAACTCTACTGACTTTGCCACTAAACTCTCGAATACTAACATTGACGACGACGAAATTATGGTTCCCTTTGATGTTGTATCACTATTTACAGCGATACCGGTCGACAGAGCATGTGAACACATACGCAATAAACTTACAAAAGACAAGACTTTACAAAATAGAACCAAACTATCAATTGACGACATCATCAAACTCTTACGTTTTACCCTTTCAAACAGCTACTTTAATTACAACAAGCAGACGTACAAACAAATTCACGGTTGTGCCATGGGCAGTCCAGTTAGCCCCATTGTGGCAAACCTTTGCATGGAGGAAATTGAGGAATCGGCACTTACACAATCAACATTACCACCTAAGAAATGGTTTCGTTATGTTGATGATGTCTTTTCCATCATCAAGAAACATGCGTTGACCAATTTCTACAACTTACTCAACTCCATCGACCCAAACATTAACTTTACCATAGAACAAGAACTTGACGAAAAACTTTCATTCTTAGATACCTTAGTCACACGCAATAACGGAACTCTTTTCATTAACGTTTACCGCAAACCTACACACACTGACAGATACTTAGACTATAACTCACACCACGACAAACAACACAAAGTTACCACAGCACAAACCCTTTTACACAGAGCAGCAACATTACCAAGCACAAAGGAAGGAAAACAACTAGAACACAAATACATAACTAATGCCTTAATGTCAAATGGATACCCAAAGAAATTTCTGGAGGAAGTTGAACGCAAACGAAGTATGAAACAAGATACAATACCATCGCCCAAAGAATTGGTAAAACTATTTTTTGACAATGTGGAACCAAAGCCGAACAATGATTATGCCGTTCTTCCCTACATCAAAGGACTAACAGAACCATTAAAGCGACTACTAAAACCATACAACATCCAAGTTACAACAAAACCTCTCCGCACATTAGAACAAATATTTCCGTCAGTTAAAGACAGATCATCCCTGGAAGATCAGACCAACGTTGTTTATCAAATTACCTGCTCAGATTGCTCATGGAGCTACATTGGTGAGACAGGAAGAACCTTCAACACCAGGAGAAAAGAACATAAAAGAAACGTGGAACAATGCAAAAGTGGATCAAACATCGCAAACCATGCTTGGGCGAACGATCACCGAATAGACTTTGAAAACGGCAAGATAATTGACAAAGGCAACTATTGTCACAGAACAACTTTAGAATCCTGGCATACCGCAATCACGAAAAACTCAGACAACAACTCAAACCGTAGCAATAGACGAACCAGGCGGAAAGCGTAATCTTGTCCGGAATATTAAAGCCCAGCATATAATTTTAAAAAGCCCCATATTGAAAGAGACATGAGTTATTTCAAATTTTTTATTAAAACTAACGTTTCGTTGCTAATCCTGCAACATCTTCAGAGTGAATAATTATTTACAAGGTTATCTCGACTTATATGCTAATATATTTACAATAACAGGAAATGAGTAACTGAGAGAGGGGTGGAAGTGACAGTTAATAAATTACAGTGTGAAGTAACAGGTATGATAGAATGTTTTCAGTTATGTGTCAAGACAAGTATAGAAAAATATAAAGAAAAACGTGTGTATAAATCAAAATAAGTTTAAAGGAAGAGAACTGATTTTGGCGTTGAGTGAAGGATTTAACTTATTAATAAGCAGACTTTCTCTAAGAAGGAGTTCAAAATTGGAAGAAGAAGAGCTTAGAATAGAAAAATCTGTTAAAGAAACAGGGTGGCCGGTTTTTTTGTGGTGTGCTAAAACTCCAGACCAGGAACTCAAAGAAAGAGGCTTTCCCGTGTAAGCCGAAACTCCCATGTGTTCAGAAGCACGCGTGTGTAAATGGCGAATGGTTTCACCAACATACAATGACTCACAGTCATGACACTTAAATTTATAAACTACGCGTGATCTTAAAGCAAAAGGAATTTGATCTTTAAAACGGAAAAAACTTGAAAGGCGTCTAATAGGTTTAAAAACAACACGAAGTTGAATTTGTGGAAAAGCAGAAGCAAAGAGCTTAACGATTTGTTGGCGAATTTGAAGGGAGTGTTGACCGGTGAACGGAAGTGTAAATAAAATGATACGTTTGGGTGCTATGGTAATTTTAGACGCTGGACAAAAAATTTTTTCAAGAAATTTGCGAATACAACTATCTAAAAATTTGATAGGATAACCATTTTGAAGCATGATACTTTTAAATTTCTCTAGTTCTTCGTGAAAAATTGTGTAGGAGGAAGAAATGTTAAAATAACGAAAAAGTAAAGTCATTACTAAGCCCTTTTTATACACAAGTGGTATGAAACTTTCAAAATTTGTGAAAAGCCCAGTAAACGTTGGTTTACGATAAACGGAAGTTACAAATTTGCCATTCAAGCGTTGAATTTGGATGTCAAGAAAGGAAAGTGAGTTATTGTTTTCAATTTCATGTGTAAATTGGATACTGGGATGTTGAGAATTCAAGTAATTAAGGAAAGGTAAAATGTGATCGCGAGACCGAAAAAGAATAAAGGAATCGTCAACATAGCGTCGATAGTACAGAGGCTTAAACTGAGGCGGACAATCATCAAGCCAATTAGTTTCATGAAAGGACAGAAAAATGTTAGCGAAAAGCGGGCCAAGCGGAGAACCTCAAATTCTCAACGACTCCGCTAAATTCGCTCCTATCCATGAAGATCCCATCAAAACTACCTTAAAACGGGAAAACAAAGTCAGAACCTTCCTTCGCGGTCTAAAGAATGCCAACGTTATTGACCAAGAACTCTTTAAGTCATTAGCACCAACCGGTTCTCGACCCGGCGTGTTATATGGACTACCTAAGGTACATAAGTTAAATGTTCCTCTTAGACCTATACTCTCTTCCATTGGCACTCACTCTTATAATCTTGCTAAATTTCTTGTTCCTCTACTTCGCCCCATTTCTTCTACTTTTTATATGATCACTGATTCTTTTTTATTTTTACAAGATTTATTTCAGTTGAAATTTGATATTAATAATGTAGTCATGGCCAGTTTTGATATTACTTCACTCTTTACAAATATTCCATTAGATGAAACCATTGAAATTATTATTAACCAACTTTTCTCCCAGAAAACACATTTTCAAAACTTCACGCCCGAGCAATTTAGAGAACTACTAAACTTAACAGTCAAAAATTGTCACTTTATATTTAACGGGAAATTTTATGAGCAAATTGATGGTGTTGCGATGGGTTCTCCGCTTGGCCCGCTTTTCGCTAACATTTTTCTGTCCTTTCATGTAACTAATTGGCTTGATGATTGTCCGCCTCAGTTTAAGCCTCTGTACTATCGACGCTATGTTGACGATTCCTTTATTCTTTTTCGGTCTCGCGATCACATTTTACCTTTCCTTAATTACTTGAATTCTCAACATCCCAGTATCCAATTTACACATGAAATTGAAAACAATAACTCACTTTCCTTTCTTGACATCCAAATTCAACGCTTGAATGGCAAATTTGTAACTTCCGTTTATCGTAAACCAACGTTTACTGGGCTTTTCACAAATTTTGAAAGTTTCATACCACTTGTGTATAAAAAGGGCTTAGTAATGACTTTACTTTTTCGTTATTTTAACATTTCTTCCTCCTACACAATTTTTCACGAAGAACTAGAGAAATTTAAAAGTATCATGCTTCAAAATGGTTATCCTATCAAATTTTTAGATAGTTGTATTCGCAAATTTCTTGAAAAAAATTTTTTGTCCAGCGTCTAAAATTACCATAGCACCCAAACGTATCATTTTATTTACACTTCCGTTCACCGGTCAACACTCCCTTCAAATTCGCCAACAAATCGTTAAGCTCTTTGCTTCTGCTTTTCCACAAATTCAACTTCGTGTTGTTTTTAAACCTATTAGACGCCTTTCAAGTTTTTTCCGTTTTAAAGATCAAATTCCTTTTGCTTTAAGATCACGCGTAGTTTATAAATTTAAGTGTCATGACTGTGAGTCATTGTATGTTGGTGAAACCATTCGCCATTTACACACGCGTGCTTCTGAACACATGGGAGTTTCGGCTTACACGGGAAAGCCTCTTTCTTTGAGTTCCTGGTCTGGAGTTTTAGCACACCACAAAAAAACCGGCCACCCTGTTTCTTTAACAGATTTTTCTATTCTAAGCTCTTCTTCTTCCAATTTTGAACTCCTTCTTAGAGAAAGTCTGCTTATTAATAAGTTAAATCCTTCACTCAACGCCAAAATCAGTTCTCTTCCTTTAAACTTATTTTGATTTATACACACGTTTTTCTTTATATTTTTCTATACTTGTCTTGACACATAACTGAAAACATTCTATCATACCTGTTACTTCACACTGTAATTTATTAACTGTCACTTCCACCCCTCTCTCAGTTACTCATTTCCTGTTATTGTAAATATATTAGCATAAGTCGAGATAACCTTGTAAATAATTATTCACTCTGAAGATGTTGCAGGATTAGCAACGAAACGTTAGTTTTAATAAAAAATTTGAAATAACTCATGTCTCTTTCAATATGGGGCTTTTTAAAATTATATGCTGGGCTTTAATATTCCTAACAACTCAAACCATATGCCGAAACAATACCGATTTTTAGGCAAGAAACTTTAAATAATTAATGATGCAACTTAGCGATCTATTCGTATAGGCGGAACTGTCACTATATCACCTCCTTTGTCCATGTATGGAATTGTAAACCGTCATGTATGTCGTCATATCTATTCATTGTAATTCACCCGTCGAAGGCTGCAGACTGGCAGCCGAAAGCTCGTAACTCGAATAAACATTATAAACCAGAGAACGTTGTCAACATTAATATGAATAATCCTGGTTTCGCATCCAACATCTTTAAAGGTTAAGAGAGTGTTTTTAAATCACGCGACTGACAAGTCCCGAGTCTTGCAGATAATATTTCAAAGTTGAACCATGATAGAAATGCTGTGTTTCAGTCGATGAGAATTATAAACAATGTAATGGGAGAGAGAGAGAGTCGCGACTCTCGGTTTGATCTCATGCTTGTTCTTCAATTTGATCAATGTATAAACGCCAGACAGTTTTATAGTAACAAGACACCTGGGTCAGGTGTTCACTCGGGCTACTGGAAAGTGCAGAGGTCTCTATAACGCACGAGCAGTGGGCCGAGGAAGATCAGATCGAAGACTGAATGTGGTGCAGGACTATCCAGTGTCTAGAATTCAGGATGATCCTGATGCCTAGGGGACTTCTCTGTCCCACATGCAGGATGTTAAACTAAAAAGCATATACAGTAACAAAAAAAACAAACAGGAGGGGTGTTGTGGTCAGGGTCTAAGAGGTGGAATTTTCTCCCTGGGGGGTTGTGGTTAGATTTATGGTTACCGGGGGGCTTGTCATTAGGTTTAGGGTCTGGTTTAGAGGTGGGGGTCAGGGTTGGGTTTCATTTTCTTTATTATTAATTAATATCTGGAATTCTAGACCATTTCACAATTCAGGATAATCATATAAACAAATACAATAGGTATAAGTGATTAAGGTCAGTAGCAGTAAGGTTTAGAAGAGAGTATGTTACAGGTTGGGATGAAGAACATTTTAAACATGGATTTCCAAAACAAAGTTATTGACATCGTAAGCATTAACTAATAATTACAGCATTAATGTACTGTAGTGATTAGAAAGTTGAGTTTTAAACTGATTAACTGAGGTAGAATCTGGTATTGAGCAAGGTAGACTACTCCAAAGTTTAAATACTGTATACCGTTCAAGTATTAACTAGCTTAAAAAGTTTAGTACAGCACTGAGAAACTTAGAAACTAGTACATCTAGTTCTGAACTGTTTCTTAAGATTCTGACTGAATTATTGAGTTGCACAAAACTATTAATAGGAATATTATAGTGACCTGTATAACGTTTAAAATAGATAAGATCTTTCAAGTCGTGCCTGGTATACAGTAGTAGTAGATTAACTGTTTTCAGGGGGCGGATCTAGAGGGGTGTGAGCGTGGCTTGAGCCAGATTTTAGCCTACATCCGCACCTGGTTTTTAGCCTGCGTAGCCGGTGCTTCACTGTCCATCCCAATCCCCAGTGCCGGCTACACAGGCTAAACTGTTTTAAATAAAATAATTTTATTTTAAAATAATTATATTTTTAGTTGCCCTGCATTGTAGTCTTTTAACCTTACTGATTTTAGTTGTCTGAGGTGCCAGGTACAGATGCAGCAAATATGCAATAGGTGACTAGTAAAACATACCCGCACCCTACATCTATGCAATATCTTCATACAACATGAATCCTGATTCCATATTTTTGCTTTAGAGCATGTTGGGAAGGCTCTACAATTCTGCAGTGTTAGTACTGTAGTTGAATGTCAGACACTCTAATCATAACTGGTTCAAAGTTGTTTCTATGGTGAATATCTACGCAATCTATGCATCAAAATTTATACAGTAAACTTATCAAAATGAACATCAAGATATGGATAACTTACTTGTCATAAAATTACATACTCAAAGGTTCAAAGCACTTTGAATATCAATCCTAACCGATCAATAAGAGTATATTAAGACTACTGTCCATTGCCGATCTCAAACTCAAAGACAAGCAACAGTCGGTAAAAAAATAAAGTACATAAATAATAATGCAAAAATACAAAGATACTTTTACTGTCAACAAACTGTTTCTTTAATGTCTGTCATCTTCATGAATGTTCCTTGTGTTCTCACATCTCGGTTTTTGTTTGCAATAGTTTTCATGAGGTTTACAGGGCCTGAGTTCAGACCAATTCACAGACAGTATTGCTGAAGCCATGTGAAAAGCCTATGAAGATCGCAATTGCTCGACCAAAAGCATGAGAAAGTGTATACAGTGCCAATATAAAGATCCAGAATGTTAGCGTTTTGATCCTCATCTCTGTGACCTGTTTAGCCATGAGTTGTCGTTGTCGGTTGCCACTTGGATGCAACAGCTTCGGCTAGCTTTGCCTTTGATGAAATTGTTGGTAGGTACAGAATAGGAACTAAAAGGAACATGCTGTGATGCTGTCGATGAATTTTCGAAGTGACCGAACACTCGAAGTGTAGGCTCCATATATGGGAGGTATTGCGCAATTTTGCAGTTTTGTGGCGAAAACCAAGACTCGGTTACCACAGTAGCCCGAGTAACTAGCGTCTGACTGACCCGTCTGAGATCAGAGGTAGAGTGAGACGCCCGTGGCTGAATTTAGCTGGGAAGTGTTCTCCAATTTCTTCAGCGAATTCGTATCACGTTCGGTAACTTCTTCGTGCACTTTCGTCACGTTCTCGGACTTCTAACTACCTGAGATGGCAAGGGTGCGAAAATTCAAAAACTCCGCTACTATTTTGATAATCGGTTTAGTTTATTTACGGTGGCTAATGTCGTTCTTACGTCAACTATCCTTTTGTTATTAACAATTTATTTATTTATGAAATATCAATTATATTATTTAAATTTGGGATAATTAGGAAAATTCGACCGTGGCTCAAGCCACGCTTCGCACCCCTCTAGATCCGCCTCTGACTTGTACACCAGCATCTGTGACGTAAATTACTGATACCCGACTCCTTTTTATAGCCCTTCAATTTTGAATTTCGGGGTGAAGTTTCTATTGATAGTTCATAAAACAGGATACTTTCATCATTCGATTAGCAAATGAATCGTTTTCCCATTTATCAGGAAATTCATAAGAAAAAATTAAATTTGTCAAAATCACAAAATTTGAGAGGGCGAATGAAAGGATGTTCATTAGTGTTAAGCAGTGTTGAGCCATGTAAGAATGTTAATAATGAAATACCTAAACTTCTCCCAGATATTCAATACCTGCACTTGTCAGTATATACATAACATTATCTCTAGCACTCTCGTTATATTATGCATTGCTAGGCTTACATTTTCTAGCAGAATTACGATGAAATAACATTAAATGCATCTTTTGACTGTTTTGAGGTAACAAAAAGCAGCGCAAGGGAACATGCAGAAGACAAAACGTATGAACTGGAGTTAAGAACGAAGATTATATCGCAAACTCGTTTCCAGTCTCTCAGAGATTTAAGTTGATTTCTGATTTCAAAGGGCGTGTGATTTCTAGTGATTTCCTGATTTCTGACTTGATTTCTTGTGGTTTCTGAGGGGAGCATACGAGATTTCTGCCGTGTAGGACCCCTAGATATTTGCTAATTTCCCTCATACACAAGTTGGGCAATATATATGAAGTTAACAAACTTAAAAATATCTTATTCTCAATACCTCTGAACACTCGAGAACTCACCAGTATCCTTTTAACTTGACTATTTCGTGTCACTACGCGTCCTTGATCTTGGCTTGTTTCTCTGTTCAAGTCTGAAAAAACGTTCAAATGTCACATTCAAAGAACGCAGTTTGACAACCCTATATTATATCTCAGCAGTGATATCCTGGGAGTCAAGTTCACGATTTTCTTTGGCTACTCTGAGTAACCTGACGTCATTGCGGTTTCCCCGCTCCATGTTGAAAATTTTTCCTTGCAATTATGACTTCCCAAACGGAACTGTTATATGGCTAGCAATATGTGGGCGAGCCCCTATACGGTACAAGTATCACGTTTGACTTTTTACTTCAACACTATGGGTCAATTGCCGAATTTGCAGTGATTTAGTTAGGCAGTGTTTAAGGATTAGACAGTGAGTAGCTAAATAAGAACTACCAAAATCGTTGGAGTGCTCCTAGGGCATGAATTAACGACGCGTCACGCGAGAGAGGTATAAACAAAGACGTTTTGTTATGTAATACCTTATATAGAGCGTTTTCACTCACGTGATCGGTAACCCATTGGGGTGGTGAAACAATACGAAATATTTGAATAAGAAAGAGCTAATTCCCATACCGTACACCAATATGGCCGCCATTTCATTGTTTTGGTACACCAATATGGCCGCCATGACGTGAGATGGAAACGCTCTATAATACATGGATCGCGAATGTCGACTGCGCATCAGAATGACGCGTTCTAAGTCGGGATAAAACTTCTTTCAATTTATAACATTAGGCTGAGGAATTCAGTACAATGAGTTCAGAAATGTAAATGAAAATGCAAATGAAAACTGCAGCTTTAGCCTGATGTTATTTAATTCAGTTTCATCCCGACTCAGAACGCGTCATTCTGATGCGCAGTCGACATTCGCGATCCATGTATACCTAAACATTAAAAAGTTTCTGAAATCAGAAATGTTATGTTTACTACGGCTGCTTCAGACTCATGTTATACATGAACTACGTTTTATCCCGACTCAGATTGTATGCGAGGTCGAAACTCCGATTTCGTCAAAAGACCAAATCGTAGTTTCATTCAGGCCCACATGCAAATTAGGCGGCGATCAGACTGAGTGTCCGTGCCCAGTGCCCTGGGCACCGTGCCGGGCACGAGAACCAATCTGAAGAGGATTTTACGGTGCCCAACACTTTTAATCAAAACAACAACCATAAACTGAGCCAACAAACATTCTTAATAGGAACAAACAGTGGAAACACATCGAAGCACCAAAACTATCCAGGGTTTGGTAACATGTCTGAACACCAGTGCATTTAGTGCCCATTCCCGAGCACTGGGCACGGGCACACTGAACGCCGCCTTAGTTTCCTATTCAATTTGGGCCCCTATGCAAATTACATCGTGTCTATTAAAGCATAACGGGAAGATAACATAGGCTGGGACTGTTTTTTCATGTTTTGAGTTCATTATTTTTAGACACTACTTTTGGGATTATTGTCAAGGATAATCGATAAGCAAATTTTATCCTTATAGAATACCTAAACATTAAAAAATTTCTGAAATTAGAAATGTTATGTTTACTACGGCTGCTTAAAACACAGGGAGCCCATCTTGGCAGCGCGTGAGCACCCCGTGGCAGACTCGAAAGACGCGCGGGGGACTGTGGCAGGGGATTTAAAAAAACGAAAAACGGTTACCGGAAGCGGGAAAAAAGGCGGGAAAAAGGAAAAAACGGGGGGAAAGGGGGGGAGGGAGAGGAAAAAATATAAGGGATGAAACAACAAACGTTCAACGTGGAATGTGTTCCGCAAGTAGGTAGGCTACAAGTAGCCAGGACATCGCGTATCGTCGGGAGCCACCGTTGGAATACTGAAACCGACTGAAACTCAGAGTCAGATGAACGTGTAATAAATCAATAATTCTGAGACTTCCCGCTTTATCCGAAAAGCTTATCGTAGGATTTCGTAGCTACCCGAAGTGTCAACGATGATGTAGTGTCCTAGCTACTTGCGGAACACATCTCTCGAAAATACGATATGTAATTTAGCTGCAAAATCACGGCTAAAAGGTGAGGTTTTGCCTCATTTTCATTATATTTTGATAAATGAATCATTATCACAACTACTTCGCTCAATTGTCTTACAATTTTAATACCTATAGGCGCTTAAAACGATGTTCAAAACAAGGAAGAATTCGTGTTTCATCCCTTTTTTATTTTCCTAAACACACCACGATCGAGTGTACCACAGGGCACGCTCTGCCAAGATGGGCTCCCTGTGCTTAAAGGTGCTGTCCACTCCGTTTTGCGCATGTACGAAACTAATGTTTACTTCTTTGTTTATAAAAATATTTACTGATACCTTATTGAAGATTGTAAGCTTTTCTTGCTTCCTCTTTATCACTTGTACCCAAAACAAAACATTTTCAGAAGAAATAGAAGAAATCCGAAGAGATATCCTCATCGAATCGCTTGGTTTTCTGCCATGTCCCTTCTAACGGTTTACATTGAGGTGAGTACTTCATCTAATTATCTACGAATGTCATGTTTGAGGGTCCCGATAAACAAAGATGCGGATCATGCGCAGAACAGAGTGGACAGCACCTTTAAGTCTCATGTTATAAATGAACTACGTTTCATCCCAACTCAGATCGTACGCGCAGTCGAAACTCCAATTTGGTCTATAGTCAGCATTTTTGCACGGAAGTTCGTAAATAACGGTTGAACAGCGTTTCTGCAATCGGTCCTATATGAGTGTTACTATAGGACGCAAATTTGAAATAATTCGCAGACAAATTCAAGTAAGGTATATCAAAGGCGCTCTATCAGCTGCCATACGACACAGTTCAGACCTCACATCGCAGCTAACATGTTAGGTGTTGATTTTATGGAAAGAGGAAAACCAGAGATCCTAGCGAAAAACCTTCGAAGCACAGGAGATATCAACTACAACTCCACTCACATGAGTTCCAAGCTCGACAACGGGATCATTCCCAAGCGGTCACCCATCCAAGTACTAATTTAGGTTACTACTAATCTCCACGTTACTATGTTAGTACTGTACACAAATCCTTGTTAATCTTTATTATGCTTTAATTTATCCATTTCTAATTTATGGAATAATTACATGGGGTAATACCGTAAAGTTCCCAAAGTAACGACCCCTCGAAAGTAGCGACCCCCCGAAAGTAAGGATAAAATTCAGTGTTTGCTAATAAATCCTGAAAATAACGATATTCCCGAAAGTTACGACCCCCCGAATGTTACGATTTCAAACAAAAGTCAACTTGTTGCTTTTTAACAAGATACGAAATAAATGTATTACATTGTCTCATGTTTAACTTTAATAATTATACACAAGTCGAGTTAATTATTATCGAAACTACTATGAAATGAATTGAAATATTAAACTCTCGCTATTACGGACACCCCGCTATTACGGACACCCCGCTATTACGGACACCCCGCTATTACGGACACCCCGCTATTACGGACACCCCGCTATTACGGACACCCCGCTATTACGGACACCCCGCTATTAAGGACACCCCGCTATTACGGACACCCCGCTATTAAGGACACCCCGCTATTAAGGACACCCCGCTATTACGGACACCCCGCTATTACGGACACCCGCTATTAAGGACACCCCGCTATTAAGGACACCCCGCTATTAAGGACACCCCGCTATTACGGACACCCCGCTATTAAGGACACCCCGCTATTAAGGACACCCCGCCATTACGGACACCCCGCCATTAAGGACACCCCGCCATTAAGGACGCCCCGCTAAGATGGACACCCCGCTATTAAGGACACCTCGTTATTAAGGACACCCCGTTATTAAGGACACCCCGTTATTAAGGACACCCCGTTATTAAGGACACCCCGTTATTAAGGACACCCCGCTATTACGGACACCCCGCTATTACGGACACCCCGCTATTAAGGACACCCCGCTATTAAGGACACCCCGCTATTAAGGACACCCCGCTATTAAGGACACCCCACTATTAAGGACACCCCGCTATTAAGGACACCCCGCTATTAAGGACACCCCGCTATTAAGGACACCCCGCTATTAAGGACACCCCGCTATTAAGGACACCCCGCTATTACGGACACCCCGCTATTAAGGACACCCCGCTGTTACGGACGCCCCGCTATTAAGGACACCCCGCTATTAAGGACACCCCGCTATTAAGGACACCCCGCTATTAAGGACACCCCGCTATTAAGGACACCCCGCTATTAAGGACACCCCGCTATTAAGGACACCCCGCTATTAAGGACACCCCGCTATTACGGACACCCCGCTATTAAGGACACCCCCTATTAAGGACACCCCGCTATTAAGGACACCCCGCTATTAAGGACACCCCGCTATTAAGGACACCCCGCTATTAAGGACACCCCGCTATTAAGGACACCCCGCTATTACGGACACCCCGCTATTAAGGACACCCCGCTGTTACGGACGCCCCGCTATTAAGGACGCCCCGCTATTAAGGACACCCCGCTATTACGGACACCCCGCTATTACGGACACCCCGCTATTAAGGACACCCCGCTATTAAGGACACCCCGCTATTACGGACACCCCGCTATTAAGGACACCCCGCTATTAAGGACACCCCGCTATAGAGGACACCCCGCTATTAAGGACACCCCGCTATTAAGGACACCCCGCTATTAAGGACACCCCGCTATTACGGACACCCCGCTATTACGGACACCCCGCTATTACGGACACCCCGCTATTAAGGACACCCCGCTATTAAGGACACCCCGCTATTACGGACACCCCGCTATTAAGGACACCCCGCTATTAAGGACACCCCGCTATAGAGGACACCCCGCTATTAAGGACACCCCGCTATTAAGGACACCCCGCTATTAAGGACACCCCGCTATTACGGACACCCCGCTATTACGGACACCCCGCTATTAAGGACACCCCGCTGTTACGGACGCCCCGCTATTAAGGACGCCCCGCTATTAAGGACACCCCGCTATTAAGGACGCCCCGCTATTATGGACACCCCGCTATTAAGGACATCCCGCTATTAAGGACACCCCGCTATTAAGGACACCCCGCTATTAAGGACACTCCGCTATTAAGGACAGTTGGTAAATCCCCGGTCGAAACTACTATGAAATGTATTGAAATAACTCTCGCTATTACGGACTCTTGCTATTACGGATACCCCACTATTAAACAGTCGGTAAATCCCCGGCCAAAACTACTATGAAATGTATTGAATAACTCTCGCTATTACGGACTCTCGCTATTACGGAATTGCGGACACTTCATGTGGTCCCCAACAAACATTTTTATTGTTCTACTCTCGTTACAACGGACACCTTGGGCGTATTTTTCTCTCGACACATGAAAGTGAATGACTTTTTAATTTATCGAGTGACATATTTATGTTACTGATTCATGTTACCGTTGTATTTTTGGTTTTGGAATAAAAAAAGATATTTGAATACAAATTTTTGACTTGTATTTTGACTTTAGTTTGATAGTTTGATAGTTTATTTGACACTAAACTTACAGCTCCAGAATATATCTAATTCTACTGCTGAAATATGTTAGGTTTACAAAGATATTAAGAAAGATAAACTAATTTTTACAAGTATTTTGTTTAAGAAAATGAATAAGATTAGACTAAAATTCTTGAAAATACACATTCACTTACACATATACGCAGACTTATAATTTGTTACTAAAACACTCTCTACTAGTGCTATAATTTAAATTAGGTTAAAACCCAGCATATTCATGGTAAAAACAGTTTCTAAGTTATTCAGAAAACTTATTAGAGTTATAAGTAATAAAACTGTTCCTAAATCTGTTCGTTTTATGAAGTGGCACGTTAAATTTCCTATTTTTACGCAAAAAGTGGCTGTTGTCATTATTTAATGGCGGTAACAAATCCGTTAATTTGTGCTCAGGGTTATTGACTATGTCCTTAAAAAGTTTTGTTGTTAATTCCTGTCTTCTATCGTAAAGTGATGGGGTGTTCGTGTTCCTCAATGCTTCTTTGTAGTGTTGATCTGGGAATATTATTCGAAAAGCTCGTTTCTGAAGTCTTTCAAGATCATCAGACAGATATTTGGGTAATGAGTCGTGAAATGCTTGGCACGCATACTCGATGACTGGTCGGATACAGGTGGAGTAGAAAAGGATTAGGTCGTTAGCTGGTAATTTCGCTCGTTTTAATTGTCTT
The DNA here is from genome assembly GCA_964035015.1 of Corallium rubrum. Taxonomy (NCBI): domain Eukaryota; kingdom Metazoa; phylum Cnidaria; class Anthozoa; order Scleralcyonacea; family Coralliidae; genus Corallium; species Corallium rubrum. The sequence continues at coordinate 222,859 of CAXIUP010000288.1, read as the reverse complement.
AAAAAATATAGGCGAGGTGCGACCTTTTTACAAACGTGTGAAATATGACTATTCCACTTCAGGTTATTTGAGATGGTTAGACCCAGCAATTTTACCGATGTTACACGTTCGACAATTTTCCCATTAATAGTAATTGGCTGGAACTCACGTGTGGATGGTGCAAAGCTTATACAAAACTCTTTGCATTTTGATTCGTTTAACTGGAAGCCATCGGCTGTTGATTTCTGGTTAAATTCATCTACGTACTTTTGTAAGTTACTTGAGCCATCGCTACAAACTGATTCCGACAAGGATGAGTCGTCAACATATTTCCATAAATCATTAACGTCCTTAACACTTAGATCATTAATCATAATACAAAATAACCACGGGCCGAGCTTTGTGCCTTGAGGGACGCCGGCTGGGACCTTGCCCCATTCGGAATGGCAATCTTGGCTGAGTTTCACCCTCTGTTCTCGGTCAGTCAGAAAGTCTAAGATCCAAAGCATAACAGACCTCGGTATGCTATACTTTGTTAACTTCTCCGATAAAATATTATGGTCTATTAAGTCAAACGCTTTACGGAAGTCAAACGTCATAACTCGAGTTGTTGAACCGTTGCCATCCGTATCCTTATTCCAAGTGTGTAGCATGCTTATAAGAGCATATGTCGTGCAACTATCCGGCACCGTCCCAAATTGTTTACTATCGATCAATTCCATCACTGCTGGCTTCACATAAATCATTACAACAAATTCTTCTGCGAGTTTCGATAGAATAGGTGTAAGTGAAATAGGGCGTAACTGACGATTGATATCCTGGATGGGCTTTTCTTTCGGTATTGGAACTACGTCCGCCTTCTTCCAAACTGGCGGTAGGGTACATTCCCGATAAGAACAGTTCAAAATGGCCGCTATCGGGCCAGCTAATAGATCTGCGTTTTCTTTTAGGAGCCACGACGGTATGCCATCCGGACCATGAGCTTTTTTGGGATTAAGTTTGAGAAGGTTTCGAAAAACAGCATTCGATGTTACAGTAATTACTGTATCACTTTGTACAGGTTGGATGAAATGTTGACGAGGTACTGATGATAACGGCGCATATCTAGCCATGGGGGCCAAAAAGGCATTATTAATCTCGTTGGCTAAATCTCTTTTATCTGAGCTAGAAGTGTCATCTCCTGGTCTCAAAGCTTTCACAATTTCATCTGAGGTTCCCCCGATTACATTCATTCCACTAAGCTTTTTAACTTCTTTCCACCATGCTGATGGTTTACATTGTTTTAAATGGTGAACGCTATTTTCGTAATATTTTGCCCGACATTTTTTTCTTTGGCGGTTGATTTGATTCCTCAGCTTTTTAAATTCTGTGGTACTTTTCTGGTTAAGGGCTTTTTGTCGTTTCCTTATAAGACCTTTCAATGTTGTGTTCATCCATGGAGGTTCATTTAATCTGACAGTTTTATTACGTAGCGGAATAATTGAATCCAACCCATTGTTAATTATTGTTTGGAATAAGGATGTTTTTTCTTTACATGAGTGGCCTGTGTTAAGCAAGGTGGGAATGTCTACCATCTCTAAATATTTCCTTACAGCAAGGCGAGAACTAGGTCTCAAGTCTCTCACTTTTACTGTTGCTGTTGATGTTCCTTTAACTTGTGATCGTTTAATTGGTCTAATCTCAATGGTCACGTGATCGGATAACCCAAACGGAGCACATTTGGTAGGTTTGTCGTAATAAGTGCTAAGATTTGTTAGGACTATATCGAGCGTATTATTCCCACGTGTGGGGAAGTTTACGAGTTGTTTCAGATTATAACACGATCTTAGTCTCGACACATTTAACTTATTAAAGTCACCAAGGATAATAAGGCCACAGTTGGGAAAACGCGACTCTAATAGTGACAAACAATTTGAAAGATAGTCCAACATGTCTGAATTGTCTGCGCTGGGAGGGTGGTATACTGTGCCAACTATCAGGTTAGTAATTCCTCTGGGTAGTCTATTGGGTCGGATGTTGATCCACAGTATTTCAAATGAACTGTTATAAAGTTCATCAAGCACTGTAAAAGCTATGGAATCTTTAATATAAACACAAACACCACCATGGGTGCCTTCGACCCTGTCTCTACGAATTAGGTTATATCCTTGTATATTGATAACATTATCGTGAATGTGACTCTGTAGCCAAGTCTCTACCAGACTGACAAATTCATAATTACCACAGCGTATTACTTCACGTACTTCGTCTATTTTTGGAGACAGTGACATCACATTTGATAGCAGAAACGAGGGGACATATTCTGTCTCGGACCCCTTAGGTTTATTGGTCGAAAGGTCTATAGAAATGCAGTTAGCGGGGTTATGTCCTTTAATCTCATGTCTAGTACTGTGTACTTATTTATCACAGTTTCAACTTGCAGAGAGATCGTAAAGCATACACTGTCCATTCTCTTGTGCTGAAGCAATAAGCACTGGATCACTTTCATAATTAAAACATACAGAAGCCACAAAACTAGAAATAAACTGGACATTTTAAAGCAAAAAAGCAGTAATATGACATTGTAGTGACATTTTACAACCTGAAATCGGGATATTTTCATCGCATCCGGCTATTGCGGACTCTCGTTATAACGGACACCAAATGACGGTCCCCAGGGTGTCCGCTATAACGAGAGTTAACTGTGTTAAGAGGTAGGGGTTGATTTTTGTAGGGGAGGAAAACCGGAGAACCCGGCGAAAAACCCTCGAAGCACAGGAAAGACCAACTAAACTCTACTCACATGAGTCTCAAGCTCAAGCACGGGGTCATTCCCAAGCGGTCACCTATCCAAGTACTAACCTCGTCTAACCTGGCTTAAACTTTGGACTGCAGTAGTGAGAGGCAGCGAGCTAATAGAACACGCCACCCATACTAAGTAAGTAAGCGACTTTATTACTCGGGCTACCTGTGGTAACCGAGTCTAGTTTCGGTCGTGTTTTTTGGGGGTCGCGATATTGCCCCAACAGTCTTTGCGAAACTGAGGCATGTGACACTTGCCTTCTTTCTTTTCGATCGCGTGGTTCGAAGTGGTTCGGTAGTGTTTTTGTCAGCTGCTTGTTATATTTCGATCTGGGTTATATTCCGCCGTCTCGATCAGGACAAACTGATTATAATCATCGCTTGAATCTATACCGAAGCTAGCACTGTAGATTGCACTGTAGGTTATTTTGTACTTTTTAACAAACGCTTAATATGTGCACGCTGTTTCGTGCACAGGCTATGCCAAGCTGCATTGCTATGAGTAGCCCGAGTGAACGCCTAAGCAGACGTCTTGTTTTAATGCACCAATCAATTGAAAGCCCGACTCCCCCAACCCGGGACTGGGTGGGGATTTGATTTGTTAAAATTTGATTTTGCATAAAATGCTTTCAAATGCTATAAAATTCCCCACATTTCCCCCAGTACCGGATGCCCGGGGAGGCATCTACCTTGTCCCGGGGTGGGGGGAGTCGTGCTTTTAATTGCTAGGTGCATTAAAGAAGGTGACACATGACAGTATTTCGAAATACTGATAACCTAGTGGCCCTCGTTTGAGATTAAAAATACAGATTAAATCTAATATTACAAAGAATATACGGTCATGCAACTACTTAAGATTTTAAAACTAAATAATGATACTAAAAATAGTATTTACGTAACAAAGTTATATTGATTATAATATAAATTTAAAATTCTACTAATCTGGTCTAAAACGACTTAAAATATAAACAGTATCATATCTAAATCTATCTATTTCGTATCATTAAAATAACCGTTCACTTTCTGAGCGTCGAGATTATGCTTGAATAGTGTTCTTTTAAAACGTTTGTTTGACTTTTTTTAACATTTGGACCGAGATTGTTCCAGTTTTTGATTGTCCTTATAAGAATAGAGCTAAATTCCCATAGGATAAAGATGGTACACCAATATGACCACCATTTCATTGTTTTGGTACACCAATATGGCCGCTGTGACGTTAGATGAAAACGATCTATTATGATCACTTTCAAGCAAACTTTAGTTTGTAAAACATTCAAAAACAATAAAAATCACTTGGCGTGCATGCAGCCTCGTGATTTTCATTATTCTCTCACGTTTTACAAACACTCGAGAACAATGAAAATTACTTGGTTAATGGCCTCGTGATTTTCATTGTCCTCACGTGTTTGTAACCCCTGGTAAAACACTCCAACTCGTTTATGAACCCTGGTACAAATCCTAAACAGGATCCTATAGGATCCTACAGGATCCTGTAGGATCCTGTCAGGATCCTAAATATAACAGGATCCTAACCAGGATCCTGACAGGATCCTGAACTTAGCAGGATCCTAACCAGGATCCTGACAGGATCCTGAACTTAGCAAGATCCTAACCAGGATCCTGACAGAATCCTGAATTTAGCAGGATCCTAACCAGGATCCTGACAGCATCCTGAACTTTGCAGGATCCTAATCAAGATCCTGACAGGATCCTAAACTTAACAGGATCCTAACCTAGGATCCTGAACTTTGCACGATTCTAACCAGGATCCTGACAGCATCCTGAACAGTGTTACTAGAGGAAGAAACTAGAGTAAACTAAATTAGCTTTATTTATACTGAATAGCCTTAGCAGTCATATTTAAGCTGTTCTCTCTGGAAGTCAAGTACAGGTATTAAGGAGTATCTCTTATTGGTTCAGTGTTACTACAAGAGGAAGCTATGCAGGATCCTAATCAATATCCTGACAGGATCCTAAACTTAACATGATCCTAACCAGGATCCTGACAGGATTCTAATTTACAGAAGCCTATAATCAAAATCTTGGTTAGGGAACTCAGAATCTTTGTTAGGGAACATCCTGAAATCAATACAAAGATCTTTTTATGAAGGATACCATTATTTAAAACTAGACATTCTAGGATCCTGAGTAGGATCCTACCAAGAAAATCTAGGTTCCTGAGCAGGATCCTACCAAGAAAACCTAGGATCCTGAGTAGTATCCTGCCAGGAAAATCTAGGATCCTGAGTAGGATCCTACTAGGAAAATCTAGGATCCTGAGTAGGATCCTAGCAGGAAAATCTAGGATCCTGAGTAAGATCCTACCAACAAAATCTAAGATCCTGCGTAGGATCCTACCAAGAAATCTAGGATCCTACCAACAAAATCTAGGAACATGAGTATGATCCTACCAAGAAATCTAGGATCCTGAGAAGGATCCTTGCTCCAAGTCCGCCTCTTTCTGCTGGGAGAGAGGCAGGTGGGTGGGAGGAAAGGTCGGCACTCAGCAGGAGCAACTCTAGATCCTACCAGGAAAATCTAGGATCCTGACAATTAATAGCAGCACCCTGGGCTGGATCTTCCTGGGAAAATATACTGTAGGATCCTAACATAAATTATGTTAATAACAAAGAAACTGATCAGTCATTCCCAGTTAAGGTGACTCCACACAGCTTCTTGAAAAATGGAAAATACAAGTTTGAGAGTCCAAAACATGTGCATAAACAATTCGGGAAAAGAATAAAACTAAATGTTATGCATAGTTAAACAGTCTGACAATCAAAAACTGTTACAATTACCCTTGCCAATTACCCTTCAAACTAGTTTAATTCGAAAAAAACGAGTAATCAATAGGCCGATTTTAGAAAAATTCTGTAGAACGAGTAATTTTTTTTCCGGAAAAATATTTTTTAAAAATATCGTTCTACAGAATTTTTTTAAAATCAGCCTATTGATTACTCATACTATAAGAAATGTTTTAACGAAAGAAAAATTGGGGGTCACCAAAGTTTTTTTCGAATTAAACTAGTTTGAAGGGTAATTGGCAGCCATTTTGAAACGTAATTGTTGCCATAGCAACAACTGTTGCTATTTATTTGGTAACAGTTTTTTTAATCACCTGTTTTGGACTCTCAAACTTCTCTCTTCGAGTCTTTGACAAATAAAATCAGACAAAGTAATGTAATGAAAGGGCCATTTTGGTCGGCTCAAGAAAGAATTACTAAGAACTTACAGAATCTTGTATTAAAGACCTTGTAAAATCCCGCCAAAAATCTTGTAGAATACAATATTACGTCTGACATACAATTTATCGATCTATCGACGCATTACGCGAGACCTGGTAATGAGTCACGTAATTGTCACATGACACTAGCGCATAAAAATTTAAATTGTGAAGCAGTAAGAATGGTCGTTAGCGACGTTTAGATGCTGGAGAGGCAAAGTTTCTTACAATTGGATCAAACTTTTACAACGAATTAGCTTTGTCGACTTGGTTGATGAGATGACTAACAAATATCACCGCTTTTCAGTGTATATATACTCGAAATTTGGACTAAGACGTGCCATAATGAATATCATTCAGCGCAGTGCCGCAGATTAGTATAAATATAAACCGACGATTATACTCAGGTAAGGTTAAACTTATTTTATTCCCGAGATTTAGTGTCATTTCCTTGACTGCATGTGCTAGATGCGGCTTATTTTTGGTGCTTGATAGCTAATATAGCCAATAGCTTCACATAGACTTCAATTTCAAGATAAATTGTAACTAAAAATCTACAGTTTAAAACCAGTCACAGTTGTTGTTCGAATGTTCTCAGGATGTCGCCGCTTGATAGCGACGTAGTGTACAATATAATTCAGTTTGTAACTGAGAAAAATTAGATTTGACTAGTCTTTTGTAGTTACAGCCTTCAGGTAACCTAATTGGTGCCTAGGTTTGTTGAAGTTTGTCCATCTGATGGAACTGATGAGTGTAATAGTCTGGCATTGGGCAACAGTAGAAATGGGGTTATTAATTGTTGATTTGTTGCTGTCTAGGACTCTAAGTTTGCTGATGGAGCTTCCTTTGACAAGTACATGTACAATTGTCTGGAATTATACAGAGTAAAATTACTATGAATACAGTATTAATAAAATAAAGTAATATAATAGCTCAGGGGAGGAATGGGTTACAGTAAAATGCCCTGTACCATGGCCACCTAACAAAGTTTTGAATAAAAGTTATTTTTAAGCCAATCAAACCTGGATATACTCAAAAAAGTGAAAACAGTGGACTTTCTCATTACTGTGAGGTGTGGATAAATAAAATTGTGTCTGATCACTGCCTCACTCTACTGCGGCTTAATTGTTGGATGGTCAATGTAAAATTTTGCATGTTTATTAATTTTAACTTATTGTCTGTGGATGCTTCCATATTTAAATTCTTTTTATTTTTTACCAGCTTTTGTTTTATATAGCCATGACTTTCTAAGGGCTTATAACAATTGGTATTGCATTGAAATTGTTAATGTAGTTACAGTAGATAATAATTGGAAAATATGGAAGTATAAATAAGTTTTGTGGAAACACCAAGCTTTCAGCCTGTTGACTCAGGCCTTCATCAGAGCAATGACAACAAGTTGTTGGCTCACGTCATTTATAAACTTCGCAACTGATTAATTAAATCACGTAAGAATACAATGGCGTATCACGTTAATTTTATTAATTAGAAAACAAAATCAAGAATGTTCTCTGAAAATAGAATTAATAAAATAAAATTAATGTGATACACCATTGTATTCTTATGTGATTTAATTGATCAGAAGTTTATAAATGACGCGAGCCAACAACTTGTTGTCATTGCTCTGATGAAGGCCTGAGTCAACAGGACAAAAGCTTAGCAAAGAAATAGTTTACGTGGTGTTTCCACAAACTTATTTATATTACATTATCACCATGAAAACTTTCAAAGAATTAAATATGGAAGTATCCACAATTTATTATTTACTAGCTAATGTATTATATACACTAGTACTGAAAATTTGTACTTGTACAGTAGTCCCTCAGATATATTAACAATTAATAATGACAAATAAATTGTTCTAGCAGTACAATATTTTGTGTTTTACTGTATATTTTACCTGCACATTATTCTAGAGGATTTCATATATTATAATCCTCATGCCACAAGATCTAATTAGAGGATTTCACATATTCTAGGAAATCCTACAGGATTTCATGTATCTTGCACAGGATCCTATACAAGATCCTGTAGGATGCTGTACAAGATCCTGTAGGATCCTATAGAAGATCCTGTAGGATCCTGTAGGATATTGTATAAGATCATGTAGCCAGTAGGATCTACAGATCCTATAGGATCCAGTATAAGATCCTGTAGGATCCTAAGTAGGATCCTATAAGTTCTTGTACAAGATCCTACAGGATCTTGTAGGATCCTACTCAGGATCTTGTAGGATCCTACTCAGGATCCTACAGGAAGATTCTGTAGGATCCTATAGGATCCTACAGGATCCTGTAGGATCCTACCCAGGATCCTGTAGGATCCTGTATGATCCTACTCAGGATCCTATAGGATCCTATAGGATCCTGACAGGATCCTACAGGATCCTAGTAGGATCCTAGTTTAAGAAAATTTAGGATCCTGTTAGGATCCTGTTAGGATCCTGTTAGGATCCTGTAGGATCCTGTTAGGATCCTGTTAGGATCCTACCAGGATCCTGATCAGGATTTCTACCAGGGAAATATTACTTCTACACCTGACACTGTGCCTTTAACTGTAACAGTGAGACAACAAGTTTGACTTCCTATTGAAGTTTTGTTTGTTTGGAAATTGTTTCCCTCCTTCCCATCCACCTCAAAAACCACTCACAGCTCAGATGGTCTGAGCAATTTCTGAATTTATTATATGCATGACAAAATGCTACATCCTGATTGGTTGAGAGGAGTATAATTATTTTATTAATTGTACTACAGTACAATTACTAAAAATAGAGAAGGCCCTGGCAACGATGTTGACAATAAAATTCAAAATGGAAATTTTCACATTTCCAATGACTTGTGGTAAACTATAAAAATTCCATGTAAATATTTTGAAATGAGTACAGAGAACACTGAGATGAAAATGTTTCTTGTCAAGTAATGAAACAAGATGTTTTCAAAGGTGTGAGGGAGTATAAAGCGTACATGTTGTAATTTGTCATGCATATAATAAATGAGTAATCATATGATTTTGCTCGTACAATTAAGGATTTACACTACTCGTGATATTTGAAAATTATGCCAAATTGCACTCGCCTAACAGCTCATGCAATTTTGGCAAAATTTTCAAATATCACTTGTAGTGTAAATCCTTAATTGTACTATCATATGATTACCTATACTAACATAGCACAATATACAACACAAAAATAATACGATATATCATTTGAATAATTTTTACCTCTACTATTCAAATTTTAGGTTGTTGGGGTCTTGTCGGGAAAACATATTTTGCAAATTATGCTAATTTATGCTAGTTATAAAAATATTATAATCTATAAGAAAAAGATAATTATTTAGGCAAATTATTTTACCAACAAACTTTGTATTCATAAAATGAAAAGCAACATTTCACAAATTCAAATTGAAAAAATCAACGCAATACAATAAAACGCAAATATGTTATTGCTTTTTGAAGAGCGATGGTGCAACATAAATGGCAAATTGACCGAGATGATTTTCGTCAAATTTTACCACATTATTACTAATCTACGAAATAATTACAACAAACAAATGCTTATACTTACTTTAGGAGTTGTTAGAGTGTAAATTTTCATTGGTTTGGCTTGTATTTCGGGAGACAAATCCACGTTCTTCTCCCTTGCCTGGACGAAAAATCGCTGAAAATCTGTGATTCGGAGTTCTCGAAGATTCAGGTCAGCGGATATTTGGAGTGGAGTGAATACTTCATAGCATATCGTTATAAAGGTTTCGCCATTCAAGGAGTAACGAGATTGCTTGCCTGAGAAATGTTCGATGGCTGCTTAACATACTTCATTCTATATATAATATATTTACGTAATTACTGAATGACATCATAGCTGACTCATGGCAAGTCACAAATATTACTAATTGGTTACAAGTACTTATTAAGCGTTCAGTGATCAAATAACGTCTAGTTAATTAATATCATCAATAGCGCCCACTGCCGGAAGCCTATTTGCATCTTGTTCATCACTGATGAAGACACTAGATCGGAGTGTCGAAACGTTGGGTCATGAACCATAACTTTTTAAACTACAATCAGTGACAAAAGTCTTGGGACACTTCAACCTAAAGGCATAGGCGTAGAGTATGGGGGGGGGGGGGGGCTGAGCCCTCACATCAGCCCCCCCCCCCCCCACCTCATCAATCACCATTGCAAAATTATAGGTTACTCGTTAGGCTAAAGTAACTGTTACAGCCTCATTCCTGTCAGCCAAAAGCACCCATATACAGTGATAAGTCAACCCAGTTGTAGTGTCCCAAATAAGTAGGCTTTGAGTCACGTGACTATAGAAACGCGGGAACGAGGATGGGGAGAGAGAGAGGGGGAGAGCACATGTAAGAGAACAGAAGTGGATGAATAAAAGTGTTTAGAGGCGTAGAGTTGAATACTATAACTGGCGACGAGGACAAAACAAAAAAGGAAACGCACAATGGCGAAAGTTATTGACTTGCCCGCAATCCAACCGTTCTCAGTTGCAGATACTCACTCGTTATCCCAACGGTGGGAGAAATGGAAGAAATCATTGGATTATTACCTTCGAGCGTCGGGAATCACTGATCAAAAACAAAAGCGTGCCATTTTACTCCACCTGGCCGGAGCAGACGTGCAAGACATTTTTGAGACTCTAACCAACACTGGCGACGATTACAAAACTGCTCTCGACAAGCTGACCGAACATTTTCAACCTTGCCAGAACATTCCCTTCGAGCGCCATGTTTTTCGACAAACATTTCAAGGTCCAGACGAATCCCTGGACAAGTTCGTTACTCGCCTTCGCATCCTCAGCAAAACGTGCCAGTTCGGTGAAAATGCTTCAGAAATGATTCGCGACCAAGTAATCGAGAAATGTGCATCGACAGCTCTTCGACGTCGTGTACTACGCGAGCGAGATCTCACTTTAGAGACGTTGCTCTCACTTGGTCGTGCTTTCGAACAATCAGAACATCAGGCTGCGAGCATCGAGCATGCCGTCGATTCATCTGCCCACCTCAATGCCATACGAAACAACAGGACTTCTCTGACACCGCCACGCCATAACTCTGAGCCAGATAACGAATCTCGACGAGCAGGACGACGTACTTTCTGTTATTGTTGTGGGAACGAAGGCCACCGAGCCAAAGACGCCAATTGTCCAGCGCTGAACCAGACCTGTCGCAATTGTGGAAAACTAGGCCACTTTGCTCGGATTTGTCGACAGTTGCCTAACCGAAAACCACCAACGTCAGAGGTAAACAAACACGAATATGCTAAACAAATTGAAGTCCACGACGTCGACGACGAATCCTCCGGGGACGAGTGGTTGTTTACTTTGAATAATTCACAGGCCAAAGAAGATGGTGCGGCCAATGTCGAAATCGAAGATGTCCAAATCAACTTTCTTATTGATTCGGGAGCCAGTGTTAACGTACTCGATCTCGACACCTACCATCGACTGAGATCTCTCAAAGGAGTTAAACTTATGCCTTCTAATCTTCGTGTTTTCCCGTACGGGTCTACAACACCGCTAAATGTCCTAGGAACAATATCCGGTCGGGTAAAGTACAACAGTCGAGAAATCTTAGCGAAGTTCGTGGTAGTCAATACTCAGTCAGCGGGGTGTCTCCTCGGTCGGAAAACTGCTACACAACTTGGCCTCCTTCATGTTGGACCCCAAGTCAACTCCCTAAATGTGAGTGCATCTACAAATGCTCTTCGTGAACAGTATCCAAGAGTTTTTGATGGTGTGGGAAAGCTTACAAATTTCCAACAGAAAATCTGCACTGACCCTTCTATCAAACCAGTTGCACAACCTTCACGACGGATTCCATTCCATGTCCGCAAACAAGTTTCAGCCAAACTTGAAGAACTTGAGAGACTCGATGTCATTGAACCAGTGAGTGGCCCAACGCCTTGGGTCTCCCCGTTAGTTGTTGTACCAAAACCAAGTGGAGAAGTTCGTATTTGCGTAGATATGCGCCGTGTCAACACAGCCGTGATTCGAGAAAGGTACCCCATCCCCACCATTGAAGAAACACTCCACGACCTCAATGGAGCAGCAGTTTTTTCCAAATTAGATCTTAAATGGGGATACCATCAAATTGAATTAGATGAACAATCTCGTGAGCTCACAACATTTACTACTCACAAAGGCTTGTTTCGTTACAAACGTTTGATGTTTGGCATTTCTGCTGCACCGGAAATGTATCAACATACAATTCAACAAGTATTACAGGGTTTACCAGGTGTCAAGAACATTTCAGATGACATCATAGTATTTGGGAAAGACCAAGTGGAGCATGACCAAAACTTACACCAAGTACTCACCCGACTCCAAGAGCGACAGCTTACCTTAAACAGTGACAAATGTAAGTTCAATGTACCTGAAATCACATTTTTTGGATGTGACATTTCTGCTGCAGGACTACGACCAAACAATCAAACCACCGAAGCCATCCACAATGCCCCAACACCAACTAATGGCTCGGAAGTTCGAAGTTTTCTGGGATTGGCAAATTTCTGCAGCCGTTTCATACCAGATTTTTCCACTATTGCTTATCCTCTTCGACAACTAACCCGCAAGTCTGTCCAATGGGTATGGAGAAGTGAGCATCAGACCGCTTTTGATAACCTGAAGAATGCATTAACCAGCACTGATGTAATGGCTCATTACGATCCAGCTGCTCCTACACAGTTACGAGTTGATGCCAGTCCCGTGGGCCTTGGTGCTATTCTAACACAAACTCAGGACGGTGAAATAAAGCCCATAGCATACGCTAGTCGCACACTCACAAGTGTGGAGACACGATACTCACAAACTGAACGTGAGGCATTGGCAGTGGTGTGGGGTTGTGAGAGGTTTCATCTTTACCTTTATGGCACTAACTTTGACCTTCTCACAGATCACAAACCTTTGGAGGTGATCTACAGTCCCACCTCAAAGCCACCTGCTCGAATAGAACGATGGGGTCTACGTTTACAGCCATACACATTCCGGCTTAAATATTCACCTGGTGTCAACAATCCTGCGGATGTTCTGTCTCGGCTGCCCTTGTCAAACCAAGTCACCAGAGAACGAAATGTCGCCGAACAGTACATTCACTACATCGCCCACAATGCAGTGCCAAAAGCCATGACAATCGCCCAATTGGAAGATGCAAGCAAGAAAGATCCTGTCCTCAAACTGGTTCACGAGTACACCATGTCTGGAAAATGGCAGAAAACCAGTGAAACGCGCCCGTTCTTCAGCATCAAGGAGGAATTTTCAACACTGGGTAACTTACTTCTTCGCGGAACACGCATTGTGATTCCATCAAGTCTTCGACAGACCACACTTCAACTGGCGCATGAAGGGCATCAAGGGATTGTTCGAACCAAACAGTTGATGCGGGAAAAAGTTTGGTGGCCGGGAATTGATAGAGAAGTCGAGGATCTAATCCGTTCCTGCATTTCGTGTCAAGCACAAAGGCCACAAGCGAGTCCGCCACCCCTCGTCATGACACAGATGCCAACAAGCCCCTGGAGCGTTCTACATGCTGATCTATGCGGGCCATTTCCATCTGGCGAGTCACTCTTGGTTCTGGTGGATTCATGCTCTCGCTGGCCGGAGGTTTTTATAATGAAGAGTACAACCGCAACAGCCGTAATCAAAAAGATGAAGTCATGTTTTGCCACCCATGGTCTTCCAAACGAAATCATTACTGACAATGGTCCGCAATTTATTGCTGAGGAATTTACGTCATACCTTACCGAACATGGAATTAAACACCGTCGGGTGACTCCTTATTGGCCCCAAGCAAATTCAGAGGTCGAACGCTTTAACCGCACAGTAGAAAAAGCAATACGAGCCGCACACGCTGAGGGAAAGATTGGAAAAAGGAACTTGATATTTTTCTACTCAACTATCGAGCTACAGCTCATTGTACCACGGGAAAGGCACCCGCCCTTCTTCTGTTTGGAAGAAACATCCGCACCAAGCTTCCATCACTTTCCACGCAGACTGCTGGCGCTGGCGTTCCAGAAGAGAGAGGACCTGTCGCTCCAAGTGTCATCGATCGAGACCGCATTTGCAAGCAAAAGATGAAGGAGTATGCAGATAAGAAAAGACGGGCAGTGCCTTCAAACATCAAGCAGGGTGATCAAGTCCTTCTGAAACAGCAGCGGAAGTCTAAATTGTCAATGGCGTACGATCCGAAACCATACACAGTTGAAGGAAAGAAGGGATCCAGCCTCTTGTTACGAAGATACAACGAGCCACAAATAATGAGGAATTCGTCAGCCGTGCGCAAAGTCCCTACACTTGAAAAGAATGGGAAAGACACCACGGAACTCGATGGAAAGGAGGAAGACAAAAAGGATACGACGGTAATTAAAAGACCGCGGAACGCTCCCGATTATTATGGATTCAAAAAGTAGATATATGTAAACGAACACAAACTATTCGACTTGTTAATATTGTCAGACTTGATTATTTGATATTTGTCTGTTACAGTTCGTTCCTTTACACGTAAAGGAGGGATGTAGTGTCCCAAATAAGTAGGCTTTGAGTCACGTGACTATAGAAACGCGGGAACGAGGATGGGGAGAGAGAGAGGGGGAGAGCACATGTAAGAGAACAGAAGTGGATGAATAAAAGTGTTTAGAGGCGTAGAGTTGAATACTATACCAGTAAACACAACATCGAAAAATTGTTGAAATCTGTTGTATTTTAACTAGTTTTTATGACATTTCATGACTTCAGTGTTCTTAAAAATCACCCCTCAGAATGCAGGAAATGGCATTTCCAAGACTCTAAATTTCAAAAATTTACGAGGGAGCATGCCCCCGGACCCCCCACGAGAAAATTCTTAGAAAGGCCCTGTTCAGCACTTCAGCCCCCCTAGACGAAAACAAAACTCTACGCCTATGCCTAAAGGACAATATTTTCCGCTCCAAGTATCCCCCGGCCCCCCCCCCCTGTTCAATGTTGGTGACCCTTTAGGCGTTCGTTTACTGAGTTCCTTACTTTAAATTCAACATTGAATGGGGAGGGCGAGGCAGGGATATACTAATTGAAAGAAATATTAGGTAAAACCAACAATGCGAGGTGTCCCAAGGTATTTTGTCACTGATTGCACGTTCAAAAAACTTTTAAGCCAGAGTAGCGTTAAACTAATGTCTAATTCGTATCTTCGTACGAGTATCTATTCTCTATTCGTTATACAAAGGATGTGTATCTTCTAGCACGAAGGCACTATAGTTCGTTCGTAATCAACTAAAGACAGTTAAATTAATTAATTAAGCAGAAAATTAAAGTTTTACAATGTCAACAACGTTTCAATACTAAGTGTAAAGAAATATTTACTTTTAAAGTTCCTTTTAAAGAGTTTCTCTTTTCAAATTCGCATTTCGTGGTTTTAACACTGTCATGTTTGTTTTAGCGTGAACAGAACGAGCAAGCTATAACGCCTGGTTTTCCACTGGCAAATTTTCTCGCGCGAAGCAACCTTTTTCTTTTGTCTTATTAGCTTTCGAGTGAAACTAATTAGTATAGGTAATCATATGATAGTGAGTACAATTAAGGATTTACATTACAAGTGATATTTGAAAATCTTGCCAAAATTGCACGAGCCGTTACGCGAGTGCAATTTGGCATAATTTTCAAATATCACGAGAAGTGTAAATCCTTAATTGTACAAGCAAAATCATATGATTACTCATTTATTATATGCATTACAAAATTACGACACGTACGCTTCGTACTCACTCACGCCTTTAAAAACATCTTGTTTCATTACTTGACAAGAAACATTTTCACTCTGGGTGTTCTCCGTACTCCTTTCAAAATATTTACGTGGAATTTTTAGTTCATAGTGTACCACAAGTCGTTGGAAATGTGAAAACTTTCCATTGCAGAATTGGCCGCCATTTTGAATTTTATTGTCAACATCGTTCACAGGGCCTTGGGAGCAGTACAATTAATAAAATAATTGTACTCCTCTCAACCAATCAGAATGTAGTAATTTTGTCCTGCATATAATAAGAGTGTTTATATGGAGACGAGCCGGGCTAACCCGCTTTGCCGAGATCGTGTTTGTGCTATTACTTCTTGTTAATTTTCATCTTGTGTTTATATGAGAACCGAACCAGCCCGCTGATTAGAACTAATCATACCCGGTTTGACGTCACCGGAGGTGACAACAAAAGAAATTCCCGCAAACAAAAGAAATTCCCGCAAACAAAAGAAATTCCCGCAAACATGATATTACAAAGGAATAGCATAAAAAGAGGTGCATTAGCTATTCAACGTCGCGCTCGATTTGGGTCATTTTATCAGCAAAATCTTACTAACTGACCCTCATCGAGTTGGACGTTTAATAGCTAATACACCTCTTTTTATGCTATTACTTATAATAAACACGATCGACCGGGCTGGCACTAAAAGCTTCGTACACGCGACAAAATTTGTTTCTATCAGCTTTTTTCGACATATTAACAATTCACCAGTTCTGCTTGTTCATGTACAGTTCATATTTAAAACAATGAAACTTCGTGTCTTACCAGAACTGATAAATTACGCAATTAGCACAACAACCCAGCCAGCCGAGCTGGGCCAGCTAGCCCTTCTCATGTAAACACAATAAATAAAAGGTCCGCTATGCGTACATGTATCTGCGCAAACCCAACCACTGTGAGAATCATGTCAAGATCTTGTGTGATCTTGGAAAATCTTGTAAGATCTTAAGAAAAATCTTAAGATTTTTACACGTAGATCTTATAAGATTTTACCGAGATCTTATAAGATAATTAAAGAGAAAGTACACGTTCTCTGACCTTAATAATTTTTTATCATGACTCATCATGACTCACAAAAACTGTGGTTGATCACACTCACAAGTTTACTATAAGTCACGTTAAAAATACTTAACCAGTTTATCAGCAATATCCCCTGTCTCCGAAATGTTTTTGTGCAAAACTTTGTCGGAAATATAGAATTTAACGGCTAACTGCTGGAAGATATATCCCGATGGCCAATAATACGGCTACCACGGGTCTAAATACCCAAATTGCATTATTTACGCTATTTACTTGGCCTACGGTCAAACGCGGTCATATTTAAAGTAAATCAATCGTCTGTAGGTTTGTGCCATTTGGGAAACTTGCACGGTTAGATAGAGCATTAAATTCTGTACAACATATGTGAATTAGAACAAATCGTATAGAATAGCAACGGAGAAAAATATATCAGTTGAACTGAGATGAGCGCTAGTATCAAATTGCATTATACGGCTATTTACTTGGCGTACGGTCGAACGCGGTCATATATTTAAAGTAAATCAATCGTCTGTAGGTTTGTGCCATTTGGGAAACTTGCACGGTTAGATAGAGCGTTAAATTCTGTACAACATATGTGAATTAGAGAACATGGTATAGAATAACAACGGAGAAAAGGCTATTTGAACTGACATGAGCGCAAATATCAAATTGCATTATTACGCTATTTACTTGGCGTACGGTCGAACGCGGTCATATTTAAAGTAAATCAATCGTCTGTAGGTTTGTGCCATTTGGGAAACTTGTACGGTTAGATAGAGCGTTAAATTCTGTACAACATATGTGAATTAGAGAACATAGTATAGAATAACAACGGAGAAAAGGCTATTTGAACTGACATGAGCGCAAAATAATATCAAATTGCATTATTTACGCTATTTATTGTCCTGCGGTCAAACGCGGTCATATTTAAAGTAAACTGTAAATCAATCGTCTGTAGGTTTGTGCCATTTGGGAAACTTGCACGGTTAGATAGAGCGTTAAATTCTGTACAACATACGTGAATTAAAACTCAAATCGTATAGAATAGCAACGGAGAAAAATATATTTGAACTGAGATGAGCGCAAATATCAAATTGCATTATTATGCTATCACTTGGCGTACGGTCAAACGCAATCATTTTAAAGTATACCTGAATCATACTACTCCAATCATACAGCGTTGCAATTGACTTTCTTCGAAAATAATGTTGTTCTTCGTCTCGCTCCGTAGTTCATACAACATGGCGAGGAAATATAACAGTCACACTACTGCACACATTGCAGGTCAGCGGTTACACCAAAAAGTTAACACACAAACAAACAAACACACAAGCACACAACACGATAGCAATATATCTGCGCGTTGCGCAGATACAAAAACCAATCTCAGCAAAGCAAGCTAGTTTGGGTACCCGGGTTGGCTCGCCTCCTGAGAAATTTATTCCAATCTATTCAATTTTGACAATAGAAATGTCGTCTTGCGCGACAAAATTCGACAGAATACAAATACTTAAAAGATCATACTTATTATAAGTTGTTCATGATATTTCTGTTTATCTTGCTGAAGATTGTCGACGAATCTCTTCAATTTCATCCTTGCTTAGTGAAATGTCTTCTCCTACTATTTGGAAATACGACCACAAGGCCATTCCGTATTTCTTCTTCATTTCAATCATTGTTTGCTGTAGAGCAACGCACACGGAGACTCCTTGGATGACTTTCTCATAGAACAACTTCATAAATTCCATGGTTTCTGCGTCTAGGATTCTCCAAAGCGACACCAAAACTGAACGGGCGCCAGCTCCTAGGAAGGATCTTGCGATACCGACAACGCCTTCGTCGGATATTTGACCACGACCACTGTGACAACAGCTCAAGACTACAAGACGAGCCTTGAGAGTGCACACGACAACATCTTTAGCAGTTAGGAGATAATGTTCTTCGCTCGGAGGTTTCGGTGCTCCTTCGTTTGGTGCGAGGAATATGTCGACGTGATTCATGTGTCCATGTGCAGCGATGTGAATGACGCTTGCGTCCTTCAGGTTCTTCAAGACATTCTCCTTCGTGGCCTTCTAACAATGGCTTCGCGTTGAAATATTTACTGCATTCTTCAGCTTCGACTTTGGCGTTAGCAAGTTGAGATAACCATATTACTTCGTCGCCAAATTTGACATCTCCAACGATTGGATTTCCAACAAAAAGAGCCTGTCCAATCTTGGGTAAGGGCTTCGACAAGCTTGCATTAAGAACATGTAACGCTGGGGTGAACTGTAGACTGTATCTGTCACACAGATATTCTTTCTTCGAGTTTAGCAAAGCACAAAATGGTACCTTGAATTGCGAGCCTTCTGGGACGACTAGAATCTTTGAGCCAACGAGATATTCTTCGATAGGTGAAATATATATTGAATACAATTTCTCTAATTTCGTTTGTAATGAGTCCTGCTCCAGTTGAGGCGCTCGGTGATCAGAACTGGTTTTCACTCGACCATGGGAGACATTTGCTCGTTCCAACGAATACCATTCAACAACCTTTTTCGTATCTTTCTCGTTTTCTTCACTGCTTTTCTGAGAAGAATTATGGAAGTTGTGTTGATTTGTAGTTGAGCCATCCAAGTTGTATCTTCCCTTCAAGGATTTCAAGACCGCGATATTCTTTTTTTTTTATTTAAAATTTATTATTTGATGTTTACCCCAAAAGCAAACTGCTTATCGAGGGGGCTTACATCAATACATATACACTGTTAAAAATTTCTGTTTTTTACAGAAAAAAGTACTGTAAAATTTAACAGTAACGATACTGTAAAGTTGTTTTACAGTAAAATATGTTTTTTTACAGCAGAGTGTACAGTAATTTTTAACAGTAAGTTTATTGTAAATCAATTGTACAGTAAACTACTGTTAATTGAAACTCTGTTAGTGTTACCTTGTAAACACAACTCCGAATATTGTAAACATATATTTATTACTATTAATTAAATGCTTGGTCGAAACGTAGGAAGACCACTAAAATAAAACTTAGTCGAAACGTACAATATTCGGATTTACCGTTACTTTGTATTTAATAAAAATACTCAGTGGTTCCCGTAATTATTACCTTCTATCAGGAACAGGTTTTGTTTTTGTGTGAATATTAGCAGTAACGTTAACTGTATAGACTATAGTAAATGATACTGTATTACTGGAAACTGGACACTATTGACTATATTGTGGTAGTTCGTAATTAATTTTGGTCACCAGATGTCTTAAAACAGGTTTTTACTTAAAAGTTACAAAATTTAATCAGCAAATTCGATAATGATGTCTAAATGATGATAATATACTATGTCTAGGGACTGATTTCGAAGCATTTGCCGATTTGAAGTTTGTTCCTCAGTCTGACTTCGAGGCATGGTGGGATAGCTTTCATGCGGCCGCAATGTTTCATGGGACTCAATTTCAACCGCCATTTTCATTTGACCACGACCACGAGGAACCTTTGTCTTTGGTTGGAGTCTGTCTTTGGAGTCTTTGTCTTTGGAAAAGTGGCATCAGTGGCATATTGTTTATTTGTGGCAATAGGATTCATAAGTTTAGGTACATATTATGTTAATTATCTTTTGTATGTTAGTTTTCTTTTGTATGTTAGTTTTATAAGGTAAATAATTTCTATTATGTATTCATGTAAATCCTGTATACACAGGACTGGGTCTTTAGGAACATATGTTCGACATTATGCAATGCATTCAAACGAAGCAAATGTTAAATTTCCCTGTGCTTTCCAGGATTGTAAGAGGTTTTTTCGTACTTACACTGCCTTCAAATCTCATGTGACACGGGACCATATAAATCACTCGAACAGGCAAAAGACTTTAGTAAATCTAGGCGAGACTGTTGTTAGCATGCAATGCCCATTTGATTTTTGTGCCAAACTTATTCAAAACGTAGACGATTTACTTCAACATTTAAAGAGTCACATAACGCAAGGCAATGAAATTACATGCCCTTTTCAAGGATGTGGTTTAAAATACCGTGTCAAGTCCTCGTTTTCTTCTCATTTAAGTAGGCGCCATAAGGAAACCACTACTAGAAATGTTTTACCAGATTTGGTAGTAGGTGGTGATCGTAATTACTTCGATAATAATGCTCAAGGAACAGACATGTCATCTGGCAATAATTTGGATGATTTGAATTTTGATGGTTGGGATATGGATATAAATGATGATAGTGACAATGTTGAAACTGACAGAGAATTGTTTCTCAAAAATTTAGCCTTATTTTATTTAAAACTTAATTCAAAATACCATATGCCTGCCAGTACGATACAAATGGTGATTGAAGAGATGCAGACAATGCATAATGTGTCTCAAAATTATTTAAAAAAGTGTGTCAGCAGAAAATTGAAAGAAAACTCTGTTTCTGAAAGTGTAATCACTGAAATAACTGAACAAATTTTAAGTAATGACATGTTTAATGACATACATAATCAAAGAGGTCCATTAATAGATTATAGGCGAAAACAATACTACCGTGACAACTTCAGGTATGTGGCACCAGTTGCGATATGTCTGGGTTTTGATAAGGAAAATGTTAAAAGATGTTGTCAATATGTCCCTATAACTAAGACAATTGAAGCTTTTTTAAAAGATGCCAGTGTGAAAGAGCAGTTTGATAACCCTTACGCTTCTCAAGAAGGAATTCTACAGGACATTAGTGATGGCAGTGTGATAAAAAGTAATTTGTTATTTCAAACAGTACCCAATGCTTTAAAACTTTTGCTCTACCAAGATTCTTTTGAGGTTGTCAATCCATTAGGGTCAGCCAAAAAAAAGCACAAGGTTTTAGCAGTTTATGTTACCTTAGGTAATATTCACCCTGAAAATCGCTCGAAGGTTGATCCAATGCAGCTTGTTCTGCTTGTAAGAGAAGTTGATTTTAAATACTTTGGTCAGCATATTGTATTCCGAGAACTTGTCAATGACCTCAAAGAGATTGAAGAAACAGGTGTATGTGTAGGCAATGAGCATGTTCAAGAAACTGTAGCAATGTTTATGGGTGATAACTTGGGCAGCCATTGTATAGGTGGTTTTACAGAGAATTTTAGTAGCTGTTCACATGTGTGTCGATTTTGTGTAGTAACATCTGATAAAATTAAATCTGGTTCAGTATTGGATATTTATCCTGAACGAACACCTAGGAGTTACAATGATGCATGTGAGATTGCTGAAAACAATACAGAATTAACCCATTATCAAGGTGTAAAATTCAACTCTATTTTTAACGAGCTACGCTATTATCATGTGTGCAATCCTGGTTTACCACCTTGCCTTGGCCATGATCTTTTTGAAGGTGTAGTGCAATATGATTTGGTATTGTTTCTTAACCATTTTGTTAAGGTAAAAAAGTGGTTTACGTATTCTTGTTTCAACCAAGAAATAATCAAGTTTAAGTACAAATGAAGTGATGCTAATGATAAACCAAACATTTTAAATGACAAAGGGAAGAGATTAGGTGGGCATGCAGTTCAAAACTGGTGTCTCCTTCGGCTTCTCCCACTTTTAATTTGTTCAAAAATACAAGATACTAGTGATGAAGTGTGGGGAGCAATACTTTTGCTAAGAGAAATTGTTGAACTTGTATGTGCTCCCAAGATAACAATGGGCCAGGTTGCCTATTTAAGAGTCAAAATAGAAGAATATTTAGAGCTTCGTGCAAGTCTATTTCCTGAAACACCTTTAACACCCAAACATCATTATCTTGCTCATTATCCAAGGCATATATTGCAATTTGGACCCTTGATGAGAGTATGGACACTTCGCTTTGATAGTAAGCATTCATACTTTAAGAAATGTGCTCGTTATAGCCAGAATTTCATTAACATTTGTCACACTTTTGTTGAACGTCACCAACTTTTGCAAGCATATTACAGCAATGGGTCACTTTTTGAAAGTAGTGTGTATTTCCAAGATTCAATTCCATTTAATGTAGAGCTGTATAGTGATTGTGTTAAGGATGCATTTAAGAACCACAATATTTCTCAGTCACCAGAAGAAGTGGTTACATCCCTTAGCGGTATTGTTCGTGGTAGCAAGTATAAAAAATATGATTATGTTGCAATTGAATCCACCCAAGCTGGGATTATTTTCGGAAAAATTGTGATGCTTTTTCAGCATACACAAACTTGTCAGGTCTGCTTTCTAATGAAAAAAGTAGAAGCAGAATTTAAGCCAGAAATGGTTTTTTACCTGTTATTGAATGTTGCTCAACCAATCTATGAGTACTTTGATTTTACTGCTTTAAAGTCTTACAGTCCTTTACCCTCCTACACCAGAAATAATAAAGAGATAATTGTGCTTAAATATGCAAGTGTGGATGCATAATAAAAGTATAATGACAATTAAGAAATCTCTAAATATTTAAATACATAGCTAAAATGGGGATCTTTGTTTGATATATTACATTATGTCTCATGTTCATATTTTTCCAGGAAAACCTATAGGAAAGCAATGGAAAAAGTTGAAGATTTTCTTCAAAATTTATTTCCTAATTTAAGAGATAATGTGTTAAAAAACACATTGGAAAAGTTAATTGATATTGGGGTATCAGACCTTGACGATCTAACATTGTTAGAAGAAGCAGATCTTGCTGGTATTCTGAAACCTATACAGATCCGGAAATTACAGCGAAGTGTTAAAGGTTTGTTTCAGTCTATTAAAATGTAAAACAACATATTGTATGTTACTTTCCGAACTTAAGTGAAAATATAATTATTGTGCAGTAATACTCAACACTAATTTAGCTACTTTGTTAAATTATTAGGCTACTAAGGTGTAAAACATGTACTGCACAATATATTATAAAGGAACTGCAATGACATTTCTCTAACAATAGAAATTTTGAAAATAGCCAGATATACTTCTGTCTTTATGCAAGCAAAAGTGCGCCAGAAAACAAAGGATTTTCTAAAATAATTTTTGTTACACATGGGAAGATTTCAACTTGGAATGTGTTTTCATTGCATTCATTTGATATTTTAATATTGTTTGACTGTTTTGTTTGGTGCAAAACTACAGACTGCTCATATTGGAAAAATTGGGATTTTAGAGGATGAGTGTCAAGCCAATGCTTTGTGGGCTCATTTTATAGACCAAGTAACTGAAAAGTTTATTTTATAATCCCTTGGATATTTTCAACATGTTAAGTATGTTTATTTTTACCATACATATTTATATGACAATTAAACCGTGCAAAATATTTTTATGGTTATTTGTTGTTAAATAAGCCCTAGCACTAGACTAATACTGGATTGTAAACAATAACACAAGTGTGCAATGCATTACTGTACCTTGACACTCAATCTTTAATGACAAAACAGAAATTGAAATTACATTAAAATTATTTTTATAATGTTTACAACTTTATCTTGTATGGACTAGATTATCCCACAATGATGGTTATGTATTTTAACAAATGCATTTTTGCTCGGATAATTATTTTTGACAACCACTTGTGAGTTGTGTGCCATGGGGTTTCTTTGTGCTATTACAGGAAAACTCAAACTAGGTGAAGTGTTCTTAATCATCATAATCATTTGATCGAGTTTGTTTGGCTTCGACAATTTTAAGTAATTTCAATTAATACTTTACTTTAATGAAAATGTTATTGCAGGGCCCTTGCTGTATTTTACTGTAAACCTCATCTATTAACTTCATTGATTATGCAACTTTGAAATGAGATCCAGTTCAAGTACTTCATAAAGTTCTAATATATACTAAACTAATTTATATTCCACCATGTACAAAAATAGAATGTACTGTTTGGACTTAATGGACTGTTTGGACTGAATCTAATCAAATTTAGACTTTTTTATTTGTCAAAACTCAAAAGTAGTGTCATCTAAAACTGGAGCTATTTCAAAAATGGGTAAACCAATGATAAAGTAGGGTTACTATATTGAAAAAATTGAAGATAGTTGTTACAGAACCACACTTAAGTGGTAATATGATGATTCTTTATTTAAGATAATGATGCCCAAACCAATAAGTCACCACACCTTTCCACTGACAGCTCCAGCGAAGCAACCTATGGTGGAGACAGCTTCGACTCCCCATGTTCTTCACGCTGTAGTACTCCATCAACTTTAAGTGACATGGATACTCCAACAACAAGTCCAGATACATGTAGCAGTACTAAGAAAACTGATAAGTTGCAGCATGGATACTGGGTTCAGCAATTTGCAATTCCATGGTCTAAAATGCTGCAATCTCTAATTGATACGTGTGAACGAAAAGTTAGACCAAAGCCAAGTGATCGACGCGAAATGGTGCGAATCTTATGTGATAGTATAAGAAACCACTCAACTCTACCTGGAAGGGAAAACTTGTCAAAAATTGCAAATATGGTTGTAACTAAGTACAAAGAGTCATTTTGTGACATTGTAGGGGATACTGTTGTTGGTACAGGGTATGAATCTCTCCGTAAACAATTGGAGGAAAGATTATTCAATCTTAGTAGGAAGAAATCCAAATCAAGCTCCATTCTTGCAAAATTGGCTGCAGATGATGGAAATTCTGAGCCACCTGCCAAAATGAAGAAACCTGTTAACGATTCTTATGGATGTGTCAACTGGCAACCAGATGCCTTTCCTGAAAATGAAAATGACGAAACGCAGAAAGAGAAACAGCAGTGGCTAATTAGAGAGTATCCAAAAGATGTTGCAGATGAACCCAAGGTCAAACTTCTTATGAAGCAAACATATACGTCCCAACGACTACTTATCAACAGACAGAAACCTATGCCACCTACAATTAACGAAATTAAAGAGTTGTGGCCATTTCTATTTTGTAAAGATTATTTGCTGCAGCATTTTGAAGAGCTAATGGGGTTTCAGCTTCAAGCCGTCTTTCGAAAAACTGTTGAGCAGAAGTCAAGTGTAATTTATGATTACATGAAGCAGGAAGTGTCCAAAAAGAAAGTGAAACAGTCAATCAAACTCATTGAAGATACTATGGCATTGCAAGAGAGTAAAGCTGCTATAATGGCTGGTGTCTGTCTTCTACTTCTTGCCTATTTTGATGAAGAAGAGGATAATATGATAAGATTTTTTGATGTAAGTAATACTTGTTTTTGTTTAAGCCTAGTGAGTTTGAGACCTATCATAGTTAATGCCCAACTGGACTTTACAGATTTTACTCTGGCTAATTCCAGATGATTTTACTCGCCCGTGGGCATTAAAGGGTTAAGGGGATAGCTCCCATTTGCGGTCACATTTCTCGTTTGTGGCATGTAAGACAAATATCTAATGTGTTTAATACTTTCTTGCATGAGTGAAAAAGTCTTATGATGTGCGGTGAGTGTGAGCGAAGTGCTTATGTTTATTCTGAGACTATTAGAGATACAAAAACAATAGGGTGTATTAACTTGTCATTGAGTTATATTTTTTATTTTTTAGGAAAGTGAAACAGTTAATGATGCCTTGGTGAATTGTCCAGACTCTCCTTTTATTGCTCTATTTGGTAAAAATATCAAATTACATTACTTGTTCAAAAAGTTTTAGTGCTGCGTGGGCAGTTTAAAATACGAGATGAAACAGCGAAAAGTGATAAACTGCCAATAGTGTGATGTTTTATGCTGACGTTTTGAGCGAAGGCTCTGATGAAGGGCCTTCGCCCGAAACGTCAGCATAAAACATCACACTATTGGCAGTTTATCACTTTTCACTGTTTCATCCCATACATTACTTGTTGATCATTCTGTGAAAAAAATCACAATTATATGTTGGTTTGAAAATACAAATTTTATCTTGTTATGAAAACAATAAATTACTAATCAGTTTGCGCGTTCATACCATGCTGCCCATAAATGCCACTTCTCAGAGATTCGCACATTTTAGTAATCAGATATATTAAAATGATAATGTAACCCTTTTCTACATGTTTGTCTCTGCCTGGTTTTTAAGATATTTTGATTTGTTTGTCATTCGAGTGTCTGTAATCTATGTCACACACGCATAATGAGCTTTGACAGAATGTTATCTAGATATCTTTGCATTCAATTATTACGAGACAGTGAACTCAGGTGAATGATAATATGGTATTAGGTCTATATTGGCCAGTCCAGTATAGAAAACTCTAATTGGCCTGGGTGCGACTCAAACCCAACAAACTCCAGTTTGTTAGTCCGGTGTTCTAGGTCTAGAAAAAAATACCATAATTTCAAGACCTGCTCCCAACTTGAGCTGTAGCTCAGTAGCCCAAGTTGGTAGAGCGCCTGGCTAGCCAGGCCAATTAGAGTTTTCTATACTGGACTGGCATGGCTCCTATAACAGCAAAGTTAACTTTTAAATGATTTCTTGATAAGTCCTTTATGCATGTGTGATGTAGATTACAGACATTTGAATAACAAATTGAAATATCTTGAAAATTAGATCAAGAACCGAAAACCATTTTCAACGTTCTTTCCAATAGGACAAATAAATGGAGTGTGGGGGGACTTTCACTACTGGAGATCTCTCCGCTTGTAAAAGAAAAATTGTTCAAATGTTTAATGGGGTAGTTTTTAAGCCTTTCACTACTGGAGCTCTCCCTTGACAAGTCAAATCGTCTGCCATAAGTTTGAGTGACTGTTTCAGTAGTCAAAGGGATAAGTACTGTTTAATAAAGGAGCAGGAGTGTTTTATTAGGTTTACAGTAAGTGGTTTTAATATTGACCTTTTGAAAATAAATTCACACACAGTTTCTGACAATTTTATAAATCTACTTGGTTCCTTTTTTTTTCAACCACAAATTTTACAACCAACTAGAATAACTAACCACTCTTCAACATTGATTGATAACATTTTTTTTAATTCAATTGAACACTTTGTTATTAGTGGTAATTTGGCCTATGATCTGACAGATCATTTGCCAAATTTTATCATAATAAACAAATTTTCTTCCCTCCCTGCAAATGTTAAGATGTATAAGAGAGATTATTCTACGTTCAATGAAGAAGATTTTATTACTGAATTTCAATGTATTAATTGGCAAACAATTTATGCATCGAACGAAGATCCATCTCTTATGTTTGATCTTTTTTATGCTAAAACACTTGAAGTAATTGATAAACATATTCCTGTTAAACAATTACCTAGAAAAGAAATAAAATTGAAATCTAAACCCTGGATTACACGTGCAATTCAAAAATCAATTTATGTTAAAAATAGATTATATAAGAAATTTCTCAAAACAAAGTCTTCTTATTATCATTCAAAATTTAAATTTTATAGAAATAAATTAAATCACATATTGAAAATTAGTAAAAGAAAATATTATAATGACTATTTTATACAGAACATTAAAGATACCAAGAGAGTATGGAAAGGTATCAAACAAATAATTCATTTTAAGTCTAAAACAAATCATAAAATTACGAAAATCATGGAGGGAAATAATGCAACAACTGATTCGATGACAATTGCAAATGCTTTTAATAATTATTTTGCTAATATTGGAAATAGTTTATCCAATTCAATACCAAATGTACAAATGTCACCCTTTGATTATTTAACTGATTCTCCATGTAGTAGTTTTTATATTTCACCTGTTACCTCTGAGGAAATTGAAAATGTAATTTATAACTTGAAACTTGGAAAGGCCACTGGCCCATTCAGTATACCAGTCTCAGTTCTTAAAATTCTTAGATTTGTAATTTCAAAGCCACTGGAGACTTTATTCAATGTTTCTTTTTCAGTTGGCATTGTGCCAAGCAGCTTTAAATTAGCTAACGTTTTACCAATTTATAAAAAAGGTCCTCAAACAAGTCTTTGCAATTATCGTCCAATTTCCCTCCTTTCAGTATTTAATAAGCTATTGGAAAAACTAATGTCTAGAAGACTGCTTGATTTTGTTCAAAATAAAGCAATCTTGTTTGACAATCAGTTTGGTTTTCGTCCTAAACATTCCACAGATCATGCAGTTCTTAGTATAATTGATAAAATTCAAAAAGCAATCGATGAACGAGACTGGTCATGTGGAATATTCTTAGATTTTAGTAAAGCATTTGATACGGTCAATCATGAAATCTTAATAAAAAAATTAGAGCATTATGGAATAAGGGGTGTGGCCAAATCCTGGTTCACTTCTTATCTTAGTGACCGTCAACAAACTGTGACAGTAAATAATACTACATCTTTGCCTAAAAATATTTCTTGTGGTGTACCTCAGGGATCAGTTCTTGGCCCTATACTATTCCTGCTGTATGTCAATGATTTCCATCAGAGTTCTACTCTCTTTGATTTTCATTTATTTGCTGATGATGCAAATCTGTTCTATAGACATAAAAATATTAATATCTTGCAATCAAATATTAATGCTGAATTAAATAACATTAATGTTTGGCTATGTGCAAATAAGTTATCACTTAATATTGAAAAATCAAATTTCGTCCTCTTCCATCCACCTCAACGGAAAATAGGGATAAACTTTGAATTAACAATAAATGATAAAATTTTAAAACAATGTTATTCGGTTAAATATCTTGGGATCCTGATTGACTCTAACCTGACATGGAAATCCCAAATTGAAAGTATTTCTAAAAAAATCAAGAGAACTATTGGAATTTTATCTAAATTACGGTACTATGTCCATATTAATATTTTAATTAATCTTTATTATGCTTTGATTTATCCTTTTTTAATATATGGAATAATTACTTGGGGTAATACGTATCCCACTACTCTACAACCTATTTTTGTCTTACAAAAAAAGGCCATGCGTATAATAACTTTTTCTAAGTACGATGAACACTCAAGTCCTTTGTTTAAGTCATTAAATATAATTAAGATAATGGATCTGGTAACTCTTCACAATGCATTATTTATGTACAAATTCCACCATCAATTATTACCTGCAGCTTTTGATAAATTCTTTACTTCAATAGATAGTGTTCATAATTATAATACAAGACTGGCATCAAAACGGTCTTATTACCTTCCTAAAGCAAGAACTAACTATGGCCTATTTAGCATAAAATTTCAAGGATCAAAATTATGGAATTCTATAGATGTTAACATGAAATTGTTTTCCCTTTTAAAATTTAAAAAAAAAGATGAAAAATGATTTATTAGAAGATTATTAAAAATGTATAATGAAGTTATTTTCCTTCTTTCCTTCCTTCCTTATCTTGCTTTGAGAGTTAATGAGGCTGTTCTGATTGTTTTTCATCGTTTTTCATCCTTTTTCTTTTTAAGTATGCGGTGTTAATTTGCACTGTTATTACAATGTTGATTAACATTGCACCATACTACTGAAAAATATTCTTAACTATAATAGTGTAGATCTGTTTGTGTAAGTTTGTTTTCTGTGTTATGTGTGCAGTGATATTTGGCTTTTCTGATTATGTATGTAAAAATGAATAAGCTAAAGATAGCTGCAACGTGTTTGTATCCTTTGTAAATATTCCGACCATGTAATTTAATTTCAACTTTATGAACTGGCTTCCTGGCATTTTTAGCCCATTAAGGTTATTTCTGGAAGTCAGTACCCTAACTTTTCAAAATAATTTATGTAATTCTATTCATGATATTTTTCAAAGGGTACAATAAATTATTGTTGTTGTTGTTGTTGTTGTTGTCTAATAAAACATGCACTGCGAGTTTATTGAACAGCTTCAAACATGGCTTTATTAGTATTCTCTATATAAAGAATACTAAGTAGAAGATTTTATAAAAAGAATACTAATGAGGAGTGTTTTATCAGGTATAAAGTCGCTTCACATGACATATTATCAATGATTTAATGGGCTAAACACTCACGAATTATTAGGTAATTAGTGAATGAGTTTTTAACTAGACAGACGGGCAGGTAGTGTAGTTAACAACAACTTTGATACAGTTGTCTGGAATTTGCCAGAGTAAAATAATAAAAAAGTCTGCTTGTATTACATTGTGGAAAAAAACAGAAAACAGCTAATTGTGGTATTTTGTATTTTTGTAGGTGAAAAACTTGTAACTGAGAGATTTGCCATTATAATTGACCATGCTGTTGTTAACAAATCTTTGATCTCAATGTTGGAGGCAGTAATGGTGCTTTTTGCAGCATATTACTGTCTTAACATACAGTATCCAGAATGTTCGGCAGCCACTCTAGAGTTTATTCAAAGGTATGTTATTGTAGTAAATACTGGTATTTATGCCATACGGTATACAGTTCTATTCTAACCACTTGATTTGATTATATTATACGTATAGCAATGCTCAATGGGACACATACTGTAAACTGATTTGTAATTTATTTCTTTTTTGTTAATTTGAGTTTTTTTTGTAGGTGTTTTGTGAAACTTAATCCAGAAAAGGGTAGCAAATCTACAAAAACCAAAGGAAAATCTCACAAAGTTAACCCAAAGGTTTTATCATTGGTTAATTGTTTGAAAGATTTTGAAAGTGGATGGAGTGTTGTTGGTTAATTGTTTGAAAGATTTTGAAAGTGAATGAAGCATACAAGTATAGGTTGCTTTTAAGTTTAAGTTAGTAGAACAATTTTATATTTTGTACTTTGTAATGTTGTTGAAAGCTATATGTGTTTTTTTGAGACCGAATTATCTTCTGGACTGAAACCAGAATTTAAAACATTTTATAAAGCTGAGGAAACAGGGATTCTGAAAAAAGCTAAGCAATAGGCCTTTTCCGAATTGTGCTGCAGTTGACAAGAACATGAACACAGGATCGAGGCTTCATGTCAAGCTTAATATAAAAACATCATAACTTTGCACAAAGCCTCGATCTGGTGTTTTTGTTCTTGTCAACTAGAGTGCAAAATTTTTCGCAAGTGGCATGTTTGTAACCCAATTCCTATGACAAATGGCACAATTAATATTTTAAACGTTTTAAATAAGGCTAATTTGAGTGATACATATTTGGTACTATGCTTTTTGGTTTCATCACATCATCCACAATGATTAATTGCGATTGTCTCCCATCAGCTACAATTATGTGAAATTACATGTTATCACAAAAAAGATAAAACATCGATTTGTGATGGTACAGTGTGCACCCTTGAAAAATTCAATCTGGTCTTCCAAAATAACATGTGGTCAAATGCAATTCCCATCTGATCACATGTGATTTTAGAACATCAGTACTGTGGTGATGGTTAAATATCAATTTACTGACTCAATGGTTTTGTTTGCTTTAAAGTATTGATTCGAATATATATATATATATATATATATATATATATATATATATATATATATATATATATATATATATATTAAACTTGATGCGAGATTTGTCTGTGATGTGTTTTTTTATAATTAAATGCACTAAACATTCTACAGGATTTTTGTAGAGTAGCGCTCATTTGAAGAGCGGTGTTTTTGCTACAACAATGTTTTCTGTGAAATTACAGAAACTTATGAAAGAACAGTTTCTGTTCTGTAGAATTACAGTATTTTGTCTGTTTACAAATAAACAGTAATTTTACTGTAAAAATACAGTAATTTTTTAATTAACAGTTTCTGTTAATTTACAGTACTTTTTCTGGCGTCCAAGCTGCCAGTACTTTTTAC
Source organism: Corallium rubrum (assembly GCA_964035015.1). Classification (NCBI taxonomy): domain Eukaryota; kingdom Metazoa; phylum Cnidaria; class Anthozoa; order Scleralcyonacea; family Coralliidae; genus Corallium; species Corallium rubrum. The sequence goes on along the minus strand of CAXIUP010000288.1, from coordinate 190,554 downwards.
TGTAAAAAACAGAATTTTTTTTAACAGTGTAGATCGATTTTTAAAGTGGCAAATTTTGTTAATAGTTAATCGTTTCTTAGTTTGTTTATTTCTTATTTTAGTCATCGTTTATTTGTAATAGATTAGAGTGTTACTCCGAACTTAAGACATAAGAAATTTGCATGCAAAAATTTGTAAAATGTTATGGCAGTGCCAGTGTAGTTAAGAGATAAAATATAAACTTCCGAAAATAAGCCTTGCAAACTTGACCCTTGTGACAGTTTGCAAGTGTGTATGAACCCGTCTGCCGGGTTTGGCTAGGCTTTTTATTGCCGCCCCTTTTATAAGTTTATTCAGACAACCAATTAGGTGAGAGATGAAATATGAAACTGACCTTGACCAGACATGAACAACTGATCTGATTGATACATCATTATTCACATGCAATGAGTTGAGCTGGTCAGGAAAGTTTTTGTTCATTGCACTTTCCGCGCTACAATATATGAATTGTGGTCGGAGATTTAGAAATTTCAGCTTTCGTTTCCTTTAAAATTAAAGGTCCATTTCAGAGCAGTTAACGGATACTATTTATATAAATACTTTCAAGAGGTGACACAACAACGCTGCTTCGACTGCTGCATTCGCCTTGTCATCTCACTATAAAGTACCAACAAGACTGCCAAAACAGCAGCTTTTCCTTGGAGCAACTCTTTGACAGTTATCTCTTGCTTTTTTAATAGAAATTCTCGCGAGGAATTTTGGGCGTGTTTAATAAACAATAGAGTTGATGTTTGCGGGCATCTTTAGCCTGCGGGCAGGCCCTCCTGTTACTGTGCAATGTGGGCCTGCAACAAAGCATGATGTTTTTTCGTCACTCGCGGCCGTCAGAGGCCGCGTATTTCTATTGGGCGAATTTGGCGGCCGCGAGTTTCTATTGGTCGAACAAAATTAATGCAGAATAAATTATTTTTAAAGTTATTGTTTACGGACTTGAACAATGCATGGAGTGAGACATATTTCAACAAGACGGCTATTAAAGACGCCGTAGCTCTTAATATTTTTAAAACACATCGCTGTGGAACAAAAGAAAAGAAATAGCAAAGTAGATCCGGGTTGAAACTCCATGAATCTCTCTGTCTGTCAGTGTCTGGCTTTATAATACACAAGCAAGTGTCATCACTTTCATCACAAATCGAGCCCCGTGTGTCGCCTTGACTCAATAATAATGTGCCGTTCAAAACGTCAAAACATATTAATAAGAGGAGATTACACATTCACTTAATTCGTGTAATGAAAGATTATTGCTGAATGAGGTAAGCTCTTTTTTCAAACGAGGTTTCTTTCTGCCATTAATAAATGTCTGCTATTGTCTGGAACTTTATAATTGATATATTATCCAATTTGTGCGCCAGTGTGTCTAGTATTATTTATATTATCGAAGCCGACTGGCTCGAGGCTACCAGTTATTCAATTCAGAATGACCCAGTTTTTTAACTCAACAGCCAGAAAGGAAAGTCTTGCTAAATTTGATGAAAACACTTGAATTTCTGAACTATTAATATGTCGCCGTTTAGACTATAATGATACGCACGGGCTAGGTTAAAACGCGGATACGGACGGACGGACGGACGGACGGACGGACGGACGGACGGACGGACGGACGGACGGACGGACGGATATGAGGGTAAAACGCGGATATGAGCGTTTTACCTTCATATCCGCGTTTTACCCTCATATCCGCGTTTTACCCTCATATCCGCGTTTTACCCTCATATCCGCGTTTTACCCTCGAGGGTAAAACGCGGATATGAGGGTAAAACGCGGATATGAGGGTAAAACGCGGATATGAGGGTAAAACGCGGATAGATTTATTTAAAGTATTTATAAATAGTAAGTGTAGAATATGTCATTCTCACCCTTTGACGTCAATTTCTTTTCAATGTCAAGTGCGGAAAATGACGTACTCTGCAGTTATTAAAAGGGTCTATAAATACACCACTTTCATAATAACGATTAATTTGAATATTCTTTTATGCGCATCTTAATAAGCCTTTCTGGCCTCGTTTGTGTGTCTGCAATTCAAAAGAATCTTTGCTTCATAACGAGGCCAAAAAGGCTCATTTAGATGCACATAAAAGAAGATTTAAAGTGAAGGCCTTTATGAAAGTGGTCCATAACAATACAATATTTAAAGTGCTCTCCAGTCCGTTTTGCGCATGTTCCGCCATCTTTGTTTAAGGGTTGTGTCCTCGTATTCATTCTTAAAATGTTTTGTTTGGAATACATGTAATGAAGAGGAAGCAAAAAAAAGCTTATAATCTTCAAAGAGGTATCAGTATATTTTGTTGTAAATAAAGACGTAAACATTACTTTCGTACCAGAGGTTTCGTACATGCGTACTGGAGAGTAGATTACCCCATACAACCAGGGTCGGAAGTGACGTCACGCTTTCATACCGAAAGTGAGGTGTGCGCACAGGTGTGCGCACAGGTGTGCGCACAGGTGTGCGCACAGGTGTGCGCACAGGTGTGCGCACAGGCTGACGTCATTAGGGTGTGCGCACAGGTGTGCGCACAGGCTGACGGCACAGGGGTGTGCGCACATGATGTGACGTCATAGGGGTGTGCGCACAGGTGTGCGCACAGGTGTGCGCACAGGTGTGCGCACAGGCTGACGGCACAGGGGTGTGCGCACAGGCTGACATCATTAGGGTGTGCGCACAGGTGTGCGCACACTCTAAGATATTTGTATAACACCCATTCGTTTGAATATTAATTACAATATGGCATCGGTAGGAGTTTTGCCCGCACCAGAAGACACGCTTCCGACAAATATAATAGAGTTATTTGGGATACTCTCGCGCATTCGCGAATGGGGCGAGTACGTCGATGAAGAGAGTGTGGAAGAGGAAGACTGTCACTTTTGCCTAGAGGTAGTGAAAGACAACGACATCCTCGTGACTAAGACACCTTGTTGTGGGCATATGATCCATAGCGGTTGTTTTAGGAGATGGGTATTAGTGTCGGCTGGCGAGACAGGAACGGCACGTTGTGCGTACTGTAGAACAGAATATCCTGATAAAGAATTCTGCTTTCTATGTTTGAAGGAGAAAACTGGTGAGCTTATACAAACGAATTGCTGCCATTCTACAGTACACACAGAGTGCATAGAAAACCTACGTTTCATTTTCTCATCAATACCTACAACTGGTACAGAATATTTGTTAGAGTGTGGCCAAGCAACTTACTGTGGTTGTCTTTGGGTGAATATTTGAAAGAACTTTTAAAAAAAACAACCCAAAACCGGCTCTTTTAAGAGCCACCAAATATCTAAAAAAGAATACATACGAAACCTCATTCAAAAGGGAGATAAAGGGGGTTAGGCGAATGCGAAAATATATACATTTTTAGAGCAAAATGTTGTTGCTAGGATACTGCTTTGCTTGGATGCATGCATAAAGTAACACACAGATTAACGTTTTAAACAATTTATTCCTCGTAGTATAACAATTTTACACAAATATACAGTTCTTAAACATATTGTCCAGCTTTTACAGTCTTTTCCAGCTTTGATCGCTTGACTTTGTAAACTGTTCCGTCTTCCGCTAGTAGGAGTTTACGTTTTTGTCCCTTGTGTTCCACAGACTTGACATCCAACACTTTGACTACACTTCGTTTCTTTTCTGCAGGCAATAGAGGAATTTTTTCGTAATCGAGTACACCAATTAAAATGTTAACCATTTATTTTTGTCTTTCTTCATTTCCCCAGAGTTAGAACGTTTTCGTTTACTGGTCTGTCCATGTTTTAATTTGGCGGCTCGTAAGTAATCATTAAATTTTCTTTCCATCTCTTCTTGCCGCTTTAATAAATTTTCCAGACTTTCCTCCATACTGAATTCCTTTGGTTCTTCACTCTGTCGAGGTACACATATTCCTATCTTACTCCACTTTAGCCACTTCTTGCGTTCTTCCGTGTCCATGCCATGTACTTGATCGAGATGATTAGCTAGTCTAGCAAGATTTGTACTACCGCAACCAAAAACAGGACAGTTCCTACGCGTACGACCCATTTTTAGATGTTTGCTCAATGAGTTCCTAATAATAATTGACTCATTTTTTACGTGTGTTAGATATTTTATTTGGCCCGTTTACGCCCGTTTTGGCCCTATAAGGCACTATACGGCCCGATGGCCCGTTTGCTGACTAGACGTCCTAACCTGGGCAAGCCCAGGCTTGTCATGCTCCACTATTGTGACGTCACTACAAAAAGTGATTAGCATGCAAAAATGCGTTATATAAAGCGTCCTTCGCAGTTTTTTTCTCATTCTGTGTTACAACTTTGTGCTGTGAACATCTCTCTTACAATCTACAAGTCATCTTGGTAATATGCAAGCTCTTGGTCTTTTTTCTCGTAGTGCTATTCTTGGTCGATCCAACAAGAGTACTGTTGTGTTGGAGAAGATTGGTAAAGAGAACTCCCTAAACAGAACAGGGACTGTCAATTTTAACAAGTACGGGAGGCAAGATGGTATTGGCTTCTCGCCATGCAGTGACAAGTTCGTGGATAACTTTTTGTTCTATGTTCTCGTGCCAGATTATTTCGTGACGGCTAAGAAAACATACACGGAAGTCGGCCTTGTCAACAAACACATTCGAGATATGCTAACTCGTTTTGGATTTGGTAAATGCAAAATCAAAGCTGTCGCCCTGTCACCGTTAAAGGAACAGCCGAAAGCAGACGAATTGGACAAAGTGTATGGGAGGCTTAAAACGAAAGAGACTGACGAAACTGTGTACTACGTGCAGGAATTTAAGATTTCCTGTGCAAACGAGGAATATTCCAATATTCTCGAGTTCCTACGGACAGACGAGTACAGGATTAGGAATATATTTTTAAAAGATATTGACGTCACGATGGATTACTCTGGAAGCTTTGACAAAGACGAAGTTATCCACCATCTGACAACGAAGAAAGGATTTCGTATGCAAGGATGTACAACAGACGCGGACAGAACAATTCTGGACAATACCGACCAAGTTGGAAACAACTGCCTTACGTACATGGAAACTGTGCAAGGCGTGACGACCCGTTGTAAAATTTACAACAAGATGGTGCAGATGTTGGAGAGTAAGAGCGTACGACAAACCGTTGGGCAGCATTGGAAGGACTGGGTATGCCAAAAAGATACTCGTTTGGCCAAGGCTCGTAATTTAGCCAAAGATCGTGGTTTGACTCGAGCAGAGGTGACGTTTTACTGCGCAGACAATGTTCCTTGTGACAGCCTCATGAAGGCGCATAACACAATATGTGCCTTCTTCTTTGGTCTACTCCACCCCATTTGCATATACCTGGAGAGCTTACTGTGATGTAATGTTACATAGCTTGGTCGTCATAGACAGAACACGCGATGTTGGATTACTAGTCTACACGTACAACGAGATGACAAAGAACATTAGCGGACAGTTTGTAGATAAGTGGTCGGAAAAAGAAAGATGGTGTCTTGGTAATCTTACCCTCGGTGCTAGCCTACCTCTGGATGTCATCGAAGTGTGCGATCGAAGTAAAGCTATAAGTACGAAAGGCACAACTAAGACCAAAGACGTATACGTAGACATTTCCGGAACGCGATATTTTAAAAATCGTAAGAACGGGAACGCAGACTTTACGACAAGACTAGTATCGAAAGGTGGAGTTTACAGTTGGTTCGAAGGAAGTGTCGAGGATAATGCATTGTTGTTAGATAAAGCGGGGTTTGTTGCCCACGAACACTGTATACCTTATCTCGCACACGTAAAAGGAAGCAAAACATGTAAGATTGACATGGAGCTATGCCGAGCAGACATTCTGGACATTAAACTACCAGTTAAACAGTGCAACACCCCCGAGCGGAAAGAACGAAATGAGCAATGGAAAGATATGGCTGGCGAAGCAGCGAAAGAGATCCGAGAGAGCCGAAAGCCTATCGAAGATACCATCGCAGAGAAAAGGAAGAGATTGCAGCTCTTAGAAAATTATAGCAGCGCTTTCTCCGACAACAAAATCATCCATCTTAAAGATTTGCCTTTGGGATCTTACAACGTTATGGCTATGCGAGAGACCCAAACCCAGTTTGGAGTGAAGTATATCATGTTAGTAGACCAAAACGGAACGCTAGGACTCTGCTATTCCAACAAGTATATCGAAACGTACTTACGCGATAACCTGACGGATACTGACAAAGAGAAGATACGAGATCCTAAGCGAAATTACCTCACACTCTTCGAGAAACCACTGGCAGTCCTAAATATAACAGGATGGGGACGTACATCGCAAAGGCACGTTGTCGCCCACTGCAATATGACCTTCGCCGAAGACATGGCAAAACACGCTATTAAACAACTGCAGGAGCAAGTAACGAAGGAGATACAAGAAGAACGAGTAAAGTTGAGAAATGTGCACGTGGAATCGACGACGTCTTCGAAGGCTACACTAACACTGACGAGAGAAGAAATGGTGCCTTACAAACATATGCGAAATTTGGCCGAGTTACCTCTTGGTTCGACCCACACCCTAGTGGCAATCGGTTACATCGAGCATTACGGGCAAGAAAAACTTGTGGTCAAACTGGCCGACGGCATACTTTACCAGGCTGGGGATAATTTGGAGGAACAGAAAGAACAATTAACAACAGAATGCAAAATCACCGTATCCAAAACAAAGTTATCGCCAACGAGAAAAAAGTTTGCACTGTGTAAAGTTATACAAAAAGGCGACTGGGCTGGTGTACTCGACTACGAGAAAGTGCCTCTATTGCCTGCAGAAAGGAAACGAAGTGTAGTCAAAGTGTTGGATGTCAAGTCTGTGGAACACAAGGGACAAAAACGTAAACTCCTACTAGCGGAAGACGGAACAGTTTACAAAGTCAAGCGATCAAAGCTGGAAAAGACTGTAAAAGCTGGACAATATGTTTAAGTACTGTATATTTGTGTAAAATTGTTATACTACGAGGAATAAATTGTTTAAAACGTTAATCTGTGTGTTACTTTATGCATGCATCCAAGCAAAGCAGTATCCTAGCAACAACATTTTGCTCTAAAAATGTATATATTTTCGCATTCGCCTAACCCCCTTTATCTCCCTTTTGATTTGCAACACAAAGTTTCACATGCGAACCGCCCGTCTGTATAAGTAAACAACATATATGGATTTCACACTATCACCCCCCAGTGAGAAAAAAATAACAATTAGAAAGTTTAAAAACAATTTATTAAATAACTCTCAAGTTACATGATTAATAATCAAGCCAACTTTTCTGAGCTTGTGGTCCTTGATGTTTCCTTAGAAGAGTCTGGAAATAACTTGATGGTGGGGTTGTACGTTGTGGAGTGCGGTAGGAAACATCTTCTCCACCTGACGAATTATCCACTTGTTTCCATCTTTCCTCATTTCTCACAAGATCTTTAGGCATATTAATCTTAGATAAAACACGAAAAAATTCCTTTGAACCCGTAGGATTGAAATGTTTTATTGCCCTCATAGCATCCGAAACCAAATCAGATATGTTTGATTGTGGGATGGTTTCACCCTCGAGCTTGACTTGTCCCGTTTCATCCCAGGAAATAACGTCAGGTCTTGTTTTCAATCGATTCAAAAGTAATGTAGCTCTTTCACGCATTGTTTTAGGTATATGTCCGACAATGGTTGCATCCGGTAACTGTGCCACGGTTGCATCAGGTAACTGTGCCTTCTCTTTACTTTCAGCGCCGGGTGCTATCCGAACGGTTGGTATTTGACTGTCCTTTTGGCGCCTTAAGTCCATATAACGTTCCAAGTTCGCATAGTACAATTTTTGCTTTTCAACATCATCCATATCCGTGCGTTGAAGAATATTTGACATGTCCGTATCTTTATGCATCATGTTGGCCATAATCGGGGAGGTCTCTAGTCTTTGTCCTTGCTCGTATCTCTGAAGTGTGTCCTCAGGGACCAAAACCATACGTTTTGCATGTTTCATTTTGTAAACAAACTTCCAAGTACACCAAGAACCGGTGGCAAAAGAGCTGACAGTAAATTTCCACCTTTCTGATTAAGGTACAACTTTTTCCGTTTTCTTGACACTTTCTTATTTGCCAACGCGCGGAGATGTGTCTTGTAGCGCACCAAACGTCGCTTCTGACGTGGTGTTACTGGAATAACACTTTTAAGTAAATTCAGTGAACACTCACAGATAGCCGTGATAACGTTTGCAGGAACGTTATCGATAAGCAACTTTCGCAATTTAGGTTTAGATTTCACTATAACCTGAAGATACGGAAGACTTCCTTTCATACGCTTCGACATCTTGCAAATGACGGATTTAAACGACACACGCAATTTAAGTACGCTTCATGTAGACAATTTGTCTCTCCCCAGGTAAAATGTTGGTTCTAAGACGCTTGTTCTCCGGTGTCAGTTGATGACAATCAATCATTAGGTATCCATAGGGCTTACTTGTAGCATCACGATACGACTCCAAAAGGTAATTGCCATGTTTAGGAAACATTTGTTTCGCAAGTGTTGTAATCCCAAGCGAGTCGCGTAGATTTCGGAATACCACCATATAGTGAGAATTCAAACTGATGGTTCGTGACAATTTACCAGGTGGAAATAAACTCTGCGTAAGGTACAACACGGATATGCCACGATGATGAGAACCACACGTAAATAGATCCGATGCACGTTGATCGTTGGAACAGTGAGCCATTAAATCATCTAGCACGACTAGAGAGTTATCATGTCCATCTGTTAAGTCATATAGATCGTTTGGAAAACCTTCCACCAGTTCAACGTTCGGCATAGGCACTTCGTCAAATTCCTTTTGATACTCTCCATAACAATATATTACTTTGGTCGGAACAGGATAAAACAGTTCTTCTAAATGACGCAACATGAAGCGAACCAAATACGATTTCCCGCTTTGACTTTGCCCACAAATATAGAAATTTGCAGGTGTTTTAAACCGTACATCCATCGTGCAAAACACTAAATGAGTTTTATCTCACATGTTCGTATATTTTATAACGAAAAAATACGTTTAGCAAAACAAATCATTCTACGGAAAAAACTTTCTTCTTCGATCTTAAACTTTGTGAAATCGAAGCTTTTAAGAGGTGTAGCAACCAACTGTACAGCTCTACGCGTAACGTGCTCGGAGCAAGAGTCATTCATCACATAAACTAAGGTCAAGTAAGCTATGGCACGACCAAAATTGATAACGTTCGTTTCGTGAAAAAACATAGTTAGATCGCAGGGATGAACACGCGTTGCCATTTGTTCATACAATGTTTTGTGATGTTCAAGCAAATAATTGATATGATGTGATAACGTCCTCATATCAATGTCGACGTCATTTTTCTGAAGAAGCTCGTCCAAAATCACTTCCATTCTGCACGCAAACACAGACAAAATGAATACAAAAAAGTCAAAATGCGTTTATTTAAAGTACAAACAATGTTTAAAAATAGATATAAATCTAAACAGGTTTAAATAATGTTCATAATTAATGTTCATAATTAATTAATGTTCTCAAAACCACGTGTTAAATCGTCAATGTGTTTCTCAATATAGTTCTCCTCGCCGATCTTTTGCTGGCACTGTCCAGGCAAAGTAAAGTTCACAGGCTGTAATGGTCCTTCTTCTTCTTCGGGAGCCCATTCAAAATATCGACACGAACTCTCCTTGTCGTTAGGACAACAAAAGAACACACGGTCCTTGTTAACACCTTCCTTTTTCACCTTTCGGGACACACATGGAAATCCATGATAACAGGTCGGTCTCATCATTGGTGCCACATCACCCCATACCCAAAAGGAACATGGATTCTTCTTGTCAGAGCACACGAAATACGGTCTTCCATAACTCATTTTCATCAAATCTTTAACCACACGCATCGTTGCAAGCTTATGATGTCCGTTACATCGCGGATGCGGCTGTCCCGTAGATCTCCAGGCAACTATGGCTTTTTCAAACAGATAACCTGTGTCCTCAGGGCAAAAGAAATTACAGCTTGGTTTTTGACCACAGAACCAAAATGAACCATTTTTCGTTGTCTAACAAGAAGCAGGTTCTCCATGTAAACACTCCATCATTTAATCTTATTAAGTTCTCCTCGTGAAAACTATAAGCATTGTGTTCTTTATTCCGAAAAAGCCCCATTATTTATAACGTGCGCATACCTGTGACGTCAGCCTGTGCGCACACCCCTGTAACGTCAGCCTGTGCGCACACCCTAATGATGTCAGCCTGTGCGCACACCTGTGCGCACACCTCACTTCCGGTATGAAAGCGTGACGTCACTTCCGACCCTGGTTGTATGGGGTAATCTACTCTGGAGACTGGAGAGCAGTAAAATCGAAAACAACTGGTAAAAATTGCCCTTTATAAACCGTATCACAGATGTCGACAAATGTTAATCAAATCCGCCATAATATGAAATCAAATGGCAAAACGTAAAAGTCCGGTTTAGTCTTTTGTTTTATACAATATTTTCAAGTGTATTATATTACAATACGGAGCTCGTCATGAACAAAGCAAAACGTGATGTATTCAAAATGAATACGAAAGGTTTTATACATGCCAAAAGAGCGGCATTACTATTTCCTCAAACACTTTCACTTATTTTCAATTTTTTGTTGCATGCTGTTGTTCCCCCACTAATATACTGTACACTGTACAGTACTGTTGAGTGATTAGTACTCCATTCACTCAGTCTGTTTGTTGATCACTCATGATAAAAAAACAAATGAATTAACATGTTGCTACCGTCTATAAATGTACTTTTCACCTACATCACCTATTGGCATACTGTATATATGAAACTCTCCGTTTTTATTTCTACACGTTTTACTCTGAAGAGCTCCTCCCAGAATGTCAGTATTTCCTTTGTCAAAATCTCAACAGTTCACCACCTTGACCTTTGTTCTTTACTATATATACTACGGTTCCGGTTTGAGCATGGACACGCGTAACTTGACGACACGCGTTTCACACAGGAAACTAACATGTTGCTAAGCGGAAACTGTAACGTTACTAAGGCCAAACGACATTGTTTCTTCGCTCAAACGTCGCGTTGTGGGGTTTGTCAGCGTAATGGCCGATCGGAAAAGCACTGTGGTGTTCTTAGCTTCACTTGACGAAGATTTAATTGTGTATAATGATGAGTTGGCGTTGAAACAATACCGTTTGGCCTTAGCAACGTTACAGTTTCCGATTAGCAACATGTTACGCGTGTCCACGCTCAAACCGGAACCGTAGTAATACACTGCTCACACAGCACTCCACCTTTTACTGCCTAAAAAGTTGTTTGGATAGCATAAGGCCATAGTCCTATGATAATCAAGATAACCTAAAATTTCTGATAACACAATAAATATAAGTGTTGGTTCTTAAATTAAATGTGGAAGCCAACTTCTCGTAAGAATAGCAGGTGTTGGGCAGAAAGTAAAGGTGTCACCCAATTTGGCACAGTTACCATACTTTTTAACGTTTTAACGCGGCATGGAAAGGTATCTGGAATAGTGTGAAATGGCTCTACCATAACACTAGGTACACCGACGTCAAACTTTTTAACGTTTACCTGACTCACCAACCGACAAGCTTCACTGTCAGTTTCATTTCATTTCAAAGCAATAAAAGTGTTTTTAAAAACTCGCCAGTGGTGTATCCCAAACTGTTGAATCGAACATGGTGATTGAGAAAAGTCTTTTTTCTTAATATATCTTGTATATAGTGCATGTCTTGATTGTTTTATCAAAAGATAACCCCTCTCCTCGTGCAATTGTTCAAACAAATTAATTTGTTACATGACTCGTGTGACAACTCACTAAGCCGGAATATGCACTAATTTGCTATGCCCTGCGTCGTTACTATTTATAAATACTTTAAATAAATACTTTACCCTCATATCCGCGTTTTACCCTCATATCCGCGTTTTACCCTCATATCCGCGTTTTACCCTCATATCCGCGTTTTACCCTCATATCCGCGTTTTACCCTCATATCCGCGTTTTACCCTCATATCCGCGTTTTACCCTCATATCCGCGTTTTACCCTCATATCCGCGTTTTACCCTCATATCCGCGTTTTACCCTCATATCCGCGTTTTACCCTCATATCCGCGTTTTACCCTCATATCCGCGTTTTACCCTCATATCCGCGTTTTACCCTCATATCCGCGTTTTACCCTCATATCCGCGTTTTACCCTCATATCCGCGTTTTACCCTCATATCCGCGTTTTACCCTCATATCCGCGTTTTACCCTCATATCCGCGTTTTACCCTCATATCCGCGTTTTACCCTCGAGGGTAAAACGCGGATATGAGGGTAAAACGCGGATATGAGGGTAAAACGCAGATATGAGGGTAAAACGCGGATATGAGGGTAAAACGCTCATATCCGCGTTTTACCCTCATATCCGTCCGTCCGTCCGTCCGTCCGTATCCGCGTTTTAACCTAACCCGATACGCACCTGGTTCTACATGTCGGCTATCTTTGAAAGCGTCTGAAAGTGTCTATATGTTCATTTAAGTTAGGTTTTCGCACCTTCCCTAGCTACGAAGGAGCGTAACTCATTTCATGTTCGTTCGTATACAGCAGTTCGTGAAAGTCTTCGTTTTGACCTCTTGCAACTTGCACATTTACACGAGAAGCGCTATCTTGACGATATTCTGTCGCCATCACCTGGATCAGTGAATGCCGTTCAGTGAATCACAAACACCTAATCTCGAATAACGATTTGTCAATGTTTCTGTACAAAATCAAAGTTATGTTCGTCTTCCACAAATTAGAGATAGCAAACTTATAAAGCTAAGATCTGAGGTTGTCATGACCCAATCTTTAAAGTACATTCAATTTGATTCAAACTGAGACGTTTATAGCATGCATCGCTAAACTGTTTCGCTACATGTTTTTAGTCTAAAGTTGAATATTTTGAACTGCTAACTACATACCCGATAATCGTTAGATGCGTTATATTGCTTCTGGCTTTCTTATAAACAGATTTTGAGTTTCCAGTATACTTGATAGTGTGAAATTTACATCTTCGGATTGCGCTTTGAATGAGGGTTTTTACACAGACTTCCAGAAGAATGTGATTGGTTTGATTCGCGACATTTGCATATTAATTAAGTGGGCGTTATCGATTTACCCCTAGGATTGTTGCAGGCTCTCATTTCACAGCGCCGCATTGAGAGAGCCTGCTCGCAGGCTAGGGCATCTTGAACGGTGCCAACCAGACATGGCCAGACATCCCGCAAAATTTATTATCCGCTAGATAAATTTCGCCGGCACTTGTAGCTTTTTTAAGACTTTTCGCACAGATTTACTTACACGACCAGCAAGAACATATTCATATTACCATTCTTCGTAAATTTTGTAAAGCTCTGACCTATAGTAAGCGAAATATTAGCTTTAAAGTAAACTAATTTGGGCAGTCGCTTCAGACACTAAACACATTTGAGCTTTTTGTTTACAATCTTGAATTTTTCTTACGGACCTTACTCACCTTACGTTCTTATTACGCTTTACACTGACTTTCACGCTTATTTGTTGGCATAGGCAGCAAGAACATAATCAAACATAATTTGCGATATTGGTTCTATATAATACTTCTCAGAGGAGACACTCACAAGAACACTGCTACGGACACGGCCATTCGGTGCTATTAAAATCTTCTAGACATTTACTCTCGGGCCAACAAGAACAACGTGAAAATTAAACTTTTCCCGTAACCTGTTCCCCAACAAGTAATTCTTTAATCGTGATTTCTTGTTCGCATTTTGGAACTAATTCACGGTTTGAATATTGAGAAATATTCAAACTGAGCCATCGAACTATTAGCCTCTGTCGAACTACAGTATGCGTTAATTAAACATTAACGGCTTAATTTAATTTGATTGACACTAATTCATCTTGCCCAGCCAATCATCATTTCCCGTCCGCAAGCGGACGGACATATGAAAAGCTTAGCCAAACCCGGCAGACGGTATTTCAGTCCCGCCCGCCCGCTTCCTCCCCTAAACTAGAACCCAAGGATAGTGCAAAGTTTCGTAGATTTTGATAAGTATTTGATAGATTTTGATAGAGTTCACAATTGCTCACCGTATTGCTCACAATTGCGTACCGCTATACTGAGCGGTAATGGCGTGCGGACGTGTTGTCCATAGCTGGGCAGCACTATCCGTATTACTTCTATTTTTGCTGTATTTTTGTAACTCCAATGTAATTGATGATGACGATGATGATGATGCATCTAATCTACGTTTGTTGCCTGAAGAAAATCATACTTCGAAGACTCGGCAAAATTGCACGAAGGCATCGTCTGGCAGGAAGAAATATCTCTCAAGTAGAGTCTCATATTATTCAAACGGAATCAGCTCATTTAACCTTGGCCGAGTTCCGCTACTCGTATGTGGTGATATATCACCAAACCCAGGACCGAAGGTGAAACAAGTGGTACCAAAATACCCTTGTAAAGAATGTGGAAAGAACGTCCGAAACAACCAGGACGCCATATTGTGTTCTTGCTGCGAGACTTGGTCACACGCGAAGTGTCTTCATCTAACCAAACAGTCGTTTCAGTATTATTTACTTCATCCAGATATCGAATGGACGTGTACTTTCTGTGCCTTACCAAAATTTGACGATACTATTTTTTACAATGAACACGAAATGGAGCGCCCTGCAGTTGAAGCTGAAGTAAATTATTTGGACATTGAGGGAGAAGCACAGCCTCACATTCAACAAGTAAGAAATGATTATAATAAAAATTGTATAATAGCCAGCCTGAATGTTAATAGTCTGCCAAACAAATTTGAAGAAATAAGAGAATGGCTTCTAAACAAGGCGTTTGATATACTGCTAATTCAAGAAACTAAGATTGATAAAACTTTTCCGAACTCCCAATTCAACGTGGATGATTACAAACTATTTCGACGGGACAGAGTAAAAGGAGGAGGCGGTGTAGCAGCTTTCATACACAACAGCATAATAGCAGTAAGGAAACCAGTAAAGTGTAGCTCGGTAGAAACCCTACTCATAGATATAAATATCGGACAGAGAAAATTGGCACTGATCTGCGCGTATAAACCACCATCTATCGACAACACCACGTTTACTTCAGAAATTTCGTCCGTTTTAGACATTGCCACAACAATATCTGACAATGTTATATGTATTGGAGACCTTAACTGCGATCTATTAAATCCACTACGCAACAATAAAGAAGGAAGATGTCTTTTAGACATATGCGACATCTATGATTTAGATTCCGTAATTAATATACCTACGCGAGTGTCAGCAAACCGAGCATCATGTATTGATGTTATTCTAACCAATGTACCAGGATTTCTAAAAGACTCTGGTATAATCGAAACGGGCCTGAGTGATCATAATTTGGTTTACGCCGTACTAAATAAAAAACTACAACATCCGAAGGCAATTACAATTAGAACACGATCATTTAAGCAATTCGATCAAAAATCTTTCCTGAAAGACCTTGCAATGGTTCCATTTTCTGTAGCGTACACTTTCGACGATCCAGACGATGTTTACTGGTGCTGGGAAAAACTTTATTCACAAACACTTAACGATCATGCCCCAATAAAGTCTTTTAAGAAGCGCATATCAATTAACTCCAAGTTGATAACAGCAGAAATACGTCAAGCCATGAGGGAACGTGATAAACTCAAGAAAAAGTTTAATAAAACACGAAACGCGGAAGACTGGAATAACTACCGAATAAAACGCAATAGAGTAGTCAGCATGCGAAGCCGAGCTGTACAAAAACATTTTCAAAATCTTTGTGCAGACAAAAACGTTGATCAACGGAAATTTTGGAACACGATAAAACCTTATATCAATTCGCGAAAAAACTCGAACAGGGGAAATAATGGAATTGTACTAAAAGAAAACAATAAAATCATTAGGGACCAACAAGAAGTAGCAGAGTGTTTAAACACATATTTCTCAAGTTCAACCAAACCTAACGATCTCACCCAGGCTTATCCAAACCCAGATATGTCAGAAATACAAAAGAATCTAGGTGATATAGAAACCTTGACCTTAGAAAAATCAAAACCGGAAGAGGTGTTCGAAATTATGAAAGACATTAAACCAAGAAAAGCGACGGGGTGTGACCTAATTCCCCCACGCGCAATAAAAGAATCAGCAGAAGTCCTGTGCACACCTTTTAGCACTTTGTTTAATTACATATTAGATATCGGTACAATACCTAGCCAGTGGAAACTTGGAGAAATCACACCGGCTTACAAAAAATTATCCCAATTAGACAAAATAAATTATCGACCACTAACTATTTTATCAGCGTTATCAAAGGTTTTTGAAACACTCATTCATAAACGCATGAGTCCACATTTTGAAGAGATCTATCACAAGTATGTACAGTATTTGCATATCGAAAATATCACGGGTGCGAAACAGCTATATTAAGTCTAACAGAACAATGGAGAAAAGAACTAGACAAACAGAAAGTTGTCGGACTTGTCTCAATGGATTTGTCAAAAGCATTTGACTCCATGCCGCACGATCTTCTTATATTGAAACTACAGGAATATGGTGTCGATGGAAAAACGTTAAGCTTGATTAAAAATTACCTCTCCAATCGATACCAAAGAGTGAAACTAAACGATAAGTATTCAACATGGCAAAAGTTATCAAAGGGTGTCCCACAAGGGACAATCTTGGGACCATTGCTGTTTAACATCTTCATGAATGACTTAACGTATACAATTAAACAGTGCGCTCTAAGTACAGTACCACTCAGAAATAACCTAACAGTGCAGTTGAGGTTGAGGTTAAGTTAAACAATGATAAAAATGGTAATAAACTTTAGTAAAGCACAATAAAATTATCTAGTAATGCAGAAAACAGTCCATTTTTTGATTCATAGTGATTTAGAGACAGTTTAACTAACACTGAACAGAGTTATATTACGATTAAGCTGAGCTTAAACCTAGGTTTGACCTTGGTTTTTGTTAGGTTATTTCTGAGCGGTACTGTACATATGCAGATGACACACAAATATTTCACACTGAAAAAGATCTGACAAAATTAAAACTTGCTATAGACAGCGATTTACGTCGCGCCGATGCATGGTTTGACCAAAACAGAATGAAGAGAAACGCGGCAAAATATCAGGCAATGATTATTGGCAAAACCAAGGAGCCCATCAAGTTCCAAACCGGAGATGGAGATATTCCAACAACTAACGAAATTGAACTTCTAGGAGTAACAATCGATGACAAACTAAAATTCGAGGGACAAGTCAGCAAAATATGCAGAAAAGTTAATCAAAAAATATCTGTCTTGAAACGTATGAAGAAGATGTTGCCGATTGAAGTAAAAAAGGACCTATATCGCGCATTTATTTTACCGCATTTTACATACTGCTCTGAAACATGGCATAATTGCAGTAAAAGATGTGCAACAAAGCTGGAAAAACTTAATGAACGGGCCATCCGCCTCGTATTCAACGATAGAAACACATCATATGAAACTCTCTTAAAGAACATGGGGCTTTTAACGCTCTCAAACGAACGGCTCTGTAAAATAGTAAAAACTGTCTTTAATGCTTTAACCAACTCAAGGTCTCCTACTACAATACAAGAACTACTATCAAAGCGCAATTCTCACTACGATCTTCGAGGATCGAACATACTAGAACTTCCTAAAGTACAAACAACAACATATGGACTAAAATCATGGCGCTACACTGCTGTGAAACTTTGGAACTCACTGCCAGAACCTGCGAGAGAAACAAATAATTTTAATTTATTTATCAAATTGATACGAAACTTGGACGCAGAATAAATCAAATACTTTACATTATTTATTATATAGAACAAATTTCTGAAAATTTATAATAGATTAGTATTTTATAGTTTATAGTAGTTATATTTTTATCTAAATAGTGGCATGCCTGTAAACTAGCTGGATTAGCTAAGCGCATTTGATCACTTTAAATAAAATTGTATTGTATTGTATTGTATTGTATTGTGATAGACCCGTGAACTTTTGGGTCTGTGTCGGTGCACGTTGACACTTCGTCACCTTTCGCATCTGAAATGCTAACGTTGGCGACTGAACGTTGTGGCAATGTTCGTTGACATCTGATCGCCTTTTGCACCTGAAGTGCTAACGTGGCAACTGAACGTTGTGTCGATGACACATTGGCCATCTACTCGCATTTCGCTACCAACTGAAGCTTCCTGGCGAGTCGCAGGATTGTAAAGAGTCGCAGGATTGTAAAAAGTCGCAGAGAACACAGACATAACCACACTTCTCGAATACCTCGTCGAAAAGAAAGAAAACGTGCAAAACAACAGCATATCATGTGACCAAAAAACTCATTTCCGTATTTAGACAGCCAATCACATCAAAGAACGTTCCCGTTGCTAGGCGTCATATGCCTCACACGATTTCATCTCTCATATCCGGTCGTATCAATGACACGTAAACAACTCATTTGACCTTCGACTATTCTGTTATTATAAAATATCTGTTTTTGTTTAAATCTATTACGCGAATTGATAAAGGATTCAAAGTCTGGTACTCGGCTGGCGGCTGCTTTACTAGAGCTGACTTTCACTGAGCCCGAGGTATCTTGACATAAAAACAAAAGAAGGCAAGTCGGCTATATGTTAAACTCGACTGCGAATTGAAATTTCATAAAAAAATACGCCGTCTGTAACCAGCCATTAAATGTCGTATGATATTTATACTATAAAAGTACAGCGATGATGCAATTATGCAAACAGCCGACTTCTCAAGCGGTGATTTAATACACATTACTTTTATATGTCGGCAAAGAAAAACTAACTACGGCAGTCTTGAGAATCGACACAAAATAAACTGGACTACGAATCTATGATACAGCGTATCTGCGTTATGGGAAACACGTCGTTTGTGACTTGTAATTTTGTCTGAGGCAATCGTCGTAGGCCTTAATAGTATGAAAATATAGTTGTGTATATAAAGTATTTGGAAATCACCAAACCGTGAAGAGGCGAAAAAAAGATGAATTGTGTTAAACACGGCAGCACAAGCGACCAAAACAAAAGACGATTGTACTGAGTTTATCGTCTAAGAAAGTTTATGCACTCAGCGCCCTTCGTTCATCATACCTGAGCGGCTAATATCATACCACCCTTAGGAAAATCTCTAGTTTGACTCAATAAATTTCAAAATTAGCAGTTGGGCGGCTGGGCGCGATTCGTCAACAGTGAAATATAAACTAATAAAAACTACTGAACATACGCTTACCTCGAAATACATGTGACAATATAATCCTTTCGCTCGGACCATATTTAATTAGACCACATAGTCCTTATTTTGACAAGAAAATTCATCGCCTCCTCTCTATTAATCGCTTGTCGGTCGCACCTTCTGGTGTCCCCGCCATTATATGGTATATTCACTTTTGCTGTAAAATTTAGTTTCGCGCGTGCGCAGTAAGATTTCTACATAAACCGGGGGGAAAACACCCAGAGGAAAACATTATATTCTGATTTTAGACTCGACATACTTCAAGATTAAAATGTAATATTTGACTTAAGTCTTTCAAGAGATATCCACAGATACTTTACTAAATTGTCTTAGTTATCAGTGAAACGCTTTAAAGTACCTATTGACAACGATATTATTCATCCGAGCACGACAACTTATATGTCGCTAAACTTGGCACACCCCCCGGAAAAGTTTACACTATGTATGTATGTATGTATGTATGTATGCATGTATGTATCGTGTGAATTTTCGCCACCATCACAATACTGCAAAGTTTCTGCGAAACTTTGCACTAAAAACCGGCTGCTACGCAGGCTAGAAATTCCCCGACACAGGGCCTAAGGTCCCCTACAGGGGGGCTAGTAGGGGGTTCCAGGGGGACATCCTCCCCCGGAAAATTTTCAAAATGTGAACTTCTAGAATAGCTTTTTTCATCTTCTTCGCGTAAAATTATCGCAATAACCGACAAGCTACAGCACCTATTTTCATGCTATTAATAAAGAAAAATTTGTTGAACACCTAGTATGGTCATTAAAGTGGCAGTACGATCGAATTTTCACTTTGCGTTTTTTTAGCCAAAATAGTTCTTATGGTCCTAATATGACTTACCATGTATTTAAAAACGATTTTAGAAAATGTTTTCTATCAGAATTCAGGCATCTTTTACGAGCAGTTGGCTTGATTTCGAAATTTTTTGGAGCCTGCAATTTATTAATAGCGGTAGCTCGTCGTGACGTCATCTACTCAACACTCTACACAGAAGATTCATATATCCTACTATATACGTACATATAGTTTAAACGGTCTTCCCGACTTATTCTACGTTTTTACATGTAATAAAGTTTCTTTAAAAGCAATACAAAATTATGCCACCATCTCCTTGTGTTGCTCAAGGGTGTAGTAAACTGCGCTGATCGTAATGCTGGCATTTCGCGTCACCAGAACCCCAAAACTAAAAAGCGTCTTGTTTGGGTTTATTTTCGGTTAAAACATATCGCACCAACTAACGGGACGCTTTGTTTACTTGCTCTGCGCATTTTGCTGATCACTGTTTTGGAAGGCGTCACGTAAGGGGCCAAAGGTGCGAGCCTTCGTTGCCTAAAAGAAGACCTGAACCCGTCAATATGGAAACCAAAAGACCGTCGTCGAAGAGAAGCCAACGAAGAGTATTCACTACACAAATTTGTTATGACTCGTGTTTCATTATCGGTATCGGATCAAATTTGATCACACACGTAGCTAACAATAAAAATATTGCGTGGACCTTGAAAATTTTATAGGCCGTTAAAGAATTGTTCAGTTCGCAAAACGTGCAAGAAAACGCCAGAAAGGTTAGCAGCGCCGAACGTGCACGGTGCAGAGGTAAGTTGATTATGTAACTTCAATTTTCCCTGAACACCATAACATGTAATAAACAGTTACGCGGAATGAAGAAACCCGTACATTGCCGTTTCACGGGTAAATGTACTTCTACGCGCCGCCGCTGTAAAATGGCAGTATAAACTGTATAATATAATGCATATGTTAGTTTGTTTTGACAACTACTCAACCAAGGGGTCCAGTATATTTTAATCTTAGGGTAGTCTACTGGAAATCGAAAGAGAAAACAAATGCCTAACGAAGGTCCAGTTATTCAAAACAAATAATAGTTTAAGTAGAAAGACGGCAGTACTATTCAGAGCCAAGCAGTTAGTAGACAGTACAAACAGATAAAAATGTTACATATTATATTATATTATAATAAAATACAACTATTGGTAATAGCAAAATACTATGATATGGTTCAGCTTCAGCTACATGTAAATGCATATACAGTATGGTGACAATGACTTACTTAGATTTTATCAATTATATTCTAGATGTTACATGTAAATGCGACAACAGAATCAGAGAGGGAGTCAATAAGGAAAGTTTTGATGACTGACGCATGGATGTAGACTTGCTCCAAGTCCGCCTCTTTAATAGCGCTAGCAAGCATGTTGATAGAAATGTAATCAAGGTCTGCGTTAGCCTGTGTACAGCCGCTGTACACAGGCTAGGTCTGCGTCGGAGGTCGAAATATATCCGTGGCTCATAACAATAAAATGCGTAGTAAACAAACGTCGTTAAATCCTGGGTGTTCGGTAATACAACGGGTTTGATTCTCCTTATCGCCCAAGCACTGTTAGTTTTTTCCGGCACGGCTCCAATCTCACAACAGCAACGACAGTAGTAATACCCCCCCATATAGCGCCCAAAGGGATGCCGCCTCATTAAATATTCAACTTATTATTTATTCATTCTCCTGTGGGACCTCCTAACCCTAATCTCATTACGTCATTATTACTCAGGCTCCTATGGGACTCTCTAACCCTAATCTCATTATGCATACGTCATTATTACTCAGGCTCCTATGGGACTCTCTAACCCTAATCTCATGCGTACGTCATTCATTCTCAGGCTCCTATGGGACCCTCTTAACCCTGACTTTCCCCCCTAAACCCTAGCTGTTACTCAACCCCCCGTGTATACGTCATTCCCGATAGGTCTCCGACTGATTTCCGTGGGCAAAATACCATCGAGTTGTTTCTTATAAGTAATAAAGCACGGTGTTGTGTATATATACTTTACCCCTACAGTGCGTACGGTAAACGTTTGACAAGATGGATATTATTTACGATGAGTTAAAGAAAAATAACATTGATATCGACAGAGACACTCTGTCGTATTACCTTAAACACTGTCTAGAAGAACATCGAGTACTATTCGACAACATCATTGAACAAATACCCAGAATATGTCTTCAACACGTTTATGAAGAGATGAACCCTAACAATTTCGGTCGAATTATCGCATATCTAACCCTAGTGTATAGAGTAAACGAATCCTTGGATGAAGAATCAACTCGAGAAGCTGTAAGAAGAACGATCGACGATTTGAGATGTATTGACTTGACAACATATGAAATAAAACTCTCTTGGTTTAAACGGCTGACTCGACTATTTTATTAACGTTGTCAAGCATATTGCAAGTGTTGCTAAGACTGATATTTGCATACTGCCATGTGTAAAACCTCATTAAAACCTCATTAGTAATGTAGACAAAAGAACGAGTCTGGGCAAGTCTGGGCGACGTCAGAGCTTGGACAAAGAAAACTAATTAATATGTGTGTAACCATAGAGAGTTGAACAGCGTCCCTTCGTTTAGTGTATCATTCACTTACTGTTTGTCGTCAGAGTAAGATCGTCGTAATGGAGTGTCTACACGGTAAACTTGCATCTAACTCAACGACCAAGAATGGCTTATTCTGGTTCTGTGGACAAAAGCCTAGCTGTCAGTTTTTCTGCCCTGAAGAAGATTGTTACATGTTTGGCAAAGCCGTAGATAGTTTTCGAAGAAGTGGCTGTATACATCCAGTGTGTCCTACTCATCAGAAATTGGCGACACTGCGAATGGTTAAAGACAAAATGAAAGAAAGTTACGGGAGAGCTTACTTTGTCTGCTCTGAGCGAGAGAATCCCTGCTCGTTTTGGCAATGGGGAGATGTCTTCGAGGGTCCAAAACCGTTGTGTAAACATGGAATGGTTTGCCGTATCCAAAAAGTCAAGAAAGAAGGTGATAACCAAGGTCGTCTGTTTTACTCGTGTCCTAACGAAAGACAGGACTGCTGTGACTTTTTCGAATGGAAACCAGAAGAAGATCCCCTTGAACCCTTTTCCACTGTTCTGTTCAGTATGCCACCATCCTACCGATATACAGTCAGAAAGACTGGAGAGACATTCACGAGCCACGAAACTGATCATAAAAAAGCCTACGAAGAGTACCTTTTTCAAAAGTCGGTAAACGAATTGACTACAGACTTGGGAAATCTGAACATTTGTTGAACTTATATAATTTTGTATTCTAATTTAATATGTAATAAATATGTTTTGCATTTATATATCGTGTCGTTGACTTTTCTTTATTCATTTACCTCTAACCTTTGTCGCGTGAACATGACTTGCTGTGGCGGTTTACCACAAATAGCCCTTCGTAATATTTTTCGAAAGATTCGCTGTATATCAGCGTGCTGTGGGGGGAAAATTGTGATACAAGCATCCGAATTAGATGGCGGAACAGTTCCTTCACGACCTGTATTACAACCCAAAAAGTCCGGCAAGTTTTGGCGGCGTAGATGCCTTATACCGTGTCGTAAAAAGTGATGGTAAATTTCAGATATCCCGAAACAAGATAAAAACATGGCTTAGACAGCAAGATACTTATACTTTGCATAAACCTGTACGACATAATTTTAAGCGAAATCGTGTTATTGTTGGAGCGATGGACGAGGAGTGGGAGGCCGATCTAGTAATTATGGATTCGCTTAGTAAAACAAATAATGGTTATAAATACGTTTTAACTGTTATTGATGTACTGTCCAAATTTGCGTGGGTGGAACCATTAAAAACAAAGACTGCAGGGAGTTTGGTTAAAGCCTTTGAAAAGATACTAAAGAAAGGAAGAAAACCTGAAACACTTCATACCGATAAAGGAACTGAATTTACCAACAAACGCTTTCAAAAATTATTGAAGGACAAACATATTCGATTTTTTACAACACACAACGATACCAAGGCATCCATCGTTGAACGATTTAACCGAACGTTAAAGGGGAAAATGTGGAAATATTTTACAGCAAAGAATACGCTGAAATATACCGATGTACTACAAAAATTAGTGTATTCCTACAACCATTCGAGACACCGTAGTATTGGGATGAGACCGGTAGATGTCAATCGAGAAAACGAGAGTATTGTATGGCAAAAACTGTATGGTGATGAGTCCAGCAAACCCATCAAATATAAATTTAACACTGGTGACCAAGTCCGGATTAGCAAAGCAAGACGTACATTCAAGAAAGGCTACTTACCTAACTGGACCGAAGAGGTGTTCACCATCACGAAGCGAGTACCCCGACGACCGCCAGTGTACAAGATTGCTGATTATCACGGAGAAGAGTTACAAGGAACATTTTACGAACAGGAATTGCAAAGAGTTACAAAGACAGATAGTGACTTTTATAGAATAGAAAGAGTAATTACATCACGCATGCGTGGTAAACGTAAAGAGTATCTTGTAAAATGGTTAGGCTATCCTGAAGATTTTAATTCTTGGATACCAGCCGATAATGTAAAAGATATAACGAAATAAAAATGTGTGTACCTTACAATGTGTGTTCATTTGCGTATTGTTCTTCGACATGGCAACACAGTTTTATTTAACGCTTCCAAGCAATAGCTCTATGGAATATTTTCCAGATAATACTGTAGCAAATTTTAAAGTGAAACTTGCTGAAACTATACAACTGACAGGCGACTGGGAAGTAGCTTTGTCAGAGTTATATTATCCCCATACATGGAGCACGATTCGAAAAGGTAATCAACAAACGTTTCTCTATAACGTTGGAACGAAATATGACGATACGGCTCTTATCCCAGATGGTTACTATAACACCATTGCTGATCTCGTAGGGGCTTTAAACCGTAGCATGACAAAAGAGGCACGAACGAAGATAAAATTTTCTTACATTGCAAGTAAACACAAAGTCATGATTGATGTGTCTAAAGGTTCACTCGTGTGTATATCTGGTGATATTGCTACAACCTTAGGGTTTCAACAAGACACCGTAATTAAGAAAAAAACCCTAAGCCCTTACGTAGCAGACGTTAACGCGGGATTTTCAGCCATGTATGTATATACAGATATCGTGGATGCACAGTTTGTCGGTGATGTCAAAGTGCCTCTACTCAGAATTGTCAATACTCAAGGAGTTTATGGAGAAAACGTGAACGTCAGTCTCCGTAACCTACAATATATTCCTGTCAAGGTAAAGTCCTTCGAAACAATTGAAGTGAATATAAAGGACGACAAAAACGAAAACGTATCATTTGGCTTCGGGAAGTCGATCGTGACACTTCACTTTAGACAGCGGAGATCTTCGTATTTCATTTAAAAATGAGACATACAATTATTCCAGACGTAAAGCAATTTCAACAACATTATTTGAGAAGACAACAAGGTGGAAGTCTACCTGGTTTCCGAGGTGCACGTATTCAGAAAGGTTATGGCATTGGAAGTTTTTTTAAAAGTATTGCACGCTTTGCAATACCTCTGGTAAAACAAGGAGCTAAAGCTATTGGAAGAAGAGCTCTGCAAGCTGTAAAAGACGTTGGTCAAGATGTTCTGGCAGGGAAGAATGTAAAGCAAGCGATAAAAGGGCGTGGTTCTGAAGCCGTGAAAGATCTTGCTCAAAAAGGGGTCCGTCAGGTGACGAACCAATCAGGAGCCGGTCGTAAACGAAAACGGGCGAATTCTCCTATAAAAGCCAACACAAGACGTAAAACCACCAGTCGTTCGCAAACTGTGAAGAAGAAAACATCTGAACCTACAGAAGCAAAGATTGGACCGTTTATAAAATATAAATCATGAGTCAAGCGTTTAGTGCCCTACATAAAGATTCGTGTGGGTGTGGAAAATCAGAATTAGATTTATTTGTAATGCCTGCTACTCAAGTAGAAATGAATAAAGGATTTTGGGAAGATATAGATCCAGTTTCGAGTATTGGAGCTTCAGACACCATCGAGTTTCTGTGTGCTGCAAATTCTGATGTGTATACCGATTTAGCAAACAGTTACCTACACGTAAAAGCAAAAATAACCAACAATGATGGATCTGATCTCGATGAAGATGTTCAAGTCGGGCCTGTAAATCTGTGGATGCATGCTCTATTTTCTCAAGTAGAAGTTTACCTGAACAACAAGCTTGTCACACCGTCTAGCACTGCTTATCCCTACCGATCGTATATGGAAACTGTACTGAATTTTAGCAAAGACGCAAAATCATCTCATCTAACCTCAGCGCTGTTCTATAAAGATCAGGCTGGTCGAATGGATATCGTCAACCCTGTAGCAGGAGATGCCGATGCAAACAAGGGTTTGAAACTGCGGTACGCTCATGCAAGCCAAAGTAAGTCTGTGGCTATGGAAGGAAGAATCCATTCCGACTTGTTTGCACAAGACCGTTATATTCTTGGTGCTGTACCAATCAAACTCAAGCTAGTGCGTTCGAGAAACCCATTTTCACTGGTATCGTCAGCAGATCATCCTGATTTTAAAGTGGTTTTGGAAGAATGTGTATTTCGCGTTCGACGTGTCAACGTCTCTTCTACCGTTATGATGGCTCATACCCATGCCCTTCAACGTGTCACGGCCAAGTACCCTATCAATCGTGTCAGTTGTAAAGTGGTTTCTGTACCGAGAGGAAATATGTCAGGCAATCAACCAAATATATTTCAAGGCCCTATACCTAATCGAGTGGTTATCGGAATGGTGGATGCAGATGCTTATAATGGTACCTATACTAAAAATCCTTTCAATTTCAAAAACTACGACATCACTTCTCTTGGTCTAACGGTAAATGGAGAACATTTGCCTGGAAAACCCCTACAACTGAAATTTGCTGCTGCGAGAGGAAGTAACTACGTATCCGCTTTCCAAACCTTGTATGCTGGTACTAACAAGTTATTTCAAAATGATGGCAATGGTATTACACGAGATGAGTATGCCAATGGGTACACTTTATTCGTGTTTGATCTGACAGCTGATCTGTGCCTGAGTGATCATATTCAACCGATTAAAAACGGAAACGTATCGATAGAATGTCAATTTGGAACGGCTCTGACAGCAGCTATAAATATCGTGGTGCTAGGAGAATTTCAAAGTCTTATCGAAATTGACGCCAACCGCAACGTTCTGTGCGACTTTAGCAGTTAGATGAACACTCTACAAATCCTAAACGTCCTGAAAAGTGATCCATTTACCAAGACCGTATTTAAAGACGTGTTACCATCGGATCGTCTACCAAGTCAGATACCGAAAAGACCTAGAGGTTTTATTCTGAATGTGGATTCTAGTAATGGACCTGGTACGCATTGGGTAGCAATTTATCTCACTTCAGATGGACAAGGGGAATTTTTGGACTCGTACGGACAAGAACCCGGATTTTATAGCAAAAGCTTTGAAACGTTTTTACGAGATCATACTATCAGTTTTACCTGGAATGAACAGACTTTACAGTCATTAGGGTCTCGCGTGTGTGGACAATATTGTTTATTTTATGCTTTACATCGATGTAGAAATATTGCCATGTCAACAATTGTTGGCATGTTTACTAATAATAAAGAATGGAATGACATGCTAGTCCGTGACTTTATGCGTAAATATTATTGTGTGTAATAAATACAAGATAATTAATGTTGTAAACAATTCTTTATTGTAATATCAAAAGTTTTACAAGGAATAAATTTATTTAACCCATTTATATGGATGTAAGTTTTTGTCTCTTCGTTTCTGTTTTTCTTTTGTTCTTTTTGATGTTGCGGGAGATGACGTCAGGGGCGGGGAGGTGTCTGAAATATCTTTAGTCTTATATTCTCGTACCATGCTTAAACGATTTTCATTTCTGATAATGCCTTCGGGAACATTCATGTTTCCTAATGCTTTTGCGAAAAGCTGCCATCCAGCAGGGTTGAAATTCTTTCGTTGACGTAGAGAATCGTTGACCAAGTCAACAACATTTGTACCCGGAATTGGTCGACCTTTAAACACCATTTGTCCTTGGTCAGTCCATCCTATGAGGTCTTTATTCGCTTTAAGTTTCTTAACCAACTGGCGAGCTCTTGATTTCATTGTTACGGGTACACTTTCTAAAATGTCAGTTTCTATCTCTCCAGGCAACTCAGAGGGTGCAGCAATCTCTTCTGTATTCACTGATTCTTCAGGTTTATCGTCAGCTATGGGCGTCGATACGACGTTTACACGTACGGGTCTACTCATGCGTTTATCGTAATAATTCAGGTAGCGTTGAAGCGACTGATCGTACATTTTCACTTTCTCGTCTTGTGTTATATCTTGACGTTTAAGAAGATTTTGCATTTCTGAATCTAGTTCATTCACCTGCGCTGTTAAAGGAGTGACCAAGGGTTTCTTTCGGTCTGTCATATGTTCTGGAACTAACACCAATCTCCGGACGTGTTCCATTATTTGGTTAAAAAACTCGCCAGTTGTTCAAGTACAGGAGCTAAGAGAAACGGTAGAAAACCTTCACCTTCTTGTAGAATGACTTTCTTTCTTTTTGCTACTGGATGACGTTTATCAGCAACAAACTTGATATGATCGTTATAAGGGGCTAGTTTCCTTGCTGTTTTCGGAGTAATCTTAATTGTTTCACACCACACGTTCAAAAGACACTGTCTAATGGCTTCTAATATATCGTCGTCGGCAGCTTTTATAATTGCGTTTCGCAGTTGAGGATTACACTTTGCCAATACTTTTAAAACATCGCAGTTCCTTCTTATACAAGCAGACATTGTCAAATGATCGCATTGTCACTGAACAGCCCCTTTTATACTCTGGGCTGGTACACGTAGTGGGTGTCCGTCGGAAAGATCCCGGATCTTACTCGGATTTCATCGGGACATGTCGGCGTGAGATCGACAAACAAGTAGGAATACGGCTCTTTAGTCGCCATCTGATAGGCTTGCTGAAAAAATTTTGTGTTGCTAGGATACAGTTGCTTAGCCAAATGAACTACTTGACTAGCATCTCGAACATTTTTGGTTAACACGAGATAACTGGCATTCAGAGAGATGGTACGATGATCTTTGCTTTGATGAAATAGGTTTTGCACGATATAAATCACACTTAGATTCCCATGGTGCGATTTTTTCGTAAATAGTTTAGCGATTTCTGCGTCTTTCTCACCCATCATGTCATCAATGATGTACAAATTTCTTGTTTGGGGGTTAATGCTATCCAACATCGATTGAGGCAAACCTTGGATAAACTGAATCCCTGGAATTAGGGTTTCTATTTCAGCAAACGTATCTTGATATTCCGAGTAGAAATACATGATATTTTCTGGAGCAGGGTCGATCATAATTTGGGCGTTGGCTAACAATTCCTTGACAAAGGATGTCTTCCCCGTCTTGGTCCCCCCAGAGACCATGAGCCCAAACGGATGTGTTAACTGTATGGAGTACATAGTTAAACTGAACAGAACGCTTGTGAAATCTTATTTATACCATTTTGGCCGCTTCGTACATTGTACCCGTTTTGTGTACTTAGTAATTCGAATAAGTCTGTGTAATTCGTTTAACAAAGTTTCTAAATCTATAGGAGAAGCTTTAGCTCGAATCAAATACGGTTGCCTATCTTTTGAAGAGAGTTGATGAACATTGGATAAATGATTTGCTAATCTTAATAAACCTTGCTTGCCACAGACAGGACAATCCTTACGCCTTCGAGGCATGATAACAAATGAACGATTTGAAATGGTACTCAAAAATAAATACTTTATATGGCCCTGGGGGCCTTTTTCGAGGCCCTGTGGCCCTATCGCTTGAATACACTCCCTGTCCCCTCTGACCCTCCACCCCCACCCCTAACCCTGTGTTCTAAAAGACCCTCATTAAGCCCTTAAACCGCCACGCCAGAAAATTGACAATAGATAGTATTAATAAAAGATATATTTACAAATACACACAAAATTTTTAAAATTATTTACAAACACACAAAGTTAAAATCCATAAGGTAAAGTATCAAAATTATCAACTATCACACGTTTATTATATACAACTCTATAATCTTTAGTTTCCCCCCTGGTTGACACACTCTTTTCTTTTCTTTCACGCACTATTTTATACGGAATATTTACAGACAACGGATCTACCACATCACACATAACATTAAGGTACACCATATCACACATGACATTAAAATTAACTTTCTGTACAGTTCTGTAATTGAGAGTGATCCCTCGCACTTTGCACACCGTTTTACCCGAGTTCGTCTCATACGCGTAATTTTTGGGCCCGCCGGACACAAATGTGGTGATGTGATTGCCGTCCAGTTCGTCAGTGAGCTCACCAAGGTAGGATCCGGTGGGTGGTTCCCAGTCTCCTTCCTTTGACACGTAGATCACAGAGTCTGTATCAAAATACAAGACTCGGCGATCCAACTGTTCCAGGACACCATAGAGCTTGAGACGGGCGTGGGCTGTCGTGAAGGCGGCGATAACAACGTTGGTCTTTCCACTGGCTTCAACAAACTCGTCGACGTTCTCGAAGTGGACCTCAATCAGTTCGTCGTTGATGAAGTTGGCGTCTGTCACGGTGATTTTGTCGCTGGATAGCAGGTCGAAGTATTCGGCTGGATCTGAGATGATCTTGACCTGGGTCATGTTGGGACGCTGTGCAAATTTACCTATAGTAATATAAAAACAAAAAAGAAAAACATTAACCTCTGTGTAAACAATTGCATTACGTCTCCCCCAGGCCCTCCACTCACCCCTCCATTCACATTTAATATGTGTTTTGTTCGACTTACCCCAAAAAGAATTCAACATCAGCTTTGCCAGCGCCCTCAGACCAGGATTCTTGACAATCTGATTCGGATCCAGCTGAATACCTTCGTTGGCAGCATAATCAGCGATATATTGGGCCTTCTTCTCGTCGGTGTCGCAGTCTGCAGGGAAACCACTGGCCTGAAGAAGAATAAGGATAATAAGTCATAATTGACAAGTAACATGTGAAAAACAATATTAATATCTTACCTCTTGTTTGATTTTGAGGAACGTGTCCACGTAGTCCTTGAACAGACCATCAGTGTGCTCGTGGAAATGCCAGACTTCATCGACTTTGACCAGACGATATCCCTTTTCCAATGCTTTTTGCAGCTCCAGGGTGACCCAGGTTCCATGGAGAGCTCGCTCAGCGTCGCTATGACCGCATGGTTCTTGCTGCAGATTGTCTGCACAACAACGACACAGTGGAAACATCAATTTTCCTTGGGTACGATAAGGAAGGACAGGATGGTAGAGGCCACGAGGAGGAAGAACGGAACACTTGACCAGACCGAAGTACGCGTCGATGGGGGCAAAGTTCTCCGTGATGATCTGAGGATGACCAAGCGGATATTCACCGTATTTATTGCACCATGGATAGAGGCTGCAGAAATCCACGTAGTGGACTTTCTCGTTAGGCTGGGCTTCGTAGAAGAGACGAGTCGCGTTCGTTCTCCCACCGAAGAAACCTTCTCTTGGCTGTAGGGGCTCGGAGATCTCGAAGTCGTCGAAGAACCTTTTCATATCAGGGTCTGCAGCGAGCTGACGGTCGATGTCGCAAGTCCATATCTCAACGACGTTGTACCCATTGTCCGTTAAGAACTGAACTTTTTCCAGGGTTCTTTGATGAAGTTCATGCATGGTTAACTCGTTGACAGGATTGATGGTATCCCTGGCATAACATTTGGTACAACCATGCCACAGACAGCCTTGCACCTCCCACACTGTGTTCGTCTCGGCGTTGTACCCGTCTACGAGGTATTTCCCAATGCGTTGTTCTCCATGATTGCGAGCGTGTCGAATGGCGATATTGTCACGCTGGGCGATATAAGCCAACATCTTCAGTGCAATCACCGACTGCTTATTCTCAGGTGTATAACCACAGGGTGGAATAACGGCGATAGTGTTTTCCTTTAGGAACGTTTTGCGAAAAACAAGATTGCAAGCGGAGGCGATAGTGAGGCAAGAGGCGAAGGGGTCAACATCAGTCACTTCCCGAAACAACTCACGGAATTCAAGGCAACAGCGACGAAGGATGTTAACATCCGACTGGCAGTAGCTCAGAATTTCGGCTTGAAAGTCGAAGACATACTCTTGATTCTGAAGCTCGTTGTACCACACGTAAAACTTCTCTCGATCACCGGGACTCATACCATCAGGATCGTAGAATTTGGCTTCAGGAAGGGGTCCAACATAGTCTTGCTTCTCGGCGCGGTTAAAAAAATGTGGAAAGTAGCCTTTCTGGAGTTCGGTTATACCAAACGTTTTTGGGAAGTTGGCCAAACGCATTGGAATAAAACATAACGAGTCTATAAACTTGATATTCCTTTCTGGCACGGAGAGAGACAAGATTTTGGCACCGCGGGTAATCACTTCAGGGACGATACCGTTCTTGTACAGGTACTGAAGGATAAAGTACCCATCATACGCCTGAAAATTGTGCGCGATGAACGTAGTGTTGGCGTTCTCCTTGAAGAGCCATTCGCAGAATTCCTCCTTGGTGTTTGGACCAGAAAACACGATCTCATCACCGCTTTCGTTCTGGACCACGCAGAGATTGGGAATGTGTTGTCCGTCGTCTTGTGTACATTCGAAGTCAAAGAACATCAGGTTCTGTTCTCGTTCGCCGCTGTCGTTGTCATCATCCACAGCAACATCGTCGTCGACGAAATCGTTGCGTTGGCTTTCTTGGGCACGTTGCTGGTTCCTCTCAGCTATGGGCTGAATATAGCACTGGTGGTTGTCAGGTTTCACGTATTTTTGACAAACGGAGCAGCGCACTAGGCCACAATGATGATCATGGATGCTGGCTCTTGTCACGACGCGTTGGCACTTTTTGCACTTGATTAGCGAAGAACAGAGAGGTTTTTGTTGTCCAACTGCAGCTTTGTGGCGGGCAAAGCAGTCGTCGCTCTTGAAAAACCGATTGCATTCTCGACAGTATTTCCACTTGATCACGGGACAGTTCTGGGTGTTGCACAATTTACAAAGGTCGCCACATGGATGGTCAGTAATCTTGTCGTAGCCTTTCTTACATCTATGGCAGTACTGCTTACGAGCGAGGAAGGCAGGCATACTGGTAATCACGTCGTAGTGGTTGTCGTGGTTGTAGAGGTATAAACATTTCTCGGCCTCTGGACCCGAATAAATTAAAGCGTTCAAATGTTCCTTAGATACGACGTTTAACTGGTAACCAGGGAGGACAGCCTGGAACTTCTTGACCTCGGGGATCCCACAGGGACCCAGGGGGACACCAGCGGTCTCGTGAAGTTCGTTGGCTAAACGGGTTTGCATTGTCCTTCGATGATTAACGATGCTCGTGTATTGGGGATCGTTATCTAACTTCGCCTTGGCAACGACAATCGCTCGGGCACAACACAGTTCATCTTTGTTCTTGATCTGAATTAGACAGCGTTTCTTGTTGAGGTAACTCTGTAGGTTGACCACGTTACGCTTTCGACCAGTGCCTCCGTGAGGCATTTCGACGTGGACCACATTAACGTTAACTGATTCATCCAACGTAAACTGTGTATTCGATTGAACGACACGTTCCACAGTGGCCAGGAATTTCTCTGGGGTCAGACGGTCTCGTTGGAGGAAAGGCAAGGAAATAGGTCGATCTAACTGGTGGGAGTTTAGAATCAGGCGAACTTGGTCATGAGGGGCCATATCCGAAGTTAGACGGTCAAACAGGTGCTGAAAAGCGCGGTTTAGCGTTGACACAACATTTGAAACACCATGAACGTTTAATGGGTTGAACTGGATGGTATAATCCGTACCTAAAGCATAATACACTATCTTACACATTTGACCAGGTCATAAGAATTAAAAGCATGGTAAACCTCATTTCATATCACACGTCAAACGGTCAAGTGAGCGCTTAAAAGCGCTGTTTAACGTGGAAACCACACACATAAGGATTAAAAAACATGGTAAACTTTAATTTATTATCACACGCCAAACGGTCAAGTGAGCGCTTAAAAGCGCAGTTTAACGTGGAAACCACACGCCATGAATATTTAAATCGTTAAACTGAACAGTGTAAATCGGTACCTGTGGTCTTGAATTTCTTTACTTTGACTTGTTTGGCCGATTTGATGGTAAAGTACTCCTCGTCGGGTTTTTGGCGCTTCGGTGTAGACTCATCAACGTCGGCACGTTTTCGCTTACTGCCTTCTCCCACTTGGTTCTCCAACGGTTCAGGAGAATCGAGTTGCTCAACTTCCTCGTTATAGTACAGAAACTCGTCGTTGGCCCAATCTTCGTTGAATTGGCGACGTTCGTCGTCGGTCCAATTGGCCATCATTTCGCTTACAACACCAGATGGCGTCTCTGTCTCTCGTTGAAGATCATCAGCCATAGCATTCGTCCAAAAGATAACTTTCTGCTGTAAAGCAGCCCGCTTCTGCTCTTCCGTAAGAAGAAACGACTCCTCCAAAAACTCCAAAGCACTCTCCGTCTCACAACTCTTGATCAAATCCATCATATCAATCTAAAAACATAAGTGGCAAAATCATAAGTATACATTCGCAAAATCATAAGTATACACTCAAGTTTCGCCCGAAAATAACGCTTGAAACACAAACTTACCGTTTGAGACATCTTGATCACAGTAGAATAAAAACTTTCCAATAAAACACTTTCCAAGACACACTCCAAAAGACTTTCGACGTTACTCGTAAGAGAACAGAAATCGAATGAAACGACGCGACGCTGTACATTCTCTATGGTTACATCCTAAGATTGCCCAAACATGTTCTTTTGTTTCATTTGTTAATGAGTTTTTAATGAGTTTTTAATGAGTTTCCTACATGTGGCTTATGCAAATATCAGTAATTTTACCCCTTATCATCCTCAACCGTCTCTTGAATACCGTGTTAAATATTCTACACTATGCAAATATCACTGCTCCTACCTCCTACGTGTGCATTGAGCCGCCCCGTAACTAAATAATATTTCGTTTATATACCGTCACATAAAATTGTTCCTACGGCTTTTTCGAATCATCTAAAATCTTAAGTTCTTACGATTTCTTCACTTATAAACAAAGGTCTAGCTAGCAATGATTCTAGGATGATTGAATATTTAGATTCTAATATAATATTCATCATATGCTATTAATCTAAATCTATACGAACTCTGCCAATTCAGACACTTCGGCTGCTCAAAACTCTCTATACCCATCGAGACAAGGTTTCAGATAAAAAACATAAAGTGCCTCTATCAATTTCTCTTTAGTTCCTTGTGAAGAACGTCTATTTTGTTAAAGTTTACTGTACGCATGCTCCGTGCGTTTACGTGTCCCACAAGTGTTGGCTATAAGTAGGGTTAAGGGTTTAAATGAAAGTTGGTTTCTATTAGTTATAAAGAAATAAGTCTAGCGTCTTTTGATAATGACGTAACTTCGGAAATCAGTCGGAGACCAATCGGGAATGACGGGGGGTTAAGTAACATCTAGGGTCAGGGGGGAAAGTTAGGGTTACTACGTCCCAAAGGAGTCTGAGAATGAATAAATAATAAGTCGGTATGACGTAGTGAAAACCGGGGGGTTGAGTGACAGCTAGGGTTTAGGGGGGGACGTTAGGGCTACTATGTCCCAAAGGAGCATGAGAATTAATGACGTATGCATAATGAGATTAGGGTTAGGAGGTCCCACAGGAGAATGAATAAATAATAAGTTGAATATTTAATGAGGCGGCATCCCTTTGGGCGCTATATGGGGGGGTATTACTACTAACGACACCTTCGAGAGAGCAACACGAACACTTCATTAATACGCCTAGAAAAACATTCGCTTGTTTTGGAAACTACACAACCGATGATTCTCTCAATAATAAGATTTTAATAACTACGTACCATGATTGCACTGGGACTTCACGCTTTAATAAAACGTCTTGAAAATTCCTGCTGTTCTTGTTGTTCTCTTGTATTCTTCGTTGTGTGCTTCCTCTGGTGCGCTTCTTCCTCATATAATCATTACAAGCGGATCTAGATCGTTGTCAAACACTTCATTGTTGACCCCATCCATACCAGCAATGTCCGCAAAGTTCGCTTTCGCTGTCAAAGTTTCTAGAACTCGACTCGGAAGGTGAAGACGTTTTTAACAAAACAGGTATAACAAATCAACAAGACGTTCTCTATAGTTTGGCTGGTTTATCGCTCGTTTGTGTTGAGTAGATGACGTCACAAAGTAGTAGCGCTGACTGATTTCGCGGACTCCAAAAACGCAATGGCGGAGTGATTTTATGCCAAATTATACGACATTTAATCGATGTTTATGCACTCAAATCAACCTTAAAGTTGCTTTTACTCTTATATTTGTATAACTTCTAAGCATAAGAAGTGATTAAGCCGCAAAAATCGTTAATGATTTTCGGTCGTACTGCCACTTTAACCTTTGCCATTTTCGTTCAATATTGCAGACAGAAAATGGAATTTTGTGCATTGTAATTATTGATACACAATATATACCGTATATATACCGGCTTCTACACTATATATACCACCTGTGGTTCGGCCATGAGAAAAAAGACTAAGACTGACATCCAAGATGACCGCGTAGGAGCCTAGAACTGACGTCCAAAATTTCCGCATTGCCGCCATGTTTTTCCTCACTGTTTAGTCATGGTATTGAATGGAGTAAGCCTTCCAGGTATATATATATATAGTTCACCGGACAATACATGACTCGGCAAAGAGGTCTGGACACGAGACACAGGCAACCCAGCACAAGGCAGCATACTAATCTTGCAGCATATTCTTTCATCTCGAAATGATGATTATCATTAATTGTGAAATGTCGTAGAATTAACAATAATCATCAATTTTAAAGAAATAATTCCCAAACCCCAAACCCCAAACCCGACCCCCACCTCTAAACCTGACCCTAAACCTAACCACACACACCCTGGCAACCCTAAACCTAACTACAATCTTGGAAAAAATACCCGTAGACTTTTTGAAAACTACATCCAAATTTAAGAATACGTTATGAAAATATGCGTGTTCCTCAAAACTCATCCTCTTATTGCCCTAAAATTGCCTCCCCCTCCCCCCTACACAATGTTGGTTAAGGTAAAGTCGATTTGCAAGTCATATCATCTAAATACCAACATTGTGTATGGGGGGAGGGGGAAATAGTATAAAATTCAAAAAGTCTACGATTTTTTCCCCATGATTGTACAACCCCCATTGGACCTAAACCTAACCACAACACCCCTACTGTTATTTTTTTTGTTATATGCAATTTAGTTTAACATCCCGCATGTGGGACAGAATCTCACTTGAGTATCATGATAATCATTATATTCGTCTGTGTGATGAAAGGATATGTTGCATCTTGACATGCCCATATTCTGGGTACGAGGTTGGGTTATCCCATGAAGTAGTCACATAAATGCCTTTTTCCGCTGACCGCAAAGTGTTGCTTTTTCATTGAAATACGTTCATGTTTTTGCAGTCAGATCAGTTCAAGTATCACGAATCATTGAATGAACATTGAATTGAATATATGTATTGAATTGAAGCATTGAATATGCATTGAACTGTTAAATGTATTGAATTGAATCACTGAATAAGCATTGAATTGAATATGTTCATTGAATTGAATCATTGAATAAGCATTGAATTGAATATGTTCATTGAATTGAATCATTGAATAAGCATTGAATTGAATATGTTCATTGAATTGAATCATTGAATAAGCATTGAATTGAATATGTTCATTGAATTGAATTGAATCATTGAATAAGCATTGAATTGAATATGTTCATTGAATTGAATCATTGAATAAGCATTGAATTGAATATGTTCATTGAATCACAGAATAGTAATACAACCAGAAGTCCAACTCGCGTCGGAACCTTTGAAGTTTATGTCCTCGCGCATGTCGCCTCGCGCATCTGGATTCCTCGCCATCCTACGCCATCCTACGCCATCCTACGCCATCCTGGCAAGTTCCCCCGGCAGTTTGGTCCTTCAAAAGAAGGTTAAAACTGCCGGGGGAACTTGCCAGGATGGCGTAGGATGGCGTAGAATGGCGTCGGATGGCGTAAAATATCGCGCCTGCGCATTGAAGAAATGCGGACAAGTTTTCACTTGAGTTGGACTTCTGGTTGTATTACTATTCTGTGATTGAATGGACCTTTAACCTTATAGCAAAAACCGCAATGCATTCTGGTAGTTCGATATCACTTCACTTCGAAGTGAAATGGCCGCCGCGAGGCGAGTGTTTTACTTCGAAGAAGAATTGGCCAATTTGCACGACTTTTTCTTTTGCGAGGACGAAATTAAATCATGTCTACGGAACAAGGAGCCCCTTCATTACATTCTGCAGAAAAGGTGAAGAAATCGCCCCTGTCATTGTCGAGAAAATTGAATTCACAGAGGTTGAAGAGTCGAGTGCTGTTCGAACAAAACATTCTTTAACCAAGGTGTTTCTTCTTGTTACAAGGTAAGTAACCGTATTGATTGCCCTTCAACGAAAGATTTTGCTCTGTGGCTATTCATCTGTAGTTTGCCTGTCTAAATGGCGTATTAGTTGTAGCTGTGAACGGCTCTTTGTAAATTTGCCATTACTTGAAATTGACACACTCGGTGATGCCTTTTAAATCATTTGTTCGATAAACATGGCCACCCGAGACAGTATTCTAGGCCTGTTTTGGCGCGAAAATATAAAGGCCGTGAGTCGGAATTCAAGTCTTTTCAAAAGCTACATCTCCAATGTACTGTCACTTGTACTTTTGACTGTGTTTGGTTTCGCTTACCCTTGGTAGCTGCTTTGGTTCCTGTCTTCGAATAACCAGTAGGTTATTGAAGTTCTAGAACTAAGTTTAAGTTGTAAAATATATGAAAGATATATGCACTAAAACTTGCATTTTCTTTAAAATCCTTCGGTGGTTTTTTCGTTGTGTTGTATACTTCAAATAGTTGTTAAAACAGTGAGTTTACAATAACTTCGTAACATAGATATTACAAAGCTAGCTTTCAAATTCTAAATTCTATTTCCAACTAGTTCTTTTATAAATATAATATATAAACCAGTCCAGGCAAAGGTTAAACTTCACAAATACAACAATACATGTATTTGACATAAATTTGTAGTTTTATTCTTAAATTTTTAATAGTTTTAAATACAGTACATACTGTTAATAAAATTAATTGTAAATAAATTTGTAAATACACCTGTAAATATTAAATATACTGTATAATTTAAATTATGTAGTACTTAAATAGCAAATAGTGCTGTTAATACATTTTAATAGTAGGAATATAAAGTTAGATAGATAATAAATGGAGGACAGGCCTTGCA
Source organism: Corallium rubrum (assembly GCA_964035015.1). Taxonomy (NCBI): domain Eukaryota; kingdom Metazoa; phylum Cnidaria; class Anthozoa; order Scleralcyonacea; family Coralliidae; genus Corallium; species Corallium rubrum. The sequence goes on along the minus strand of CAXIUP010000288.1, from coordinate 151,087 downwards.
CAGGTCTTGACGAGGTCAAATGCCCATATTCAAAGAGAGAGAACACAATTGAAGAAGCTTGTGCAGATCTCAATTTTGTGCTCTTGTGGTAAAGTTTATTTGAAAAGGAAACATACTTACTATTATTATCAGCTGCAGGGATCCATGGCAACAACTCCATTTGCAGTGGTCAGACTTTGTTGTTTATACAAAGAAAGATATATATTATGTGGTGAGAGTACACTTTGACAATGAACTGTGATTTACTGTGGGAAAGAACAATGGTACCAGAACTAACAAATAATTTTCTATTTTGATTATTTATTACCACATCTGAACACTTGTTAAAACTTTTTATTTAAGTTTTGTTAAATTGGTTTGATTGAACACATTCAACTACAGTATTTTCACAACATTATCCATGGCACTATATTGATGTAAATACAGTACATTAAAATATTTACATGTAACAAATGTTTGGAAATGTAATGTTAGAAATTATTACATATAAATCATGTTATCTGATTGAATCTCTTGGGTCTATTAAAGTACAGCAACTATTTTAACTGCTTTAACATTTTCTCCTCTATTAATGGGGGCAGGAACAATGTTAGATAAGATACATACAGTCCATATTTTGTCTAGTTCTTTCACCATAGTTATTGGAATGACCTGATGTAGAATTCTGAAATTCTTTATTCTTGCAGTAGCTCTTTCCACATGAACCCAGACTGGCTATTTTCCTTGTGGAGGTTTCCTCTTCAAGTGTTAGCTGGTCTTTGCCATTGGTCTTTGGAGGGATATTTAATGTTACCCCAGCAGGAAGATCACTCTCAATGTCAAAACCATGGTCTGCAATTATCTGATCTCCTGCTTCAAGAAGATTTAGGATCCCACTTAGGGTGCACTTAAGTTGGAGCCAGGCTCTGTTGTGCTAACCTGCACCATTTTATTTTATTTTTCTTGTATGGCGGAAGTTATGTAAATAAATAAAATAAATCTTTTGTAATTTTTTTATCACTAGTTCTACCTGCATAGAAACAAAACTTGGGTATCCATTTGGGGAAATACCAATATCAAACCAATTTAACAAAACTTAAATAAAAAGTTTTAACAAGTGTTCAGATGTGGTATTATAAATAATCAAAATAGAAATTTGTTAGTTCTGGTACCATTGTTCTTTCCCACAGTTCATTGTCAAAGTGTACTCTCTCCACATAATATATATCTTTCTTTGTATAAGCAACAAAGTCTGACCACTGCAAATGGAGTGTTGCCATGGATCCCTGCAGCTGATAATAGTAAGCATGTTTCCTTTTCAAATAAACTTTACCACAAGAGATGCCGAGAAAAAAATTGAGATCTGCGCAACCTCCTTCAATTGTGTTCTTCTCTCTTTGAATATGGGCATTTGGCCTCCTCAAGACCTGTCCTCCCCAAGACCTGTGCAAGGCCTGTCCTCCATTTATTATCTAACTTTATATTCCTACTATTAAAATGTATTAACAGCACTATTTGCTATTTAAGTACTACATAATTTAAATTATACAGTATATTTAATAATTTACAGGTGTATTTACAAATTTATTTACCATTAAGTTTATTAACAGTATATATGTACTGTATTTAAAACTATTAAAAATTTAAGAATAAGACTACAAATTTATGTCAAATACATGTATTGTTGTATTTGTGAAGTTTATTAACCTTTGCCTGGACTGGTTTATATATTATATTTATAAAAGAACTAGTTGGAAATAGAATTTAGAATTCGAAAGCTAGCTAGTAATATCTATGTTACGAAGTTATTGTACATGTAAACTCGCTGTTTTAACAACTATTTGAAGTATACAACACAGCGAAAAAACCACCGAAGGATTTTAAAGAAAATGCAAGTTTTAGTGCATATATCTTTCATATTTACAACTTAAACTTAGTTCTAGAACTTCAATAACCTACTGGTTATTCGAAGACAGGAACCAAAGCAGCTACCAAGGGTATGCGAAACCAAACACAGCAGTCACAAGTCTAAGTGACAGTACATTGGAGATGTAGCTTTTGAAAAGACTTGAATTCCGACTCACGGCCTTTATATTTTCGCGCCAAAACAGGCCTAGAATACTGTCTCGGGTGGCCATGTTTATCGAACAAATGATTTAAAAGGCATCACCGAGTGTGTCAATTTCAAGTAATGGCAAATTTACAAAGAGCCGTTCACAGCTACAACTAATACGCCATTTAGACAGGCAAACTACAGATGAATAGCCACAGAGCAAAATCTTTCGTTGAAGGGCAATCAATACGGTTACTTACCTTGTAACAAGAAGAAACACCTTGGTTAAAGAATGTTTTGTTCGAACAGCACTCGACTCTTCAACCTCTGTGAATTCAATTTTCTCGACAATGACAGGGGCGATTTCTTCACCTTTTCTGCAGAATGTAATGAAGGGGCTCCTTGTTCCGTAGACATGATTTAATTTCGTCCTCGCAAAAGAAAAAGTCGTGCAAATTGGCCAATTCTTCTTCGAAATAAAATGCTCGCCTCGCGGCGGGGGGTTTGCTATAACCCGGGCGATGATCGAGGATGAGCATGAAATATTTTTGGTCAGCAGTCATATTTACTATATAACATCACCTGAAACTGTAACAGTCTTCCTTGCGAGATTGTAGGCATGTACAGAAGGAATAGTGAAGCCGAGAATAGTTAACTAGCCACTATAGGCGAAGTGTTTTGAACAATGTAGATTACCTAGCTTTGAAAATACGTGATTCGTGATAGACAATGTCAGTAACATATTAAATCCACTCTCTTATTTAATTCAAAAACTGTTCAGTTATTTGATGTCTAGAACACGCCTCAAAATAACATTCTCAAGTCGTCTGCTGTCTGCACGAGAGGCAAACAGTATCGACAATTTCCGCAAATTCTGAAATAAATCCAATCCCGCGGGTTGAAGTTTTTTATGCCAGCAGATGTTTGGCACTAAAAGGAGTAACGTATGCTGGTATGCAACCTTACCACTCAGGGAAAACCCTTATTTTATGTAACAGAAGATATTATGGCCTATATTTTTAATATTTAGATTTACAAAACGCGGCAGTGTGTTTAAAACAACATTAAAGCAAAGTGAAATTAAAAAAATCTAAATGTAGTTTTGAAAACGAGGTCACGAATTTGAGGTTGACAAAGTCATTTTACATCAGTATTAAATATAATATAAATTTAAGGTGTCGTCAGACGTCTTGCAGCGCGTATATTAACACGCTTATTCGGTTTTATATTGAAAATGGGTTTTTTCTTATCAGTTTAGGAAGGGCATATTTTCAAACGGTTCAAAGGAAGAGCTGAATTTTGAGATATATGGTGGCGGTTATCAAAATTATAAAGTCTACGCTGACTGTCTACACGACACTATTAAATAATATTTAAATCATTAATTCTTTGAACGTTTTCATGGCGATAAAGTAATATAAATAAGTTTTGTGGAAACACCACGTAAACTATTTCTTCGCGAACAATTTGTGACGAAGAACATCTTCAGGAAGAATTAGATCACCTTAAGTTGGTTTTAACTAACAACGGTTTTCCTGGGAAGATGATTCAAGCTTCTATGACTCCTTCGGTACATCCAGAACCGAATACACAGCCCCAGCAAGAACCACCTTCAGTTTCTCTTCCGTATATCGGACCAGCATCTCACAAGATTGAGAGGATTCTAAATCGTGCTGGTATGAAGGTATTTCACAGTAGTCAACACAAATTGTTCAAGGTACTTTTCACACATAAAGATGAAGTGGATAGCTTATCTAAGCCTGGAGTGTATCGCATTCCTTGTGAGTGTGGCTTGGTGTACATCGGAGAAACGGGAAGGAATCTCTCAACTCGCCTGAAGGAACACAAGACATCTTGCATAAAAGCGCAACAAGAAAAGTCTGCTGTTGCCAAACACGCTTGGACGTATGACCATCGTGTTAAGTGGGAAGAGTCATCACTCTTAGCCAGCGACAAGCAATACTTCACGCGAAGAACTAGAGAATCCATTGAGATCGCCAAACATCACACTATTTCTCAGGAGGGACAGCCATTAAATAGCACGTGGCGTGCCCTATTCGGAGAACATTCTTGATTTTGTTTTCTAATTAATAAAATTAACGTGATACGCCATTGTATTCTTACGTGATTTAATTGATCAGTTGCTTAGTTTATAAATGACGTGAGCCAACAACTTGTTGTCATTGCTCTGATGAAGGCCTGAGTCAACAGGCCGAAAGCTTAGCAAAGAAATAGTTTACGTGGTGTTTCCACAAAACTTATTTATATTATAATATTTAAATCGATAGATACGACATAGCGTTCTGAAAAAGAAACGAAATATATTCCAGTGTATTAAGAATGTATTTCGAAACGATTATTAGAGAAGGTCGAATTAATCAGTTTTTTGTCTGCCGTATAATTTAGAAACCAGCACTCTACGTTTTGTCTTACAGTAGCATTTAGTAGCACTGCTGCTTTTGTCTTGATGGCTGCTGACCAAAAATATTTCATGCTCATCCTCGATCATCGCCCGGGTTATAGCAAACCCCAGTGAAGTGATATCGAACTACCAGAATGCATTGCGGTTTTTGCTATAAGGTTAAAGGTCCATTGAATCATTGAATAAGCATTGAATTGAATATGGTCATTGAATTGAATCATTGAATAAGCATTGAATTGAATATGTTCATTGAATTGAAGCACTGAATAAGCATTAATTGAATCATTGAATAAGCATTGAATTGAATATGTTCATTGAATTGAAGCACTGAATAAGCATTGAATTGAATTTTAGTACTTTATAAAAAGGTGTTGAATTTTGCTACAATCGGCTTGCCATAGTCTATTTAGTCGATGGTTTATTTTTGACAGGGCTTATTATATATGGATGGAATTTTAAGTATATATATATATATATATATATATATATATATATATATATATATATATATATATATATATATACACACATTACAAGTCTTAAGGACGGGATGTGGGGTATACCACACTGCCCTGAAATAAGCCATAAGCTTATGTATTTCACCATTTTGAAACACTAGAAAATGCACTCCAATAATAAGCCCTCCCAAATATGAGCCCTCTCCGAAAATAAGTCCACCAAAAAGTTATTGGAACAGATATCAGTCCAGCTAGCTAGAGTAGGCTTATTTTCAGAAGTTTTCAGAAGAACGACTTAATTTATCATGCAGTTCCACCAATTTCGTCTGTTTTATCTGCACGGGATCTCGTGATCTACTTTCTTTATTCTGGACTCGTCGTAAATCTTCACAACCACAAAACCTAACCCATTGCATGTATTGTACATCAGGTTTACTTGATTGTGCCCACCATGATATCATGAGTAACAATATTGAAGCGCTATGTATTTTAACACTTTGTGCGTTTCATATCACATGCAAGTTCATATTACCTAGATGCCGTTTGCCACAAAACGCGAAGATAAATTAATGAACCTGAATTTAACAAAATAGGTTGTTTAATGTTCACGAGCGTGCAGCATGATATATGCGATAACCGTATGCCACTCGATTCCCGAATGTATGTGCTGTATTATCTTTTTATGAGTGTATAAAGAGTGTTTTAGTTTTGCCTATATAAATATAAAGGTTGTTATTTAGTATTTGCCCGAAAACACCAGAATGTCCCTTTCACCCACACAGTTTACAGAGGAAGGTTAAAAGCAAGCCAGTTCGTAGCTGTCTGCATGCATGTATAGTCTCCGTCTTTTCCATAACTGCCCGTCTTTTCCATATAACTGCCCGTCTTTTCCATATAACTGTCCGTCTTTTCCATAACTGCCCGTCTTTTCCGTACAACTGTCACTCTTTTCCATAACTGCCCGTCTTTTCCATAACTGTCCGTCTTTTCCATATAACTGTCCGTCTTTTCCATAACTGCCCGTCTTTTCCATATAACTGTCCGTCTTTTCCATAATTGCCCGTCTTTTCCGTACAACTGTCACTCTTTTCCATAACTGCCCGTCTTTTCCATAACTGTCCGTCTTTTCCATATAACTGTCCGTCTTTTCCATAACTGCCCGTCTTTTCCATATAACTGTCCGTCTTTTCCGTGACTGTCCGTCTTTTCCATAACTGTCCGCTGTCCGCTGTCCGCGTCCGCGTTTTCCAGACAACCCTTATTTCGTTGTTTGGGGTCTTCGGCGTCCGTACTTGTCAATGAGTGTCACGATTTTTTGAGATGAATTCGTTTAAATATGGTATTAGATAATACATACGGATTGCGCTTACTCGAATACGATGGAATTATGGACATGCATTTGTGCTGGGGACCAGTACTTTCTTCTGCTGTTTGGTCTGGAAAAAGTTCTCGACTACCTGGAGTTTCATACCGCGACAGTCTTGTCTTTATTTTCTTACTAGGTCCAGAGTCCTTACATGCGTTTATTTGACTCTAACGATTCTTATCGGCAAATATCTTCTCCTTGGTCGCGTTGAATTTACTTCGAACTTCGCTTACTTTCTTACCAAATTGGCATTTTTTTCAGCGCAGTTTCTATAGATTACATTTGTTGATCGGGAAACCTCGTTGCTAATATCATGACCCAACAAGCAGTTGTTTTCTCAAAGCTGGGTGAGAAAATCTTTCTTCTAAAATCATCTAATGACTTTACTACCACACAGAATACATATATTGTTTCACTTGCTCTACCAGATAATGCTAAACGTGTTACCGTTTCATATTGTGTCTTAACAGACATAACGCTGTTAACGCTGAAATATAAAGCAAGATTACGCTTCGGGCATCGGGCGAAGGTGATAAAACCGGAAAATGAAACACTGTGCAACTTCATAAATTTTCGCGCCAAAATTTGATAGGAACGCCGCAAGTGAGCCAAGTCTGTCTCCCTTCCCTCTCCTCATTCACCTCGCGCGCTCGACCCCTCGACCCTTCATCCCCTCGAGAGACAGACTTGATCCAACAAAACAAAAATGAAGGAAAAAAGTCATAGGAGTGAAGTACGTTTTGTCGAAGAATTTCATTACGAAAAGGTTTTATTAAAGTCTTTACTCATGAATTGACAACAGTCAAGACTACTCTTGAATGGAAAAGAGTTTTATCTTTTCTAAATCCTCGTGTAGTAATATAATTGGTCTTACGTATAGTACATCGATAATGTGATTTTCGACTGCTCGGCAGGTTGCCAGTTACGCGCAAGAATACCTGACTGCCAACTTGCGATGACTTGCGTTCTCGTTTGATTAGGGCTTTATGACCGAGCGAGTTAATGAACACAAAAGAGCGATTGCTAATTTGGACAAGAACTCGCAGCTGGCACAACATCATATACAAACAAAACATAACATTAACTTAGAAGACGTTCAAATCATTGACCATTGCCAACGTTGGGACCAAAGATTTTTAGAAGCATGGCATTCGGCACGTGAACCAACCTCTATTTAACGAACATATAGCTTTTCCTTCTGTGTATAATATTCTTCTTAATTCTTAAACATTCATTGCGTTTTATATTTTATTTCTTTGTTGTTTTACTAATTGATTTCAATTTTTGCAAATACTTTGTTCATTTATTATTCACACAGTGTACATATTCTCACCTATATAACTTCCGACAACTTACGCAGACTATTTTATATGCTGACGAAGGTCAATTTTTAGTCAACCTGTAAATTATTTTTTTACCTTTCCTAATAAATTAGACCATTATTTATTATTCATTCTCTCTCAGCTTTACGCTGTTGTCTATATATAACTCTAGTTTAATTCTTTTACAAAATATCCATGCAGTTTTTGAGGTTCAAACTTGTAGTCGAGGAGGAGAAGCGAGAAAACGTCGACCAACGTAGCATCCCCACTACACAATAGTTTTGACTCCAGATTATAATAAGCTGATACCCGTAGAACATTGCTAGGTCAATCGTACTTGAAAGAACACTTAAAATGATAGAGTAACATCTTTTGCAGTTTTTCGTTTCCTTGCTTCGTTGTTGAGATATTTTAGTTTTGTTTGAAATGTAAATTAAACAACTTGACGTCACATGTGCATAATGAGTTATCAGAGAAGGTTATATATCTTTGCTATTATCAAACGAAACTTAATTCGAAGAAAGTATGTGCGTGTGTTTTTCTCACAACGCCAAACATGTAGAATTTTCAAGTGATTATGTTTGATAATAGCAAAGATATATAACCTTCTCTGATAACTCATTATGCACATGTGACGTCAAGTTGTTTAATTTACATTTCAAACAAACTGAAATATCTCAACAACGAAGCAAGGAAACGAAAAACTGCAAAAATGTTATTCTCTCATTTTAAGATTCTTTCAAATAAGACAAACTTAATTTTCGTTTCATGTGCACTTTAAGTCAGTCTATAATTAAAGGACCAACCACCCCTCTGTGTACCAGGCCACTGACGATCCCAGAATTAGTGAGTACGACTGACCTAGCAATGTTCTATGTGTATCAGCCTAATATAATCTGGAGTCAAAACTATTGTGTGGTAGGGGTGCTACGTGGTCGACGTTTTCTCGCTTCTCCTCCTCGACTATTCCGTTTTCTCACTTCTCGAGAAACTGTAGTGTATATAGTAGTGTATACGTACAGTTCAACTCTAAACTGGTTTATTTTAACAAATTTATTAAATACGATCGCTACTGTATGGTATGTGACTCGTATAAAACGAAATACTTATGAAAACTAGGCAAATTTCCTCATAAAGAAAAAAGCTGGGATACTAAACTATTTTCGTTGTCTAACTTACAACACACCTTGAACGTTTTCAGCATTTCATATAGTCCTTCGTCTCAGTAGAAAACGTAAAAAGCTTTCCAACAGCACATAAAAGAATCTATAAGAATGTAAAAGATTTAATTTAATGTATAGCAATAAAAAAAAATGTCAAAATATCAAACAAAAGACAATTATTTCAATTTAATTTGTTGCAAATACATCATTTTCTGTTGACATACAGTAATCTTCGCTAAAAGTTAAATATACATATATACATATATACAAGGCTAAATGTTTTATCAAAAAAGGAACGGCCAAACGTTTTCAACTATATAGTCATGATCAGAACAAATGAGGATAGTGGTAATGATTTCATAGTCGATCGAGCCAGCCTGGTAGAGGAATCCCACAGGATAGTTATCTTACTCTTAGCTATTTCTTTTCATTTATATAGATAAGTGGACTAGCCCTGTGGGCGGGATGTTATTTCAATCTGGTCAGGTATATCGGTCAGAGAAATCAAAATTTCGCCATGTGTAAAACATTCATTAACTGGCCTGGCCCGCTTAGGGCGTGTTTACATGAACCCGAATTAACTCCGGGGGTTAGAATCAAAGTTAGCCTGTTTCACATGATAAAACGCAACTACCGATTTAGCCCTGGCCCCCGAGATAAGCCTTGCTTAATTCTACCCTGCGAGCAGAGCCTTCTTTTCCTTATTTATTCGCTGAGAGAGAGGAAGAAAACAAGGCTCTGCCGTATTCGTGTTTGGCTTCGTCCAAGATTTGGGAGGAAGTAACCGTTTAAGACCCGTTTAACCGGTTCTCGTTTGTTTTTCTTCACTGGTTTGGACTGGGTTCGAGATTGTAACCAAGCAACTGACATGGGGGCGAGGCAAGGGGCGGGCGAGAAGCCGAGAAATAAAGCCTGATACAATGCTTTACCTGACAGCTTTCCGCTAGCCTGTGTATAGCCTGAATATACACCTGTAATTTAGTCTGTGAAAATCCGCACGATTGCTTGTCGAACCCCCGCTGAGGTTCTCAGATCCGAGAAATATTCTGAGTGGTCTAATATTCATACGAATCATAATTGTTTATTTGATTGAATTATTTGATCTCACGAGAATTCCTAGAGAACCAATTGTAACTGGAATAAGACAGGGCTTGTGATTTGGACAATCAAAATCTACTTCTCAGAAGCTCAGCGGGGGGGGGGGGGGGGGGGGTCGACAAGCTATCGTGCGAATTTGCACAGACTGAATTACAGGTGCAAATGGCTACTTTCCGCCTTCAAATGAATTTCCTGAATCTCTTATCGACGCAGCTTTAATCGCACAATCCAGCCGTTCCAACTTTGAAATTTGCTGTTTCCTTAGATATTCAAGCGGACTCACGACTACAATCCAGAATTGTTTCGAAGTAATTCCTTCATGAGCCTGCTTATACGTCTCTAAACTCTCTCCGTAAACGCTTGGGAGAAGTTGGTATAACACTTGCCATAACCAGTACGGAGTACAGCCAGCACATCCTCATTAAACAGGACTTTTTAAATACATTCGCGCCGTTCTTTCTTTAGATTTTCTACTTTAAACTTCTCTAAACATCGTCTGTGACATCGTTGAATCGCGAGATTCGTTACACGCTTTGTAAATTATGTAAATCGTAATTCATAATTATAAGCACACAAACCAATCAGAATAGAGCTATTCGGGGTTTTTTGTCTTATGGACCAATCAGACGAAAAATGAGCGCGTATTTGGTGCATTATGGGATACTTGAAGTGAGTAAAATTCTCGATTAGCGCTCTTGGGTTATTGATAAACTTCATAAGCAGTTTGTACTTAAGCGGAAAAAGGAAGCTGATGCATTTCTCACCGACTTAGTCATTAGTCAGCTCGCATCAATGCTTGGTGGCTTCGACGCAATTGAGGATCCGAAAAATCTTACCGATGAATTAAAAGCTAACCACCTTCTTAAAAAAGATGTAGAGGCAACCATCTCACTCATTACTCCTTACATCCCTATGATTGGTTTGCTTGGTGGTGCAGCCACTACGGGAAAACATATCTACTACCATAAAATCAAACCAAAGGGCAATAACATGCAATCAAAGATGCATGCACCAAATGGTGACACCCAGCTTTCAGCTGGTACCGGGATCACCCAACCTAAGATGTTCACGTCTAAAAATAATCCAAAAGTTGAAGCCGATAAGGTTGATAATTAGGTGTGTATAAAATGGTTTATAAAAATATAGCTATATAGTATATAACAATGAAAGATCTCGATTCTCAAATATCTAATTTTATTAAAAAAGTAGATGCTGCCGAATGTGCATTGGCAACAAATTTATATGTAACTTGAAAAAGATTTCCCTAACAAAATCAGAAGAAAAAAGCTCTTAATGATGTAAAGAATATTCATAATTATTTCTGCCTAGATTGCTACGAATATTTACAATACAAAAAGGCGACCTATGAACAATCCAAATATTAGGTGTGTTAAAAACGCATTATAGAACTATCGACGTATAGTATAAAATGACAACCCCCACTTATCTCCAAAAGAAACGCGAAAATGAAAAAATAAAAAAGAAACTGAGAAATACATTAACCAGGTTGAAAACTTTAATAAAAATCACAATTTGCCTCTCCTCTCCTCAAAAACACTAAAAAAAATTACGACGAGTATTAGGAAGGAGATTAAGGAGGAAATTGAGGAATTTAAAGCTGCCAGAGCTTTAAATAAAAAGTTAAAATAAATGAAGGAAAATGACCTCTTGCAAAGCAGCCGAAACTAGCATAAAAATAACCACACCTTTTGTAGCAAGGCTATTGCCAATCATAACAAGATGACGGTCTAAGTACTTACATCTTTTTAGGATCGAGTTTTTGGGTGCCTCTTTGCGGTACCCTTTTTTTAGCAACTTTCTCACGCCTCTTTTTAGGGACTCGTTTTGGCACTATCCGCCGGGACGTACCCCTTGCCCCTGATATCTTGATTTTTCTGTTTTCCATTTTCCTATACCCCTGATTCTCATTTTGAACGCACCTCTTTTTGGTAACCTCTTTTTGGTAACCTCTTTTTGGTAACCTCTTTTTGATAACCTCTTTTTGATAACCTCTTTTTGGTAACCTCTTTTTGGTAACTTCTTTTTGGTAAACTTATTGTACTATTTGCCGGGTAGAACCCCTGCCCCTAATATCTTGATTTGACTGTTTTCCATTTTCCTATACCCCTGATTCTCATTTTGAACGCATCTCTTTTTGGTAACCTCTTTTTGGGTACACTTCCAGGGTACCGTTCTTGGGTACCCTTCTTGGGCAACTACAGTACTTCGTAGTAGTATACAAGATGGGGGACACGAGCTTCGCTCGCTTCCGAGCGCAGATGCATCTGCGCAGATGCATCTACGCTCGTACCCCCATCTTGTATACTACTCCTGGGTGCAGTCCCAGTGAACGACATCAGCTACAGCCTGGGGCCAGTCCCAGTAATTGACATCAGCTACAGCCTGGGGCCAGTCCCGGTAATTGACATTTGCTACAGCCTGGGTGCAGTCCCAGTAATTGACAAAAGCTACAGCTTGAATGCAGTCTCGGTGATTGACATTTGCTACAGCCTGGGTGCAGTCCAGAGGAGACCGGACAGCTGTCATGTGATATTGTCGACCAATGAATTGCGCTATTTTCTTATCGTTGATCGGCTGAAAATTTTGCATTGGACTCAGAATACCGAATATTACACTGTTGTCATTCATTTTTTTCTTTAAAAAAGCAGTGATATGGTTTCATATATTGTTGGACTATCCATATCTGGTAAATGTAATTTTTCTACTTTGTTTTGATCGTTTATGTAGGTCGTGTCGCGCTAAGCGAAGACCCCACATCCGGTTTGTCAACAATTTTCAAACCAAAAAATCTCGAATTCCCATGGTTCGAATTCTCTATTTTTTGTGTAATAAGTTGAAGAAATGTCTAATCTTGGATTCTATGGAGGCGATCCCCAGCGATCCCCTCACCGTTTTCGAGATATTCGCCGTTGAACCGACCATGGTATTTCGGCTTTCGCTAAGATGGCGCCCAATAATTTAAGAGAGCCTCTCGCCACTAAAGCCTGTTTTTCTCTCAAGAATTTTGGAAGTTTCCTAATATTTTGAGCTTTATTCTTTAGACTAAGTGTAGAATGAGTGGTGGACAATTATTACATAGTATAATTTGGTATTTGTCTGTTTTTATGGTCCAAAACGCTGACGTCGCTGTATAAAAACACCATCATATTCTGGAAAAATTGTATACATATCAGGCCATATCAGGCCTGCATACAGACTGTACTTAACTTTCTTAAAGATCTGCTATATCTGTATACAGAACTGATATGTATAGATATTTTTTATATATTAAATAACGTGTTCCATGCCAACAGTATGATTATTAAAATTGATGTGTGGATTATTTGTAGTTTATTATTGGTCATTGTTATTGTGAATAATATATTGCAGTTGTAGTATTTTTTTATTTTTTGCTAATTTGTTATAATTTGTTGTTCGTATTGTTTTTCAGTATACAAATATTTATTATCCCTTTTGCCCTAGTTGTCCATTTCAACTGAGTCAGTGATGTAGGAAGCAAGCTGATGGGGTGCCAGGGGGAAGTGCACACTTTCAAAAGTACCCTGGTCTTCTGATAAAGATCTTTTTTGTTGCAAAATTATAAAGGGGGACTCCAAGTGGTTGGGGGGGGGGGGGGGGGGGCACGTGCCTTGTGTCCACCCCTTGGTTTGTACCCATGAAGTGAATACAATAGTTAGGTATTGGCTGTACAGTCAACTCTTAAGACATGAAAGAGTTAATAACTCCATATCACATTGTATTTTTTACAGGAAGTGAAGAGATACAGTACAGATGTAAGTGTTGGAAGAACTTACTTTGGTGGTGTTCAGACTAAGTGCCCAGGCACGAGCACCAATCTGAATTGGATTTTTACAATGATAAATTGATGGATTCTCTTTTACTAAATAACATTCAAATAATATGTACTTTGAAGTTTTGCATGTTGTCATGTTCGTATATAGTAGGATATATGAATCTTCTTGTAGTATAATTACGTAAGGCAATGCATAATAATTGTGGACGTAATTAATAAAATTTTAACACAGAAGTATTATCTTGCATATTATTATACAATTCAAAAGCTATTATTCATCCTTTGCCTTTGAGTGCTATGAACTATGTCTAAAGCCGGTTTACCACTAGGCGACTTTTTTCGCGCGAAGCGACTTTTTCTTTTGTCTCATGAGCTCTGAGCTGGAACTAATCAGAAGTCTATTGAATTCGAACAAAAGAAAGTCGCTTCGCGCGGAAAAAATCACTTAGTGGAAAACCGGCTTAAGACAGACACCCTTGGGCTGGACATTGTCTGTCTTATAGTTCATTCATATGTCTACCTTAATACAGTTACTTTTCTGATGCCATCTCTAAATGGCCAAAGTTGATGTTTTCTTGGCAGGGGGGTTGCTTCACTGCAAAAATGTTGGACCAATGTTAAAATGGTAACAATGCCCCTGATTGAATAGAAGTGACCAAGATCAATATTATTGAGACAAAACATTTTAATTTTATTCAAGTTCCTTATTTACATATATATTGAGGATACAGGAAATACCCTTTATTTGATAAAATAGAAATATTTGACCAGTCCAGTTATATACCAAATTTATCAATAGATTCTGGAGGCAATCCAATAAATTATCCCGATTTTTCATTCACCTTAATTATAAAGAAAAATACAAGATTGTTATTGAATAATAAATTGTAAGCTAGCTTTATTCACAATTTTATAAAATTTGGGATACTACAAGTACAGTATAAAGTATAAAAGGAAACAACACTGTTTGTTAAAAAATCGGGGGGGAAAACCCAAACAAACCAAGGATGATAGTTGTATCTAATTGAACAAGATAATTGTTACACACAACAGTTATAGAAGTTTACAGTAATACTGCGGAATGCAAAACATTAAACCACGGAAAATGCATCATAAGGTAGTATAGAATAGGAAACATTTGAGAGGGAAATCATATAACCACTAAACAACAAATAATGTTGATTTATCACCTCATGCTTTTCTCCAGTTGTAACGAATCACACGTTGCACAGCACAACCAAATCCTTCTTTGTTGTAAACATGTAGTTCGTTTCTGATTTGTTCCGTTATTAATTGTAACATAAAATGCGTCGAATCCGAAGGAACTTGAGTAGTCTTGAATGCCCATCCGCCATTGTCACGAATATACGCCAAATAAAGCACAATCTGGTCATATTAATTGTCTATGATAACCACGAATTGTTCTCGTATATTTCTGACTATCAGATTTAACAATTCTGGATCAACTGTGACGAGTTTTCAAAAGTTTTTGCGCATCTAGTCCACCGGGCAGAGTTCATTCCTCGTCTGAGGTCAGATGCAAATGAATCGATAATTTATCAATTTTAGCGTTAGGACCATGATGCTTTGTGGCAGCTGTCCAACATCCTCTGGGTGCAGTCTTAGTAAGTGTTCGACATTTGCTACAAGCCTGGGTGCAGTCCCGGTGCAGTCCCAGTGATCGACAGCATACTGGGTGCAGCCCCAGAATGGCATTTTCTAGCCTACTTGGGGCAGCCCAGACTGGCATTTCTACCATACGGGTTGTAGCCAGACTGGCAATCTAGCATACTTGGTGCAGCCCCAGATTGGCATTCACTGGGTGCAGCCCCAGATTGGCATTCACTGGGTGCAGCCCCAGATTGGCATTCACGGGGTGCAGCCCCAGATTGTCATTCACGGGGTGCAGCCCCAGATTGGCATTCACGGGGTGCAGCTCCAGATTGGCATTCACGGGGTGCAGCCGCAGCCCCAGATTGGCATTCACTGGGTGCAGCCCCAGATTGGCATTCACTGGGTGCAGCTCCAGATTGGCATTCACTGGGTGCAGCCCCAGATTGGCATTCACTGGGTGCAGCCCCAGATTGGCATTCACTGGGTGCAGCCCCAGATTGGCATTCACTGGGTGCAGCCCCAGATTGGCATTCACTGGGTGCAGCCCCAGATTGGCATTCACTGGGTGCAGCTCCAGATTGGCACTCACTGGGTGCAGCCCCAGATTGGCATTCACTGGGTGCAGTCCCAGATTGGCACTCACTGGGTGCAGCTCCAGATTGGCACTCACTGGGTGCAGCTCCAGATTGGCATTCACTGGGTGCAGCCCCAGATTGGCACTCACTGGGTGCAGCTCCAGATTGGCACTCACTGGGTGCAGCTCCAGATTGGCATTCACTGGGTGCAGCCCCAGATTGGCATTCACTGGGTGCAGCCCCAGATTGGCAGGTCAGCATACCTCGAGATGACACCAGATTGGCTCTACAGCATACGTGGTGCAGCTCAGCATATACTCAGATGTGAATTGGCGTTGTAGGATATCTGGATATAACTTCGGATACAAATGGTAACATTGGTTATCAGTGGTTTGGTGCAGTTGTGGGATCACCAAGAATAGATGGGTGATTTATACAGGATATATCACTTTTGGTGGTCAGGTCAAGATTGGAGATCACAACAGGGCATCCTATCCTGAATCCAAGTAATAAGCGCCTGGTAAGTCGGTGAACCCCCCGTCTGAACCTAACCAACAACACGGGTAAGTTAAGTGAATGCAGGTGTTAAATGAGGTTACTACATAACCAAGGTTAACAACTAATGAACTGCGCAGGGCTTGGGGGCGAGAATGCGAGTGGTTATATGAGAGGCACACCACGCTTGGCCGATCATTGCGCCTTTTGACGGCACAGCGACTGAGACAGGTATCAGTAGCATACAAGAAGTAAAGAAAATTGCGAAAATACCCACCATCCCTCCCTTTAATCAAAAGCTATTTCCACCGATAAAATCGGTGTGATAGGTGTAGACGGTGGTGGTCAGGTCAAGATTGGAGATCACAACAGGGCACCCTGACCTGAATCCAAGTAATAACAAGCGCCTGATAAGTCGGTGAACCCCTTGTCTGCACCTAACCAACCATACGGGTAAGTAAAGTGAATGCGAGTGTTAACACATAGTGTCTCCCATCGTTGTGAGGGCAGGTCTCATATTTATACTCTCATAGAACCATTGATGACGCGTTATCGATCAACAAGATGCAAATAAGCTTCCCGCCATCATCAGGACTTACTGGAGTGTGGGCGCTATTGATATGCCAAGCTTCCAAGCAATGTCTTTGGTGGTACTGTGCATTGGCGTAGTAATTTTTGAATTATCCCACGCAATCTCATGGTTGGTTTTGCACGCGTGCTCCGACAAAGCAGAATTTTTCTGTTTTGAAAAGAAAACCACTTTTTGGCGCTCTTTTAATTAAACGCGTGCTAAACTGACGTCTTGTCTGGCCGATGTACTCCTGACTACATGCAGTCATTGCACAGATTGGAATAAATAGCATCTTTTCTCTGTTCTTTCACAATACGATCATTAGGTTTTGCCAAAATATGACCTAGAGCTAAGAAAGGTTTTTGAGCAACTTTTACGTTGAAACTACCATAGACTCTTTAAACAAATAAATGCCCAACGCAGCCAGGTGAAGACTCAGACATAGTTCAACGCTACTCTGGCTTAAAAGTTTTTTGAACGCAGCTTAAAAAATTACTGTTCATGACCCAACGTTTCGACACTCCAACCTAATGTCTTCATCAGGGGTGATCGTTGTGAAGACAGGTCGGCCCACGCTCCATTAAATCGTGATGACGGCGGTTTATTGTCGGAATCCTACTTGCATCCTGTTGATAGATAACGTCACCGATGATTCACTGAGAGTATACATAAATATGGGACCTGCATGTCTTCACAACGATCACGGATCACCCCTGATGAAGACACTAAATCGGAGTGTCGAAACGTTGGGTCATGAACAGTAACTTTTTAAGCTGCGTTCAAAAAATTTTTAAGTACTGTATAATAAACGAGTTTATTATACGGCTTCAAAAACGAATCACTTGGTAAGTTGATTGGCGGAGTTAGTTTGAAAAATAACCTTGTCTAAGCAGAGAAAATCAAAGCTAAAGTTTATGTAAATCAGGAGAAATGTTTATCACATATAAAGATACGATACCGTCATGATTTTCTTTTGTGTTTTCCTCATGAATTATTAATGAGTTTTTGAAGCCAGAGTAATACCAAATACGTTGTTTGGAGGCTTGGCATATCAATAGTCCCAACGCTCCATTAAATCGTGATGATGGCGGTTTACTGCGGGAAGCCTGTTTGCATCTTGTTGATTTATAGCGATATCATTGTCTCTATGAAAGTACCCGATTACCCCTGATGAAGAATTAGTCTAGACACTAGGTCGGAGTGTCGGAGCGTTAGGTCATGAACAGTAACTTTGTGGGCTACGTTCAAAAAACGTTGAAGAGGGTAGCGTTAAGTTATGTAATAACGTCTATTATGTATAACAATAATATAATAAAATGCGTTTATTAAAACTCTTTGCAGCATAGCTGAATTACGAGTTAATACAATATTCATAGGTAGGACAACATTTTACAGGATGATAATACTTGCAAGTTATGGAATTTAAAATCTATAAGTTTTTGTAAATTTATAAAAGTGGACCATGCATTCGACTTGTATTCAAGTACATAAAAGTAATATTAATATTTACATGTTATAAAATTTGAAAATCTATCAGTTTTTGTAAAGTTTGTAAAAGTAGAATCACTTGCATGTCTCAAGTTATATGTATGACTAGTACTAGTACAATTATTATAGTTAAAAAGTTGTTTAAGAGGTCCAGTTAATTTATTGTCTTTTGCAAATTTCTTACATATATCGTCTCTTCTCTTACATGTAACTAATGTTTCGAGACCAGCTCTAATCAGCGACTCTTCATATGAGGTATCGCGTATATTACGAAAGGCAAGGATCGGGTGTCCACAACTAGTAACGGTATATTTAACAATTATTCGCCTCAGGCTCAGTGAATATCGGTGTATAATAACCGAGACGAAGTCGAGGTTATTATTCACCAATATTCACTGAGCCTGAGGCGAATAATTGTTTTAGTATAAATACACATTTTTGTACTTTTAGGATCAACATTTTCTTTAAAATTGATCATTTCCTCGTCTGTCGCATTGACAACTTGGCTGGCGGCCATTTTGGATAAACGCTGTAGGTGATTATCGAGAATTAATCCGAAGAAACTTGACCAATCAGCGCGCGCGATTTTCTATAATCACCTGTGCATTTATACTAATGTAGTTTAGTCAGACCAATTCTCGAGTATGCAGCCCCAGTATGGTCTGCAATCCCTGACTACTTAAGTGCCAAAATAGAAAGGGTACAAAAGAGAGCAATGAAAATAATTAATCCCAGGATATAAAGTCTCTTGTTAGCTTTCTTGATGATATACTCGCAGTGGAAGTTCCAAGATAGATCGCTACTTATATAGACACCTATTAATTTGTACGAGGTAACAGTTCCTATAGTAGATTCCCCAATTCGCAGTAAGTCATGAAATGGTAATCTATATTGAAGGGAAATCGATAACCATCTCTTTGCACTTCGGATTTAATCGCATACCTTTTGTATTAGCATAGTCGCAAATATCGTTGATCAAAAACGGTGTTATACTCGGTGAACATCTAGGAATTATTTCAATGGTGGTTAAATCATCCACAAATTTAATTCTAAAATTCCAATCCTGAATTAGGCTGTTTACCAACACAGCAAATAGGATGGGACCCAATTTGGTGCCTTGAGGTATGCCACCTTTCAAGTACTTGTACGAGGACTTCGTCCGTTAAAAAGGCCCTGATCCACCTTACTATTGGAGGACGCACCTCTAATTTTTCCAACTCGGTAATTAAGATATTATGATCAACTAAATCAAATCCTTTACTAAAGTCGGCGAAGAATGCTCGAACTGTGCAACCACCTCTATCGAGAGCTTCTAGGATATTGTGTAATAAGAAAACTACCGCTTGTGTTGTCGAGCGGCCTTTAATGGCAAATTGGTATGGATCAAGCTTAGAGCTAATGTCACTCAATAGAGATTCCAAAGTAAAACTCTCCATTATTTTTGCTATTTGGGGCGTCAGTGATATTGGAAGGAGGTCTTCTTCTATGGTTTTCGGTGGCATACATTTGGGAATAGGAGAAACGAATGATGACTTTAGTAGTTCCGGTGTCCCAGGAAATCCGTCCCGCCGTAATATCCCCCCCCCCCCGGGGGCGATATTCCTACGAAATTCGCCCTCCTGGGGGGCGCGAATTTCCTAGGAATATCGCCCCCCACCCTTTAGGAATTTCGCCCCCCCCCCCCCCCTTTTAGTCGCAAAACATAAATCGTCCAAATTGGCAAACATTTATATTGCCAACAACACATGCATTCTGGAAGCCAGTCGAGATAAAACTACTACGGCAACGTGTTTGAACACTAGAATTTTATGTCATATACAAAGAACGTTTGCAAACGACGTCGGTTCCCAAGAGTAATTTTCACGCCGTCGTGACTCTGTTGACAACGTGAAAAAGCATTTTCACGTTGCATAGACAACGCGGAACCCAAGTCACTGCAGAAGCCTTGGGAAAGTTTAACCTTACTTTCGCGACTAACATAGATTGAACAAGTGTTTTTCCTTTAATACCACTCTTAAACTTCCTGCCGTAGCCGTAGTCCGTTGTCAGGATCTTAAGGTCCCTTCAGAATCGGAAGCACTTCTATCTTTCATAAGAGTACCCTGGTTCCAGAGGTAGAACTGTTATTTTTCGCGTCGCGGTATTGACCAGACAGGCTTTGCGATATGTCGATCGATCTGTTTAACGCCGTGACTTTAGCTGGTAGTTCGCCGCTGTACCAGCTTTTCCAACTTTCTATTGTCTATAACTTCACGGGGTTGAACGGAGAGTGAGTGGCTTTTGCCCTTCGTGCACCCCACCACCAGCTAAAAGGACTAAGCTAACCCATTGAGCTATCTAGTCAACTAGTATAATTTTTATAAGATATTAAATTTACTAAACAATGTTCTTGTCATGTTTTGAATTTAAATCGAAATCGAGAAGGGGGGGGGGGGGGCGAAATTCCTAAAGGGGGCGATATTCCTAGGAAATTGATCTTCCTAGGAAATTCGCCCTCCGGGAAGTATCCTGTTGGGGATATTATCGGGACCAAGTGATTTGTGACATTTAATTTTCTTTAAGGCAATGTACACTTTATGTCAGTCAACCAGTATATCAGATGTACACTCTATAGTTGGGTAGTTACTTGGACACGGCTCTAGCGGTTGAAATTCTGCGGACAAATTCACGAAGTAGTTGTTAATGTTCTCAGCTAATTCATTTATGGTAGAAGCTGCATCACCCAACAATTGTTCAGGCCATTCCATTTGACTTGAATTACAGCCAAGCTTTCTAACTTCTTTCCACCATTTGGAGATGTTATGGTCTTTCATATTATGAACTTTGTTCTTTTATAAAATAACCGGAAGTAAATGAACAACACGCACTCTGATTGGCTATTGAGTCAAACAAGCGTGCCATTATAACTCCATAACGGCACGGCACACGAGATACTTCGCGACGATTTTGTCGTTTTTAATGAATTTTATGTGGATTTAATCGTCAACGAAAGTCAAAATTTACTTGGATATATGTCTAATAACGTAATTAACACAACAGAATGTTTTCAGTGCAACTTTAAGTGCATTTTCATCGCTAAAATCGCCGACGTGTTGAACGGGGCCACGCGTGGCGCTAAATGGTAACAAACTCGTCCTGAGACAGGTAATATTTTTTTTTGCTTACTTTTCTTGGGTTTATTGACATTTTAAAGTCATTGTTTTATAAAAGAAATAAAAAACTTAGTCGCTGTGCGATTATCGAGTTATAATGCACTCGAGAAGCTTGTAAAACACTCGGCTATCGCCTCGTGCTTTACACGCATCTCTCGTGCATTATAACTCGATAATCGCACGCGACACGTTTTTTATTTCTTAAATAGTACACCTCTTATTACGCCAGATTTTAAATACACCGGACTGTTTTCCATATTTTGCAAGTGATGTTTGTCTCTTAGAAATTAACGATTTCAACTTGTTTGGGATCCATGGTTTATCCTGAGTGCATGTTTTTTGCTTTTTCAATGGTAGGAATGTATTTACGGCATTCATTATCTCATCATAAAAGAGCTTGGATTTATTTTCACAACTATCCTGATCGAAAACGTCACACCATGATTTGTTACATATCCATCTACCGAAAGCACGTATGTTGCTATCTTTCATTTCTCTCTTAAAGGTAGGCCTTCGTTTTCCAGTTATTTTCGTTCGATCCATTTCTATTGGATTAATAAGAAATGAGAAAGGGTCGCTTCTACCAATATTTGGGAGTTGTAATGGTTTGTTGAAAAGTTTGGGTTTGTTTACAAGACACCAGTCTAATATTTTTTTACCTCTTGTTGGAACTTTAACCAGCTGTGTCAAAGCGGAACCTCATGTTATAGTGGACAGTTTTAAATTAGTACTGTTGGGGTTAAAATCACCAGTGAGAATAATCAAGGAGTCCGGATACTTGTTAAAAAAAAAAAAAAAGTTATAATTTATATGTTCAGCTAATAGCTCATTATCTTCTGCTTTTGACGATGGTGGGTGATAGAATACTCCACATAGAATTGTGGAAGTATGACGTGGGAGACGAAACGGTTTAAGATGGATACACAAGGTCTCGAGACCAGGTGATTCAAGACTGTGGTTAGTCTTTCTGCAGGAATTGAATAATGTATGTAAGCACAAATTCCACCGCCCGCACTTTTATTATACACTTGTTGACTGCCGCCGAGGAAAACATCGAGTTTTACGGACCCGAAGGCTTCAATGTCACCCGAGGGCTTTAGCCCGAGGGTGACATTGAAGCCTGAGGGACCGTAAAACTCGATGTTTCCCGAGGCAAAAGTCAACAAGCGTTTTGTTATATACCAAAGATTTTTAAAATACAAAACACCAAACTGACTCGAAACTTGTAAAAGGCAAAAAGACTTACCAAAACACTTTGACTTTGTCTTCGTATTTCAATTCAACTAAACAAATACACCAGACTCAACAAGTACAAAGAACAGCTTTAAATTTATCCAGGTTTTCTTCAGACCTTCTTTGAAGATATGTATAGATATTCTTTCTTTTGGAAAATGGACTATTTCGTACCAAACAAGCTCGAAACAAGCTCTTGTTTTCAAAATGTTCCGAAAAGTCCAAAGTTCCGAATCTGATGCAATAATCATTGTGTATTCACGTGAACAACGCATGATTAAAGCTGACGTCAGAGGGAAACATTGCACTGTTTCCTTCTTCATTGTTGACGTCAGAGGGAAACAGTGCAATGTTTCCCTCGGCAGAAAGAAACATTGAATTTGTTGAACAACACGTGACCATGATTTGACCAATAGGATTTCATCTTTGGCAAACGAGTCTTTGGTATATAACAATACAGTTTAGTCTATCCTTCCTCACCAATATAAAATTAGGGATATCGATCGCCTTATCGGGGCTTTCTTCGGTTAGCCGAGTCTCAGTAATAGATATTAAGGAAACACTATTTATCTGAGAAACTGCGTCAAGTTCATCAACTTTGGACTTTAAGGACCTTACATTAGTCATTAATATAGACGGAAGATTATTACTTGGAGATTCTGTAGACCTCAGGGTTATTGGGATGAGGGCCTGGTAGGTGTCCAGATGAGTGGTTTTTGCTTGTGATTTACGATGGGTAGTGTATGATGGAATAGAGTAGGAAGATTGCTTGATAGGTTTCGAAATGAGTCGGTTTGTTATCCTTGTACTAATAGGATACTCAGGAGATTCAGTGACTTCTTGCGTAGTTCATAAAGGTAGGGATCGTAAATGGTTTAGTATCGACCTTTCTTTCGGAAATTTTGAGCTACCGGCGTCATCACGAAACAATCTTCCAATCGTGACAACAGAAGATATATTACATTTATCTTGACTTTGGCGAGGTGATCGTTGGGGAGGCGTCACCTTAGGATTAGTGCTACTTGTATTCAGGACTTTCTTTGTTTGTTGATTTACAGTCCGCTTCTCCTTACGATATAGGAAAGCGGTATTTCTATATACCTTACTCGTTACTGATTTGTTTTCAACCTTTTGGTTTGGATTATTTGCATTATTTACATCTCTGTCACTTGTACCCTCCCGGTTTTGGCATTGGTCAGGTTGTGATAGATCTTGGACCTTTGTCGTTACTTTAAAAAACTGTGCAGGGTTGCCAGAATAGCTTTGGCAGTGTAAGTGTTGTAGGACGACTTCATCGTCATGGGGTTTGATGATTACTGCTTTCCTTCCACCTAATAATTTATTCTCAGAGGCTGTATCAGTTTGGCTACTTTGGTCTGGATTATTTTCCGTTTTCAAGGGCTGTTGATTTAAACTATTATGATTTCCATGCGTAGTTAGGTTAAGAGCACATCTAAGGGATTTAATTATAAATATATCTCGGACCTCATCTTTTATGATTTTGTTCTCAAGGGAGCTAATAGTATTTCCTTAGTTCTTTGTATTCAGTATTTCTTCCTCTCACAAACAGGGCGATATCAGCTTCAAGTTTCATACCTTTCTCTTTCTCATTTTGCAACTCGCGTTTAAGACAATTTATTTCATTTCCCTCTCTCAACGATTTCTCATTTGCTGAGTGCAACTATTTCTTTACTCAATATTCCTTTTCATAACGGCCAATTCTAACTTAACTCCCTCAAGTTCGGCAGCGATAACTCCGCACGAACACCCACAATTAACAACTGGTGATGAACTATATTGAAAGGAGTTTACGCTCACCTTGCTCTTATCTTCTTGTCCACTGTATTCCGATTGATGTTTGGATTCATCGTCAGGAAAGTTAGTCGGTGTTTCCTCATAAATAGTAGAAGTGCCCTCTGACTCATGACGATTACCAACGGTGATATATACACGGTGGTATATTACGGTGGTATATAATGGTGGTATATTACTTTCGGTGATACGTCAGATGGTATCGGCATGCGGCTTCCCGGGCCTACAAATAGGAAAAGACGAGTTAAGAAAATTTTTTCTAGATAAAATATTTACGATTTTATAAAAAGTTTTCACTTAAATGACCAAATTTTACCCCATCTATCCACTTACCAACCCTGGCCGACCGGGCTTAACTACATATTCCATACAATACGGCCATCCCACTGCACCATGCAAGTGCTTGTTGAAAGCAATGCAATTAATTTCTTTATTGCGCTATTATTGAGTGAAATGCGCTTACTTATGGATGCTGGGAGTTGTTTTAAAATACCAGGTGGATGGTTTGAATGCTTGTTAACATAAAGCGGATCGTCATTGGGCTTCCTATAGGTTTTGTATGTTCCATTTTATAAGTCGAATGTTGCATCTAGAAAGTTTATTACATATATATTTGCTTTAGCTGTGATTTTTAGTCCAAATTCTTCGAAAATTTTATGTAAGTCCTTTATTGCTTTGTCTGCCAATCTGCTGGTTTTGTTCTTTAAAATAGCTAATCCGTCATCTCTATAAAGGCCAATATTTTCTTTGCTAAACTTGTTTTTAAGGTTGCTAAGTATAAAAAGGCCGACCAATTCACATACTTCGGCGCCGTCATGGCTGCCCATTGTTACATCAAATAAGTTTTGGCTGTCCTTTTTAATCCATGTTTTTTCTCGGTTGAAAAGTAGTGATTTTCGTGCGTGTTTAACAATGGAAAAGTCTCGTGTGTTTATTTTTGTCAAATTTGCGGCCCATGATAGAGCTCGGTCCAAAAGGTCTTCCGAAATTGATGGGTAAAAGTCGACAATATCAAATGAAATAAAAGTGTGTTGTTTGTTTTTTTTTGCTGAACACCCTCTGGCAAAATGGTCGGAACTACCACAACGACAACAGTGATCACAGTTAACTTCTTTGGCTTCCTGGCACTTGGCACATACTCTGATTCTTCTAAGGTTTGTTTCGATTTTCCATGTTGCCAGTTGGCTTCTCTTTGGGTTTAGCTCCTTGTTGAGTGGTAAGGCCGTAAGGGTTTCCCTCAGCTCAGCAATTTCTGCTTTTACTGTCTCCAATGCAGTAAATAGCTTCCCCTCCTTTGGTTCTCTTTTTTCTTTGGCTGATCTGTTTGGTGCTTCTTTTTCACTTGGCTGTTCTGACTCAGAGCTAGCAGCTACGGCTGCATCAATGGTGTTAATTCTTCTTTGTCGTAACTGGATGGTGCCACTAAACTTCTTTTGTCGCTCGGTTTCAGTGGACACGATAAGATTCATCTGTTCAATCAACTGTTCGTCTGTGATGTCTGACTGTTGCAAGAAGTGGCGTAGCTTTGCTCTAACTGTTTCCTGTTGGAGGCATGTTTCAAGTGAGTGTAAGAACAGACTTTGGACAAGACTTTCATCATATTTAATCTTTGCTCCAGCTTCTTTGGAGGCAAACAAGACCTTTTGGCGAAGATCTAAAGCTCTAATCAGAAAACTCTGGGGGTTCTCCTGAGGTTCTTGTACAATTCTTGTGAGCTGTTGTTACTATTCAGTAGCACTTTTCTCCTGGAAGTGTAATCTCAAAATACAGCGTAGTCCTGACAGTGTCAGGTCACTAAGGGACTCAAGATAACTTCGAAGCTGCATACTAGGCACAATAGCTTTTATTACTGCATCACAAACTTCTGTTTCCAGATAACCCTTGGACAGGGCACTTTCTATCTGCCTGACCAAACTTACAAAAGTCAGTTTATCTCGTTGACCTGGTTCCCCAGTCTGACCAATAATCTTTACTTCTCTACGTAATACTTGTTTGAGATCAACTGCTGTTGACTTACATGTACTTACGGTTGTACTTGTCTTCAATTCAGTCTCTTCCATCTTGGACTGGAGTGCCTCAACTTGTTTCTGGTGTTCTTTTGTCAAATCGTCAAGCTGCTGTTTTAAAGCGTCAAACTCCTTGTTCACGGCTATGTATGGTGTCGGCTGGAGGGGTTTGATGGTCATCCTTCTGGAGCAATTGTTCCCTGATTCTCTCAATAAACGAGCGGCATTCGTTCTCGTCCTGTACCTGAGCCACTTGCTCCTCAATTTCTCTTCGAAGTAATCGAGCAATGCTAAGTCTCGACTTTCCCCGATATTTTTCCTCTTCCCACTTGAAAAAACACAGCTAGCTGGACCAGCACTTCTTTACTTACTTCACAGAGTTGTTTTTCCATTTGGAGTTGAAGTTCTTCCAAATTCGAATCCATAGCCATGTTTGATCGTGAAATATAAACCAGCAAGCAGTATATTTTATACAAAGTATAATAAATAGTTCCTTACAGTTTGCTTCTTCACTACGTATCGTGTATTTCCTTTGATTTAAATCCCACTGCTGCCACCAAATGTTACGCTTGGGTTAAATCACTAACAAGTACTTCTCTTTTACGCTTTTAATATTCACAGTATAAAATAACAAAGCTAACTGTTTTTCTCTCTGTTCGAAGACGAAGGAAGCTTTTCTCGCTTGGACTTCAGGGTCCACGTGGCACACAGGCACAGGTACCCTAACTGACTTTCTATTTTACATGGGTCACACAGGTCTCACATATTCTTGTATGATCTTTGAAAATCTTATAAGATTCATATAATATCTTGTAGATCTTTTAAGATCTTGTACGTTCTTATATGATCTTGCATGATCTTGTAAGATCTTGTATGATCTTGCAAAATCTTATAAAATTCCATAAGATCTTGTAAGATATAACAAGATCTTGCAAGATGTAACAAGATCTTGCAAGATCTTACATAAGATCTTGCAAGATACATAGGAAAACTTGCAAGTACTTGCAAGATTCTTATATAAGATCTTACAAGATCTTATGTAAGATCTTGCAAGATCTTATGTAAGATTTTCACATGGGCCAGAACACGTCGTTGTCATTAGAGATTATTGGCACTCCTATCATAACTCACAATGCTCCTATTTCAGACGGGGGAGTGTGCAGGCTTTAACTGGTCACATATTATCCACTCCCTTCATGCCTCTTATCTGTACTTCATCTTGAACACACTCAAACAATAATGGCTGCATTTTGTATACAGTATTACAACAGGTGGCCCAGGGGATACTTGGAATGGAATAAAAAATACCAAATGAATTTCCATGCAGGACACTCCGATAGAAACACAGATTGCAAATATAATTGATTCATATACATTTAAGCACAACTTGACCTTGGGATTTTTCTCTAAATATTTTAAGGATAATGTTAGTGCTGAGACATAATTAATGTTCAATGAAGCATCCTTTACAGTTTTTGGTTTTCTGGCTTCATTTCTGGGATTTTTCAGTTTGTTTGATATATAAATCAGTAAATGCACATGGTGTGATGTATACCCTGGTAGAAATCCTGATCAGGATCCTGGTAGGATCCTAACAGGATCCTAACAGGATCCTAACAGGATCCTAACAGGATCCTAAATTTTCTTAAACTAGGATCCTACTAGGATCCTGTAGGATCCTGTCAGGATCCTATAGGATCCTACAGGATCCTGAGTAGGATCCTACAGGATCCTACAGGATCCTACAGGATCCTGAGTAGGATCCTACAGGATCCTGTAGGATCCTATAGGATCCTACAGAATCTTCCTGTAGGATCCTGAGTAGGATCCTACAAGATCCTGAGTAGGATCCTACAAGATCCTGTAGGATCTTGTACAAGAACTTATAGGATCCTACTTAGGATCCTACAGGATCTTATACTGGATCCTATAGGATCTGTAGATCCTACTGGCTACATGATCTTATACAATATCCTACAGGATCCTACAGGATCTTCTATAGGATCCTACAGGATCTTGTACAACATCCTACAGGATCTTGTATAGGATCCTATGCAAGATACATGAAATCCTGTAGGATTTCCTAGAATATGTGAAATCCTCTAATTAGATCTTGTGGCATGAGGATTATAATATATGAAATCCTCTAGAATAATGTGCAGGTAAAATATACAGTAAAACACAAAATATTGTACTGCTAGAATAATTTATTTGTCATTAATTGTCAATATATCTGAGGGACTACTGTACAAGTACAAATTTTCAGTACTAGTGTATATAACACATTAACTAGTAAATAATAAATTGTGGATACTTCCATATTTAATTCTTTGAAAGTTTTCATGGTGATAATGTAATATAAATAAGTTTTGTGGAAACACCACGTAAACTATTTCTTTGCTAAGATTTCGGCCTGTTGACTCAGGCCTTCATCAGAGCAATGACAACAAGTTGTTGGCTTGCGTCATTTATAAACTTCACAACTGATCAATTAAATCACATAAGAATACAATGGCGTATCACATTAATTTTATTAATTTTATTTTATTAATTCTATTTTCGGAGAACATTCTTGATTTTGTTTTCTAATTAATAAAATTAACGTGATATGCTATTGTATTCTTACATGATTTAATTAATCAGTTGCGAAGTTTATAAATGACGTGAGCCAACAACTTGTTGTCATTGCTCTGATGAAGGCCTGAGTCAACAGGTCGAAAGCTTGGTGTTTCCACAAAACTTATTTATACTTCCATATTTTCCAATTATTATCTACTGTAACTACATTAACAATTTCAATGCAATACCAATTGTTATAAGCCCTTAGAAAGTCATGGCTATATAAAACAAAAGCTGGTAAAAAATAAAAAGAATTGAAATATGGAAGCATCCACAGACAACAAGAAGTTAAAATTAATAAACATGCAAAATTTTACAGTGACCATCCAACAATTAAGCCGCAGTAGAGTGAGGCAGTGATCAGACACAATTTTATTTATCCACACCTCAAAGTAATGAGAAAGTCCACTGTTTTCATTTTTTTGAGTATATCCAGGTTTGATTGGCTTAAAAATAACTTTTATTCAAAATTCTGTTAGGTGGCCATGGTACAGGGCATTTTACTCTAACCCATTCCTCCCCTGAGCTATTATATTACTTTATTTTATTAATACTGTATTCATAGTAATTTTACTCTGTATAATTCCAGACAATTGTACATGTACTTGTCAAAGGAAGCTCCATCAGCAAACTTAGAGTCCTAGACAGCAACAAATCAACAATTAATAACCCCATTTCTACTGTTGCCCAATGCCAGACTATTACATTCATCAGTTCCATCAGATGGACAAACTTCAGAAAACCTAGGCACCAATTAGGTTACCTGTAGGCTGTAACTACAAAAGACTAGTCAACTCTAATTTTTCTCAGTTACAAACTGAATTATATTGTACACTACGTCGCTATCAAGCGACGACATCCTGAGAACACTCGAACAACAACTGTGACTGGTTTTAAACCAGATTTTTAGTTACAATTTATCTTGAAATTGAAGTCTATGTGAAGCTATTGGCTATATTAGCTATCAAGCACCAAAAATAAGCCGCGTCTAGTACATGCAGTCAAAGAAATGACACTAAATCTCGGGAATAAAATAAGTTTAACCTTACCTGAGTATAATCGTCGGTTTATATTTATACTAATCTGCGGCACTACGCTGAATGATATTCATTATGGCACGTCTTAGTCTAAATTTCGAGTATATATACACTGAAAAGTGGTAATATTTGTTAGTCATCTCATCAACCAAGTCGACAAAGCTAATTCGTTGTAAAAGTTTGATCCAATTGTAAGAAACTTTGCCTCTCCAGCATCTAAACGTCGCTAACGACCATTCTTACTGCTTCACAATTTAAATTTTTATGCGCTAGTGTCATGTGACAATTACGTGCTCATTACCAGGTCTCGTGTAATGCGCCGATAGATCGATAAATTGTATGTCAGACGTAATATTGTATTCTACAAGATTTTTGGCGGGATTTTACAAGATCTTACAAGATTCTGTAAGTTCTTAGTAATTCTTTCTTGAGCCGACCAAAATGGCCCTTTCATTACATTACTCTGTCTGATTTTATTTGTCAAAGACTCGAAGAGAGAAGTTTGAGAGTCCAAAACAGGTGATTAAACAATTCGGAAAAAGACTAAAACTAAATGTTATGCATAGTTAAACAGTCTGACAATCAAAAACTGTTACCAAATAAATAGCAACAGTTGTTGCTATGGCAACAATTACGTTTGAAAATGGCAGCCAATTACCCTTCAAACTAGTTTAATTCGAAAAAAACTTTGGTGACCCCCAATTTTTCTTTCGTTAAAACTTTTCTTATAGTATGAGTAATCAATAGGCCGATTTTAAAAAAATTCTGTAGAACGAAATTTTTAAAAATATTTTTCCGGAAAAAAAATTACTCGTTCTACAGAATTTTTCTAAAATCGGCCTATTGATTACTCGTTTTTTTCGAATTAAATTAGTTTGAAGGGTAATTGGCAAGGGTAATTGTAACAGTTTTTGATTGTCAGATAACATTTAGTTTTATTCTTTTTCCGAATTGTTTTTGCACATGTTTTGCACTCTCAAACTTGTATTTTCCATTTTTCAAGAAACTCTGTGGAGTCACCTTAACTGGGAATGACTGATCAGTTTCTTTGTTATTAACGTCATTTATGTTAGGATCCTACAGTATATTTTCCCAGAAAGATCCAGCCCAGGGTGCTGCTATTAATTGTCAGGATCCTAGATTTTCCGCCGACCTTTCCTCCCACCCACCTGCCTCTCTCCCAGCAGAAAGAGGCGGACTTGGAGCAAGGATCCTTCTCAGGATCGTAGATTTCTTGGTAGGATCATACTCAGGATCCTAGATTTTGTTGGTAGGATCCTACGCAGGATCCTAGATTTCTTGGTAGGATCCTACGCAGGATCTTAGATTTTGTTGGTAGGATCCTACTCAGGATCCTAGATTTTCCTGCTAGGATCCTACTCAGGATCCTAGATTTTCCTGCTAGGATCCTAGATTTTCCTAGTAGGATCCTACTCAGGATCCTAGATTTTCCAGGCAGGATACTACTCAGGATCCTAGGTTTTCTTGGTAGGATCCTATCCTACTCAGGAACCTAGATTTTCTTGGTAGGATCCTACTCAGGATCCTAGAACGTCTAGTTTTAAATATTATGGTATCCTTCATAAAAAGATCTTCGTATTGATTTCAGGATGTTCCCTAACAAAGATTCTGAGTTCCCTAACCAAGATTCTGATTATAGGCTTCTGTAAAGCTTAGAATCCTGTCAGGATCCTGGTTAGGATCATGTTAAGTTTAGGATCCTGTCAGGATCTTTATTAGGTTCCTGCATAGCTTCCTCCTGTAGTAACACTGAACCAATAAGAGATACTCGTTAATACTTGACTTCCAGAGAGAACAGCTTAAATATGACTGCTCAGGCTATTCAGTATAAATAAAGCTAATTTAGTTTACTCTAGTTTCTTCCTCTAGTAATACTGTTCAGGATGCTGTCAGGATCCTGGTTAGAATCGTGCAAAGTTCAGGATCCTAGGTTAGGATCCTGTTAAGTTTAGGATCCTGCCAGGCTCTTGATTAGGATCCTGCAAAGTTCAGGATGCTGTCAGGATCCTGGTTAGGATCTTGCTAAGTTCAGGATCCTGTCAGGATCCTGGTTAGGATCCTACTAAGTTCAGGATCCTGGTTAGGATCCTGTTATATTTAGGATCCTGACAGGATCCTACAGGATCCTGTAGGATCCTATAGGATCCTGTTTAGGATTTCTACCAGGGTATACATATGCATAATGACTGATCGTATCGCAGAAGGTTAGATAGCTTTGCTCTTAATTAGAAGGAAACACGTGCACGTGTTCTTCCTACAACACCAAACATATAGAATGCTATTTAGAATTCTTTGATAATAGCAAAAATACATATAACCTTCTCCGATATTTAATAACTCATTTAATGCACATGTACATCGCAAGACAACACGTTACATTTACATATCGAACAGACTGAAATATCTCAAAAACGAATACTTTGTCATGTTTCTTTCTAATTGACTGACTCCATTTTCGTTTCATAGGTACTTTTACAAGTTTAAAGTCACTAAACTGATAAACGAAATATAAGTAAAAGAAGGATAAGAGAGTTTCCCTCTTACAAATCTTACCAGTTCGTTCGATGATTGAGTGAAGCAATTCCTCGAAAATGTGGGTTACTTTAGACGCACAAATGAGCAACACGTCGTCGACCTGAAGTTCCATTAAGCATAAATTTTAGCCATTCTGTATCAAACAAACAACAACAAATAAATAAATAAAATGGAGAATTCAACTGCTTTGTTTTAGTTTGACTATCCCACGTTCATTAAAGCCAGCGCGAGGGACACAAGAGGTATGTACTTCAAATACACCAAACATTATGCTTCTTGATAAAACTTATTTTTAACAAATAAAACATAAAGCTCCGTGCATATGTACACTTAATATGAAGGCACGGTTCTTCCGTGTTCAAATCACGTCAAATGTTGAGTACGTATTCGTAGGAGCGGTGTGTTTATTTATTTTTCAAAAATCATTAATAATTCATGAGGAAAATTCAAAAGAAATTAAAGTTTAATCAGTGTCTTTATATGTGATAAAGATACCTCCTGATATGTGATAACATAAACTTTAGCTTTGATTTTCTCGGCTTAGACAAGGTTATTTTTCAAACTTACTACGCCAATAACTTACCAAGTGGTTCGTTTTTGAAGTCGTTCAATAAACTCGCAGTTCGTATTATAAAAACACTCGGATTCGCCTTGTGTCTTTATATCTGATAAAACACTCCTGCTTGTTTATTTAAAACAGTACATAAAATATGAAAAAGAAAAAAGCAACTAAAAGTGGGATAATTTTGAAAGTTCGCTAGCTTTTCCCGCCAGGTGACGCCATCCCACATGCTCTTATATAAATGCACGGCGCCCAGCCAATCATAATCAATTATTGGACGAGTCTGAGCAAAATATCACGATTTGTCAGTGGCGAGCTACTAGTTATTTGCCGATGCCGAAGGCAGAGGCAAATAACTGGTAGCGAGACACTGACAAATCATGATATTTTGCGATAGGCGAGTTCAATAATTGATTTAGCATTCAAAAAATAGTTAAAAATTTGAAATTCCTGAAGTTAGAGATCGCCACTCTTCTCTCTGTCTTCAGCATACTAAAATCTTCGTAAAACTTAGTTTTTGTTGGCACGAGTCTTGCTTTTTATCTCACTAAAACTTCCTTATAAATATTTCTTTTCTGAAGTATATTGTCGTATGGATGCTTCCAAATACTCTCGATTACTTCCTCGGATAGCTCAGAACTAGTCGCCATGTTTACGAAAATTATTTGCAGTCAGCAGCGCTATCGCTAGTGCGCATGTTCATAAAATTATTTGCAGCAGAAAATTATTTGCACTCAGTTATTTGCAGGTAAATTAACCAATCAGAATGCGGGATAGAGACGGAATGAATGATAATGCAGAGTGTGCGTAGAGGACACTTATTTTATTTATAACAATCCATAACATCTGGCTAATTAATAATTCATTTACATCATTTAAATATGCCAATTCGTTATATTGAATTCTAAAGCCTGACGTTATGATAAATTAAAATAGGTTTTATCCCGGACGCAGAATGAGTCATTTTGATGCGCAGCCAAGACTGACGAACTGGCGTATGGAAGTGTTCGCAAATTGCTACAGTTCTGTTCCTCAACCTGACCAATTCACTTGATATTTGTTGAACACCTTGTTTTGAATTTTATTTGTTTGTGATTTCTGAGCAAGCAATATGGAAATATAATTATTAGTCGAACACCAATCAAAGCAGTTCAGTTGTTCAACGAAACTTCGTCGAATGAGTTGGTCAATATTTTAGAAACAAGTCTGTTATTAAGACTACAGTAAAAGGTTGATAAACGGTTGGAACTTCGGGCTCTATGTATCATGTCCTCAAATATGGGTATGCTTCGAAAGTTTTTCTCTGGGTTATCCGGTTTTCCTTCCACCGTAAACTCAACACTTACATTTTCGCTATAGACCAAATCAGTCGTAGTTTCATTTTAACTCACATGCAACTGAATTAGTTTCCTATAACATTTGGACCACTATCGAAAATACATCGTGTCCGATTAAAGCATAACGGGGAAGATAACATAGGCTGGCCAGCGGGACTACTTTTATCATGTTTTGAATACGTAATTTTTAGACACGACTTAAGGTGAAGTAATCTAGCAACAAATTGCTCCAATTGTTGCGTTGCGAGTTGAAAAGCATTGTTGCAACGTATTATAACCGACCACCTTAAACATTATCACGCAACAATGATTTTGTTGGAAGTTGAATCAGCATATCTGTTGCAGCAAACACAGTTGCGTTGCAAGTTGAAGAAAATGTTTCCCGTATTACTTCACCTGTATGGGATGATGGTCAACGATATAATCGATAAGCCAATTTTATCCTTATAGCATACTTAAACATGAAAACGTTTGTCAAATCAGAAACGTTATGTTTGCTACGGCTGCTTCAGCCTCATATTATAAATTAAACTCCGTTTTATCCAGATGGTATGTGCAGTCGAAACTCCAATTTGGTTTATGATCCGTGGTCCGACATGTATATCCAGTGGCGTAGCTCAGCCCAAAGTCTCCAAGACCGTTCTCGAGAAAAGTTTAAATCCGTAGAGAAACTTGTAAGGGGGGGGGGGGGGTGTTGTGTTACAGTTGTTTTAAGGCCAAGTGAGTAGCCTATAGTAAAGTTATATACGGCAGGTATGCATGCATGTGCAATAAATTACAATACTAAAGGGTCGACACAAAATGCCTCCAACTTGTTTTTTACATTTACGAATTGTTTATAAATAAATTTAATGATATTCTGACGTGTGTCATTCTATCTGGTTTGATTTCAACAAAATTATGTAATTGTGGTTTTCAGATTACTCGCCAAACAGTTGCCTGAAAATGCAGAGACCCTAGAGATCCTAAATTTTCAGGGGGGAGCATGCCAACGCCTCCCAGGAAATCGAGGTTCTTGCCCCTCCCAACCCAAGCCCATGGCTATGCCACTACATGTATCGTATTGTGGCAGCGCCTTTGATATACCTTCAACTGCCATGTTGAAATACGGCTCCGTCGTGATGACGTCACTATTTATGTTTGACGGTACGCTATTCACTTGTAAATTGCCCTTGAAAATATTCTTATGGGAAGAAGTAATTAAAATATTTATGTACATATACATCCTTCTAACAATGAGATGAAATAGAACACATAAAACTATATAGATCGTGTAGATCGTATAGATACTATAGAACCATAGATGATGATCGAAGGAGAGCTTGATAGGAAACTTACGAAACCGGAAGCGATGTTTACACAACTTGCTATGGTAATTATATATATATATATATATATATATATATATATATATATATATATATATATATATATATATATGTATATATTATAGGTGGCTAATACACCTAATGGGTGGTCCCACATGGCTAAAATCAGACACTACTGAACTTAAGTGTGATATTACAATATTGTTTAATTTCAGAAATAGCTGATCCTGGTCATGTGGGACGATACGTTAGGTGCATTAGCCCCTTATAAGTGTATAGTTGTGCAAACACCGTTCCCGGTTTCGTAACATCGTTTTAAGTTTCCTATCCAAGTTCCCCTTCGATTATCTATGACAGAACGTATAGATGCTACAGATCGAACGTATAGATCCTATAGAACGTGTTTATACGAAATATAGCATAAAGTTTAAGTGCTGCTGAAATTCCTGAACGTAGTTTCTAACGTTTCGAGCGAATACCCTTTGTCAGAGAAAAACGTAAAGAGTGTAAACAAACAACGAGTCTATATAAGAAAGATAATAATGTGACCCAAAATTAGCCAATCAGATAAAAATAGCAATAACAAATTAATAATGAGATGCAATAAAATTGGCCAATGAGAGCAAAATAACAATAGCAAATCAATAATGAGATGCGAAAGACATCTGCAATTCCCACCGTCGATGGTGTAAAGACCAAACGAGAACGCAAGTCCTGACAAGTTCTGAGAAGTTGGCAACACGAATTTCTGTGACGGTCATTCGAACTCCCCAAATTAACAAGGTTTCATGAGTGTTTTAAACAAGTTTTAACTCAGAGCGGCTGGCTGAGATAGCGTGACTGCCAACTTGCGATGACTTCTGCTCGCGTTTGATTACAGCTTAAAAAGAATGAGAGTAAAAAATAGATAAATATGAAAACACTGTTTATGTCAGCCATTGCTAAACAAAAACAGTGTCTTCAGAAGCGTTAAAAGAAAAACGTTCGTTGAGTCCGTGATGATGACTGTTCCAATTTTGAGAATGAGATGCTTTTCTTGTCTTTTGCGGCTTATTCTTTTCCACCAAAAGACAAGAAAAGCGCCTCATTTTCAAAATTGGAACCATTCATCCCTCACGGACTCAACGAACATTTTTCTTTTATTTACAGTAACACTTCGAAGTAAAATTTATTTACTAGTTAATAAATTTATAATTAAAATCACAATAACAAAATCAGTTACAATTACGTGCATGGCAGGGTGCCGCAACAGTTAATGCCAATTACTGCGGTCCCAGGTAAACAAAGTAAATAAGTAAATAATAATATAAGTTTCAGACATCAGATGCAGCAACGGATCGCTTCGTTGAGACCTTGCCGTTGAGTTGCATTTTGTGCAAATCGATTTCCATGACATGTGGTCTTCAGGTTTGTAAATTTGAAGTACTGCTGCTCTGCAGTAGGACAGGAGGTTGCTTTTAAAACTGGATAAAGTGGTCCCTTTTACACGTAATTGGGACGGCAAAGCAAGCCCTGCACATTCTTGTAATATAGGAACGTTGGAAAGTAAGAGTTTTACATTTTCTCCGGCGAAACTGTACGCTTCTGATAGGAATGTACGGAGCAGGTAAGATTTCGGGATCGATTATAGCCATGTTATTAATAACTTTGAAGAAGCCGGAAGGTTAAGTCCAGGTATTCGTGCCAGTAAAAAACTGGAAGTATAGGTTTAATGTCAGCAGTCGTTGTTTGTAAGTTACTGATGATTGGAATGGAAGATTTAGAATTACTTTGGTAGCGCGCCGTTAAACTCGTTCCACGCGTCTAGCTGATAAGTTCCGCAGGTTGCGGGGACCATACCTGAGTTGCATACCCGAGATGTGGACGTACGACTGCAAGGTAGATTGTACAACGGACACAGGGATCTAGTTTTGGACTGCAACCTGTTTTGACCATGTTAAAGATTGCGCCATCCAAATACCAAGATGTCTTTAACATTTAAGTTTGAGATGGTACTGATGTTTGACTGGTGCTTGACTGGTGCTTTTCTACGGGTAGTAGACTGGGATTTTGTCTTTTTTCATTAAAGCAGAGTCCATAAGTTTTTGTTCATTTTTTCAAACTATCAAGGTCTTGTTAAAGGTCTGCCAATTAAACACGCGACAGTTGAAGATTGAATAGAACCTGGTAGCTTGTTTATATAGAGTAAAAAAGGCATAGGTCCAAGAATAGATCCTTATATGAACGCCTGAAATAGGTCCGGGATGATGACGTGATGTTTACGCCCTAACAAATAACAAAACTAGGTATGTAACGGTTATATTTCGACTTTATTACAAAGTCATCATCAGACCAAGTGAGGTATGTAAGTAGGTATGTAAGTTTCCTTCAATATTGATGTCACGCAATTTCTCAGGTAATACGGAGTGTCGCACTTTATCAAAGTCTTTGCTAATGTAGAGGTAAATTACGTCTGTTTGTTTACCATTGTCCAGTTGGTGATCAATGTACTTAAAGGTGCTGTCCACTCCGTTCTGCGCATGTACGAAACTAATGTTTACTTCTTCGTTTATAAAAATATTTACTGATACCTTCTTGAAGATTGTAAGCTTTTCTTGCTTCTTCTTCATTACTTGTACCCAAAACAAAACATTTTCAGAAGAAATAGAAGAAATCCGAAGAGATATCCTCACCGAATCGCTTGGTTTTTGCCATGTTGCTCCTAACGGTTTACATCGAGCTGAGTACTTCATGTCATTATCTACAAATGTCATGTTTGAGGGTCCCGATAAACAAAGATGCGGATCATGCGCAGAACGGAGTGGACAGCACCTTTAAGAACCTCAACTGAGTAGTACGAGGAATAAACTCACGTTCATCTGAATTGATGTATTGCAAGAGATAAACTCTTATCTTGAACAGGACACAGCGTTCCAAAAAGTTTAGATATATTCGAGAGCAATGATATTGGCGAAATTTTCTCCACAATGCTTGTCTCCTTTCTTACGAACTGGGACAATCAAATTTTTAACTCATTACGAAGGGTTCCGGTTTGCAACGACAGGTTGAATAATGATCACGATGATGGAGCAATTTGTTCAGCTGTTTATTTTAGTAATCTGTTGGGTATGCCATCATGCAGGGGCGGTATAGCTTTATGCCGTCCAAGGATTACAGAATAACTAGGATCTCTTCAACCGTGATTTTGCTATTGGTCTGAGCATTTTCATCAAGGACTTGAGACGTGTTAAAAACTGGAATTGTTTCTGTCTGTCATTTTTGATGGCTGATAGTGTTGGCCATTGATATATACGCCTATTTCAATAACGTGTTGTCGGTAAGATCGGCGTAAAGCCTACGCGACCAGACCTAAAGGGAGTATGGGTAGAAACCACTGAAACAACAAAGTTATTGAATTTCTACAAATAAACTGTTGAATTTACATTTCTACCCACACTCCCTTTCGGTCGCGTAGGCTTGACGCCAATGTTACCGACAACGTTTATTGAAATAGCTGTATGCTCGTTGTTTGTTTACACTCTTTACGTTTCTCTCTGACGAAGGGTCTTCGCTCGAAACGATAGAAACTACGTTTAAGAATTTCGGCAGTGGTCAAACCTAGCTTTCTATATTTCGATTCACATTTTCACTGTTTGGTATAAATGCTACATACTACATGCGACTCTTAATTCCCCAGTCGTCTCTTGTGTATTTCGTTAGAGCGAGTTAATAGCGAAGCGCACAGATGATTTAATTTATTCTTGCATTTCCAACAAAAGAAAATGGCTCATTAGAAACCCTCGAGATCAACTTCTGTTTGTTTGTCTGAGTTTTTGAGCCGCATTCTGACAGCACTTTTGAACAAAATTTTAAACCTTTAAAACATTTTCTTCCGTCAAATATTGATTTTTTTCTGAATTTGGCCAAATTAGACTTTGGCTTTGGTGTATTGTTGGACCAATAGAACCATTGGAAAACAAAACACGCATTAATGCAAAATTTTAAAATTAAAGATGGACTGACTGTAAGGTTAAAAATAGAAACAAAGGACAACGTAGTTTCATACCCCCTTTGTTGGCCATAGTCCATATGCTAATGACTTACCAACGATATATTCTTTAGTTTGATTATGGATCATTTGTTTCAAGCTTTACAATAATCATTTCACACTTTTCATATGCACCATTTTCAGAGTAATCTTAACAATATAACATCAAAACTCATTAAAATAAACTTGTTTAAATAAGATACGACCCAATGTCAGGAAAAAAGTTGGGTCATCCACCCCCCCCCCCTTTTTTTTTCCTCCCCATCTCGGCGCCCCCTTGTATTTGCAGCTATTTTGAAGCATGAATGATTAAAATGGCCGCTTGTAATTGCCACATTGAGTAGAAGTGAGTTATGGACTATGTATACGTAACAATATAGTAACTGAACTTCAAAACAATGTGATCCTCAATACGGCGTATAGTGTATGGTGAAGTTTCCATCACATCAAAGCTGGTTAAAACAAACTTGTTTAAAGATTTCAATTCAATACTATTAAATTTTCAATTTTTTTTTCTTTCATTTTGTACAGTTAGTTTTTGGCGCCTATCCTTAAGCTTTTTGTGGCCCCTAAAAGTATTCCTAGGGGGGCATGCCCTCCGTGCCCCCCCCCCCCCCCCCTTGGCCCCCCTTCCCAGCACGCCACTGCGTGTATGTACAGTTTTATGTAAAGTCGTACCCAGGCTCTTTTCTACCGGCAGCGCGAATCTGGTTGTGAAAATTTTTGTTTGGACAGGGGTTTGAAGCTTCTTGCTTCGAAGATTTACCGTTTGACAAAAACTTCGATATGGGATTCAAGGGTTCAAGACTACTTGCACGGGCACGATGACTATGATTTTCGAATACGTTCATAAAAAACGGCTAACGTTCGAGAGACTCGCGGCGCAAACAAGCGAAGAAAAGAATCAGCCCTGCCAGCCCACATGCAGAGTGTAAAGAAATTTAATACCATTTCAAATTCTCATTCATTCTCTGGCTAGCTGCTCACGATTAATGCTATATAATGCTTATTCTATACAACTTGTATGTTTTGATGTGAATAGTAAATTATTCAAGTGTCGAGGGGAGAGAAGTGTGCGTAAGTAAGGATAGCATTATAACAAAAAACCATGAGCAGCTAGATGAATCGGGATCAAAGCCGATAAATTATGTACCCTCTGCAGCCTGCTTATTTGCTTCACTTGTCTGTGCCGCGAGTCTCTCGTAAGTTAGCCTTTTTTTGTGTGAACATATTCGAAA
Source organism: Corallium rubrum (assembly GCA_964035015.1). NCBI lineage: Eukaryota > Metazoa > Cnidaria > Anthozoa > Scleralcyonacea > Coralliidae > Corallium > Corallium rubrum. Next base: position 109,762 of record CAXIUP010000288.1, on the reverse strand, counting down.
ATCATAACCATATGTTGCCCACTTAGCGCTGAACCCTTGAAACCTAGATCGAAGTATTTTATAATTTTCTTAAACGGTAAAATCTTTCAGACAAGAAGGTTTTTCTAAACTTGGCTTTTTTAAACTTTTTCAACTTGGCGTTTCCAATATGTTGTCTAAGGAGAGTGGAAACCTTGGGCATGGAGGGTGCAATAAACAGAAACAGAAAGTTTATTAAGCTAATTAAGAGAATAAAGACAGTCCCGAACATGCGAGTCTCATGACAGCGGCCATTTAACATGGCCATGCAAAGTTGCAAATCACTTATAATAGTCACATTAGGTTTGTATAATTTAAAAGAACCCGGGAAATGGTAAAGGAAGACGTTTTCTATGTTTGCCTTATTTTTCTTCGTTTTCGAGATAATTCTATTTATTTGATATGTAAATTAGATCGTGCCTGACGTCATAATCAAGGTAGAGCATTAAAATGTGACCATATAAACTTCGCATGACAGTGAAAAATTAATGTTGAGTAATCATGGAGGTATAAGTAGTGCATGAAGATGGTGTACCCTGCTGATGACGTCAGAGACCATCTCAATTAGTAACCAAAGTGAAATTATTGGAAACTGAAACGAAAGGAATCCCTATCCTCCTACCCTCAGCTGCAACACTAGTCCCCCAACCCCGCTGGATCTCAATGACTAAAGCGGAAAATGCTCTTAGTCCCCTTTCTGTGGAAAACGTTGAACATTTCAAAACAAATCAATCAACTTGAATATTGCGGCGTCACTTTGACAGGTTTATTTGAAATCACGCCGCAAATTGATTGATTGATTTGTTTTGAAATGTTCAACGTTTTCGGCTGAAACTTGCAATTTTCAAACGTAAACAAACGTGAAAAAAGCGAAACGGTGTATTTCAAAAGGTAGCTTCTCAAAAAAAAAAAATTGGCACGAAAAAGTTTTAAAAGATCGGCTTCAATTACTCATATATTCACAGTGGGTTCCTCGGCACACAATGCCGAGGAGAAGGGGCCTAAGAGCATTTTCAGTTTTATGCTGTAGCTGAGAGGAGGATGACGTACGCTCTCGTGGCAAACGTTAAACTAGGCCTCAACAGACCCACTACCCGTATTTAACTGCAACAGTCCCAGAGCCTTTATTAACAATTATAAAATAAGGTGCCCTCTACGCACGCTCTGATTGGTTGGGCTGCGTGCATTTATAAGAGAACACAGATCATGAATGACGTAAAGTGGCGTAGAATGGCGTCAGCTGGCCGGAAAGCCCGCCAAATTCTAAAACTACCACACTTTTAGTTTAATTTTTCTTATTATTATTTTATAAAACAAATAAAACATACCGCTCCTGTGCATATGTACTCTTATAAAGGTACGTTTGACGTCATTTGAACACGAATCAACTTCTTTCGTGTTCAAATGACGTCAAACGTGCCTTTATAAGAGTACATATGCACGTAGCTTTATGTTTTATTTGTTAAATAAAATTTAAAGTTCCGTACATATGAACTCTTATAAAGGCACGTTGGCGTCATTTGAACACGAAAGCGGAAGTTGAGTAGACACACGAGGCGATAGCCGAGTGCCTTTACACTTCTTTCGTGTTCAAAATCAAAGCACGTCAAATGTACCTTTATAAGAGTACATATGCACATGCAGGATCGGTTTTATATTTGTTTTATAAAATATGAAGGGAAAAAGGTGGTATAGTTTGAAAGTTCGCTAGCTTTTCCGGCCAGCTGAATGCATTCTACGCCACGTTACGTCATTCATGATCTTCATAGAGCGTGCGTAGAAGACACCTTGTTTTATAAAATGTAACAGAGTTAAAATTAGGCCTGTTAAAACCACCGACAAAGTCTGTTTTCTTTGATATACTTACGGGATATATATCACGAAACGCTCTCGGGTTATAAAACAAGTAATCGACCTCGGTTGGTTCAATAACCCTTGCTTAATTCACTCCACGCTATGGCATTGGTAGGCGCAAATCCCACTGATAATATTATTTCACAAGTTATTTCAAGTTAGATAACGTTATGTAGTGCATGCACCACGACTTATCTGCCGTAATAGCATTAGTCCGAATAGTTTATTCATTTTTATGTAGCATACCTCGAGTGATTGTTTCCTGATTTCTTTGAATTGAATTGAATTGAATTGAATTGAATTGAATTGAATTGAATTGAATTGAATTGAATTGAATTGAATTGAATTGCATTGCATTGCATTGCATTGCATTGCATTGCATTGCATTGCATTGCATTGCATTGCATTGCATTGCATTGCATTGCATTGCATTGCATTGCATTGCATTGCATTGCATTGCATTGCATTGCATTGCATTGCATTGCATTGCATTGCATTGCATTGCATTGCATTGAAATGAATTGAAATGAATTGAATTGAATTGAATTGAATTGAATTGAATTGAATTGAATTGAATTGAATTGAATTGAATTGAATTGAATTGAATTGAATTGAATTGAATTGAATTGAACTGAACTGAACTGAACTGAACTGAACTGAACTGAACTGAACTGAACTGAACTGAACTGAACTGAACTGAATTGAATTGAATTGAATTGAATTGAATTGAATTGAATTGAATTGAATTGAATTGAATTGAATTGAATTGAATTGAATTGAATTGAATTGAAATGCTATTTTTATGAACACAACACATTGCAACGTCGTATTTTTGTCGTCTCTTTTTGGTCTTTTAAAAACGACTTTCCCTTTTTGACGAACTTTAAACTTTTTGCTTGGAAAACTTGCTCGCTGATTTATTTTGCGTCCGAAATCAGTGTATCCAATTTGTCCATAGCTTTTCTTTTTGTCATTGATTCAGTAAACTTGAATCATAATACAAATTTAGAAACCAATCAAGGCAATACATTATAGTATTAGCCGGCAATATATAGTATCAACGAAAGGGTTGGTTAATTGCCACCAAACTAGGATAGTATAAAGAAAAATTTCGGCCGATTTTTTCAAAATTCTTAATGACCTCGCACATGCATATAATCGTTAAAGGATTTTTTCATAGACCGTGCCAAATGCCAGGGCCAATCACTGGCCATGGGTGGGGCAAGCAGCTTTAACTTTTAATAATCTTAGCAAAGACATTAGAGACGAGAGAAGTCTTTTCAACTTTTAAAAGAAAGTAGGATTATTTAAATTTCAGGAACATCTATTATAACATCTATTATATACTTACAAACATTTAACTGTTTTAAATTTTACAATTTTTTTTTATCTTGTATTATTATCGATATCGATTGATACCAGAATCCCTTAATTTTGAACGAGTTAAAATGTATAAACCTGTATGGTTATTAATTACTATTATTTATCTTTTGGTCTCTGACCAGAAATAACCCGATTGGATTGAGGGACGTGACGACCTTGAGTAGTGTTTTAATTGACCCTACCGAAAAAGATGGCGTCTTGTACGTTTAACCAAAATGTTTTGCTGTCAATTGAATATTAATTATTAAAAAAGCTTTGTTGATGTTTTATACAACCTGTCTCGCAAATTGCAAGAACCATTTCACACCCTTTAACATGTTGCCGATTACGTCTTGTGCAGAACGATGACGGCGTCAACCTAGCTCTTGATATTTTAAATTGCTTATTATCATTGTCTTGACTGCAAAATGCTATTGAATTACAGTAGGTAGCCGTCCGTGGCTCTAAAACGTTTGTTTTGTTGTTTAAACCCCCTAATAATGGCCTTATACAACATGAATACAGTACTACTTTTATAGCTATACTGTTATACTGTAATAGGTAAAGGTTTGGCTGTAATTAAAATGTTAACTTTTAATATTTAGACACTCAAACCGAAACACAGGTATTCAACAATCAGGGCACGTGTATTGTAGAACAAATGTTTTGTCATAAAGAGAACAATTTTAGTTCATGGAGTAATAGAGGTGCCTCTTGAATTCTTAAGAAGGTAACATGTAGTTAAAAATTAGAGAATGCATGAGTCTGAGTTGTACACGCGTAAAAATTTCGAAAGTTGTTACAGCATTGTTGCCTCAACTTCTTGACATATATTTGAACAACATTGATAAATGAACAACATTGTTCATCATTGTTTCAACAAGTTGTTACTGGATGAAATAAAAGAAACGTTCGCTGACCGACCAAATGATTTTATTACGAGCTTACTGCTTGATGAAACAACAACCGTTGTTTACGCATGTTGTAACAACCGAAGAACGTGTTGATACATCAACCATGTTCACCATTGTTGTAACATTGTTATTCGTCGTTGTTATTTCGTCATGCTGTTACAACATGTTGTATCATGTGCGAATAATGTTGTTGGCTGTAAAAACTGATGTACTGTTGGAACAACTTGTTCATGACTGTTGATTTATCCATGAACAAGTTGTTCGAACCATAAGTGAACAACTTGTTGACAACTTGTTCATGGCGAGCAGCACAACCTTGTTCACGGCGAGCAGCACAACATTGTTCACGCCTGTTGACAACCGTGACCAGGTTGTGCGTTTTTACGCGTGTATATGAGGAGGTACAGGATGAATTGTCTAATTGTCTTAGTATAAAACAACTAGTCAAGCATCAGCATTGAAGATGCAAGTTGCAAGATTAGAGTTTTCTGCCTTGAATGGTTACTAGTGCATGCAATCTCCAATATCATATTTGTATGCACAGCACATAAATCATCAGACTGATTGGAAAATTTTTTTGCCATCCTACCCAAAATAATGTAAATATTTAAATTGGTGTTTTATATGACATTTTATAATTTTCATAATTATATTAAATTAACTCAAAATGCAGGATGAGAAGAAGTCCGAAGTATACCCCAACTGAAGGCATACACCCAAAACCCACCCATGAAGGTTTATAAACAAATCAAACTGCATAAAATTGCGTATTTATAAATAATTGGTTACTTTTTGCAATTGTTTTACAAACCATTGAAAATTGATTAAGAAAATTTGCTGAATATTTTTTTCTACACATGGCGCGTCCTAGTTGGGTGGCGACTTCAAAGTACCGACTTTTAAGTTGAGGAAATAGTGAATAGCTCAATAGTAGATTGAGGAAAGCAAGGTAATAATAAAACAATCATTATTCGTTTACGCTCGACCTCGCTCTCAAGCTATATATCTGACTGGCAAGCCGCATGCGCAATCAACGCGCTTACATACATATACATATTTTAATTAATTCTTCCCACCAGGGGCTTTTCAAGAGCAATTTACACATTGAAATTTAACATCGAAGTCGAAGGCATATTAAAGGCGCTCCGGCAGTCACAGTACGACACATATTGGACCCCGGACCCGGGATTACCGCTAGAAGACCTAGGGTGTTGGTTTTGTTGAGGGAGGAAAACCGGAGCGCCCAGCGAAAAACCCTCGAAGCACAGGAGAGACCAACTAAACTCTACTCACATGAGTCTCAGACCCCGTTTACACGATGCCGGGTCAATTTGAAAACGGAACGAAATCATGCCGTTGTGTAAATACGGGCCAAAAAGTATTGCGTTTACACGGTGCCGGTATAACATAATGACGGATTAGCATGTGACTAATTCTCTTCCAATGAGAATTGAGAAGACTTTGTGAATACTGTTGACCCGAATACTGTGCTCGTATATATCGTGATTACCGTCACGATACTGTTAAAGCACTGGCGTTTACACGATACCGGTTAGTGGTCCGTTTTCATTTCATGCCGTCAAGGAACCCGTCTTCATTTTGTGCCGTTTTCATGTAATTTTGGTGCCGTTATCGTGTAAAGGCAAGGCCTAAACGGCATGATTTTGTTCCGTTTTCAATTGTACCGGCATCGTGTAAATGGGGTCTTAGGGGCTGTTCACATGAGACCGAGTTACCTCGGGAGGTAAAGGTAACTCGGGAGTTAGGGTCAAAGTTGACCATGCTTCACATGATAAAACACAACTATCGAGTTGTCGCTGGCCCCCGAGATAACCCTAGCTTTCACGTGAATAAAAGAACGCGCCAGTAACGTCAACAATTAAACGCACGCAAATGGCACGTGAACAAGAATAGTGCGTATACATTAGAATGTTTTTTACAATGTACGCATCCCTGGTGAAAAGCCTTACAGGATTCTTGAGGATCCTTAAAGATCCCTGAGGATCCTGGTAAGGACAGGATCCTTGCAAGATCCTTAGGGAATTATTAGTAATCCTTGCAGGATCATGTAAGGACATAATCGTTGCAGGATCCTTACGGCATTTTTAATCTTCCTTGCAGAATCCTTACGGACAAAATCCTTACAGGATCCAGTAAGGACAGGAACCTTGCAGGATCCTTAGGGACAGAATCCTTGCAGGATCTTATGGAATTTTTAATATTCCTTGCAGGATCCCTTAAGGACAGGATCATTCCAAGGATCTTTAATAATAAATTTACAACTGAAAAAATATTACTATAAGGATCTTGACAGTCTAACCAGTCAGTCCTTCCTTAAAACTATTTCTCAAGAAATTCAAGTGTGAATGGCTGAATGCTAAATCTAATCATACATTTAAAGACTTTCATTAAGCTTTCAAAGTCTGCCGCGATTGTATAGAACTGCCTTGAAAAAAAGTCTTAAAGTCTTGAGGAGATCAATTGGATAGATTCGGCACAGTATTTCGCCTTAAAGGTCTATACATATATGCCGCAAGGTCTAAGTTTGATTTCCGCTGTAGCGCACAAAATTTGCGCTGTCACACAAATTCGCATATATTTGTTGCCATACTGCCAGTTTTAGCTGAAAAATTGGGTTTTTTTATAGTTGCAAGCGCATGCACTTTTACCTCTAATTCATTTTAAATTTTTAACCAACCTAAGAATCGAATACCGCCTAAATAGCCTTTAACCTTGGCAGGAAATAGAAAAAAATTATGTGTTGATGCTGACGAGATAAATATAATTGCAAACATAATTTATTATCATTGAATTAAGAACGTTTTAGGGGGTGTTTACGTGACACCGGTACGACTTTCATACCGGTACGAGTTCGCACAGGTTCCTATTGTGTCTCTGTTGTTGTTTACATGATACCAGTACAAAATTTCATACCAGTACAAGCCATACTGGCACGAGTTGATCCCGGTATGAAAGTCGTACCGGTATCATGTAAACACCCCCTAGGACATAAGTAGTAGCAGTTCTCGCATCTGCAATCTACTGTAGTAAAGTAGCTAATCCAATAATACCTGTAAATCATAAGACCACATATAAATATTCTACATACTGTATTGACGTGTTAATAACTTTTCCAAATCTCCTCAGAGATTGTTAATGAGTAATTCAATCTCGGTCAAGTGTCAACTGATACCATTTTGGCGCCTCACTGGAACTGTGAACATTTGAATTTTGTGCGCAAAGCCGTTGATACGAAAGGATAACTGCGCGTTGCTTTTGAAGAGTCTTGGAGATTCAATTGAACTTGTTTGGTAATGTCTTAAAGAAAGAAGGAAAAGTGCGCTGCTACTTGTATTTAAAGCTATACAGGTAGCTCTGAGTCTGGTGTCAAGTGTGTCTTGGGTCTGATCTACGAAAGAACACGAGGTGTTCTCAAAGTTGTCCTTGAGAATGTCATCCGTGATGCTGTGACCTACACCGAGCTAGGAAAACGAAAGACCGTGACCGCCATGGACGTTGTCTACGCCTTGAAACGACAAGGAAAAACCATGTAAGGATTCAACAATCGAAATATAGTAAGGTTAGATATATATATACTGCCGAAACAGAGAACATAGGTGTTTCTACACTGCCTACGCAGCACGCTACTTTTATTACATGTACGGATTCGGTGGATAAGTCAAACCGGACGCAAAGAATAACACTTCTGTGTAAACAAGGACAAAACAAAGATATGCGCAATAAACACTATCAGTCGGTCGGTGCCATTCATAGGTAAGCCTTTCAAATTGTAGTCTCGTTGCAATGCCTTCCTTAGTAATCTATATTACTTGCTATTTTCGTAGTCCTATTAACATTTTGTGTAAATTTTAATTGGCATTGTTAAACGCTTAGTAGAGTTTCTTCAAATCCTCTGTCTGATTGTCTTTACAGTATAGGCCCAGATACGTTCTTATGGTTCTATCACTTGGTTCTGCGAAATGCTTTACATAGAATTTGAAATAGAATCATGAGTATTATAAGGTCAAGACACATTTTGATATTTAATAACGCAACAAGAGCATCTAATAAACCGAAGGTATAAATTGCGTTATTGCGGGTTCGAATTCCAGTCGAGGTCAATAGTTTTCTTTCTCTATGCGCGTTTCTTTCATATGCAACATCTATTCTATTATTTATATATATATATATATATATTTCTTTCTCTATACGCGTTTCTTTCATATGCAACATCTATTCTATATATATATATATATATATATATATATATATATATATATATATATATATATATATATATATATATATATATATATATATATATATATATATATATTATTGGCAGTGACTTGAAATGTTGTTTCAAATAAAGATTTTGAAAGGTTCTTCTTGTATGCCTTCTCCATCTACTGGAACAGATTATTCAATTGAAAGCTTCAGGACTAAACACAGCAACATTAAAACCAATTTTTAAAGTCGAAAATTTTGTTTGGTCTTTCTTATAGAATGCATAAGGATAAAATATGCCAAAAAATTGCTTCAAAAAGTATGGGCAGGTATTAGAGTCATTTGCAACCAGAAGGACTGTGATTTAAAAAAAAAAAAAGTGTAAGAAAGGACTCTATTATTTAATTCTGACTTCTAACAGTTTATATTCTTTTGCTAATGTGAATTTTAATTAAATTTAATATCATAATAGTCAACATATTTAATTTTTTTTTTTATGTAAAACATCTGTTCATGTAATTCGACTTAACCAAAGTTATTAAACTTTCAAACTTAATACACTGATGGAAGTGGCCATTATCAGCATGCATACATTTTAGAGGATGTTTTTTAATTTTTTCATGTCTGTGTAATCATTCCCAAGGAACAAATCTTTATTTATTGGAGTTAAGATTTTCTCATTAGGTCTCACTGATACATACTATTAAACTGTAAAACGATGTTTTCTCTCCATAATTAGTTCCTTGAAAAGCTCCTTAAAGATATCGATTCAAAAAATATTTCTTCAAGACTATAACACAGTTCTTTAAAGATTCCTTAAAGGTCCTTCAGGATCCTTCTAGAGATTCTAAAGAATCCTTGAGGATCTTTCCAGGGATTGCTAATACTCACGGATCCTTAAACGGATCTTGGCAATCTTCAAGTATCGTTCCAAGGATCCTTGAGCATCTAAAGGATCTTTGCAAGGATCAACAAAGAACCTGGCAACAATTGTTAAGGATCCTCAATGATTATGAAGGATCCTTGAGGATCTTTACAAGGATCCTTAAAGATCCTTGCAAGATCCTAAAAGATCTTTGAGGATCCTTGAGGATTCTGGCACAGGATCTTTAAGATCGATCCTGGCACAGGATCTTTAAGATCGATCCTGGCAAGGATCCTTGCAAGGATTTACATCAGGGATGTGTAATTATACAAAAGTTGACCCTAACCCCCAGGATAACTCAGGTGAAGGCCTTCACATGGAGGTAGGGTCAACTCTGGCTCTAAGGTTACCCTATTGCTCAGACCGGAGTTATCCCTATCCCCCGAGTTATCTCGGTCTCATGTGAACGGTTTACTTTTTTAACATGGAAATAAACTAACACCGATATATCTCAGGGGATAGGTATAACCCTAACCCCGAGATAACTTGCCTCATGTTAACAGGCCCTTACGCTCGAGAACAGGGTTATTCCCAGATGTTCGCCCATCCAAGTACTAACACTGTACAATCGGTCTTAACTATTGGTGAGAGGCAGCACCCTAACAGCACCTGCCAACCATGCTCCTTGATTCATCTGTGACTAGCTAGTACTACTAAATGAGCCTAATTAACCCTTTAACAGGAAAGTTTCTGCGAGAGGTACCCAGTTGACAAGCGGAATTGTCTGGCGTTAACCAGAGTAAAATATATAAGTAGGGACAGAAATGTCTGATAGCCTAGCTGTTAAAGGGCTAAATAGTATACCAAACTATCACGAGACATTGGGCCCATTTCATACGCCTAAGTCTAGTGGAAATTCAGCTTAAGAAAAATTGGGGGGGAAATGACAAGGCAAAGTGTTTTGCTACCGAACACACCTGGACAATAATTAATTTTGAAAAAATGTTAAACAAGCTTCGTCTATCACAAAGCAAAGCTTGTCTCGTATTCGGGAGCGAATATTATTTAAATGAAAACATATAATGAAGGTAATAATTAATGTTAAACCGGTAATTTACAGCGATAAACCATACAGACAATAAAATTTGTTCGCTATAAAAAAAATTTTAGTCTGAGGATGTCCTATATTAATAGCTGGCAAAGACACCAGTATGAAAACCTCAGCTACATTAACAAAATCTAACACGGTTGCTATCCTGGAATTACCACATTTTCGTCTTTTAGAATATAAGACTTCAATATCCAACAGACATTTATAGATTTATAAATATTTACGAACTTACCCTGCTCGTGTGTATTTATTTGGAAATATTTGACGCCATGTTGGTGTTTTGGGTTTGTTTGTCATTGTGAATGATCCGATTATGCGAAATAGACTTACCCAGGGGGGTACGCGGCGCGGTTTATATTTGAAAATTTGTGTTTACGGTTGATTAGCGAGAGAACGTTTTGAAAAGATGGACGTGTTTTATGATCGGCATAGAACTGCTTACGAGTACTTCTTAGTTTCCACATTGTCGTGTTCTAGCTGGCGAGGACTTCATAAAGACCGATGATACCGATCCCCTGATTCTGTAAAAGAAACTACAGATCCTCTGGCTTCTAGTTAAGCTAACCTGGGAGGCTGTCACGACAGGAAACAAGGAGCGTCCAGCATTGTAAAACGGAAATCCGTCCCTAACTCGGAAAGTGTCGAAGATAACATTTTTAAAAAATTTAGAAACATGAGTGTGAATGGATAAACTCTCGCTTAGGCCATATTTTGGTTTCCCTTTTGGACTTCCGTATTTAGTTGGGTGTAATTCCCCTATATCTTGAATATGGGCAACAGGTCATGTCATTTTGAATACAGACTATACCCATAATGCACATAGAACTTAATGTCCAGGGGGTGCGTGTAAAACACGTTATAGAAGGACAACTCCCTAAACAACCCCCCTTGCTATTCCAATTACCCTCCAATTCTAACATATCTTAATTCGGCTTTCTTTCCCAAAGTGGGACGACACACACCGTTTTATCGGCAGTCTGCCGACAAGATCGTTAAATAAATATAATTTTATCTAATGTAACAGGCCCGCTTTTTCCAAATCGTCAAAAGGTCGCGGTAGGGTATAAATAAAAACGAGAGGAGATATAATAGACATAAACGAGTCAATTTCGCATGACAAACAAAACGGAATAAATAACCGAATATAATACAGTTTCCCGCTGTTTTACTATTTCTAAAAACCAAACAGTTTTCCAAACATTTGCAAGCTTTCCAATTCCAAACAAAACTATCCAATGAAAGTAAATAATAACAGTTTTTGAAGTCAAGACATGGGTCGCGTTCCTCTCCGTCTAGGCGATGAATATTATTTTGGACAAAATGTATAGGCGATAAATATTATTTTGGACAAACTGTAAACAAGGAACAAAATTGTCTTCAAAATATCCCTTTTGAAACCGTTGCGTATCCATACTATGCACAAACGATTGACACATTCGCGCACAAAAAGTTGACATCGACAGGGAATGATATTTTTGCAACTGTTGAGAATAATATTAAACGGAATGTCTCAGAAAAGAAACTGTACAGTTTTTATAACCTAAAAATTATAATGTCAATAATGTCAATAATAACTGTCATAATCAATTGTCCTGGCACTTAAATCTGCATGATTCAGTTGCTTTTGAATTTTCTTCATTTTTTTAAAAATTCTCTGGGAGTTTGGCTGGGGCGGCACTACTGCCAAATGATAACGCAGGTGTCCTAAGGTGAGCTCAATGAGAACGGAAATCTCATGTAGAACAAAAGGGTAAAAGCTCACTTGATTTTGATTTTCAGTATGAATACAAACTGTGAAAGCATGGCCTATCGATCCTTTATCTCTTACGAGTTTTAAGCTAGAGGTGTCCGAAAAGTTACCACAGGGATAACTGGCTTGTGGCAGCCAAGCGTTCATAGCGACGTTGCTTTTTGATCCTTCGATGTCGGCTCTTCCTATCATTGCGAAGCAGAATTCGCCAAGCGTCGGATTGTTCACCCGCCAATAGGGAACGTGAGCTGGGTTTAGACCGTCGTGAGACAGGTTAGTTTTACCCTACTGTTGAAATGTTGTTGCAATAGTAATTCTGCTCAGTACGAGAGGAACCGCAGATTCAGACAATTGGCATTTGCACTTGGCTGAAAAGCCAATGGTGCGAAGCTACCATTTGTTGGATTATGACTGAACGCCTCTAAGTCAGAATCCGTGCTAGAACGCAACGATGCATTGTCCCGGACATTCGTTGGCGAACGAAGATAGAAGCTGTACTGCTTCCTGCGTCACAACGTGCTTCCTGGAGTAAAACACACTCCGAAACACTAAACAGACTCAAATATACATTTGCTGGGACTAAATCATTTGCAGACGACTTAAATAGAGAACGGGGTATTGTAAGCAGAAGAGTAGCCTTGTTGCTACGATCTACTAAGATTAATCCCTTGTTCTTTGATTTATTTTTTTTTAAATTTCTTTTTTCCTGCCGAAAAACATCCTCCTTAATTAAATTTATTTCTACTTACTCGTTTCTCGTGGTTTCGTTAGTGTAGTCGTTAGTGTAAATTTGTAACAGTTTTCGATAAAATTTCCCGTAGTTGGATTTCGGCTACTTTCGGAAAACGTAACATCGTCGATGCGGCCGTGAAACGCCGAGAGGTAGGTGATTGTTCTGTGTGTTTTTCCCATTTTCTAGGGAATCCTCCTTATTGCATTAAGTTCTTTTGACAAATAAGTAGCTTTTATTTTGGTTCGGCACACAGATCGATTATACCAGTGAACGCCGAGAGGAAGAAAAGGAGGGGGGGGGTGGTGGTGGTGGGGGGGGGGGGTGGGGGTGGGGGTGGTTTCTAATAGGATAAAAGACGCGAAACACGCTCGGAAGTTTGATGTACTATATAGGGGTTATTCCGGCTAACGATGTGGGAGTCGGCGTTGATGAATGCTGGCGAGGTTGAGCGATGCTGTTGTTAGGGGTGGTGTTGAAATTGAGATTTCAATAGAATACAAGTGCTGCACTTCAATTGCTTGGTTTTTAGCCAAGCAATGCGGTGCGATAAGGAAGCCCTTGCATGGTTACCCCTTACAACAACTTGCTGTTATAACAAGCCGAGCCAGTCGTCATTGCCAACGGCTGCACACTCATATTACCTGTTAAACTGTAATTGCAACAACACCCCCACCCCCACCCCCCAATGACAAAAAAAACCAAAATTGAATGAATTGAACAACTAAAAAGGAATAGACACAACTTTTAACGGCGGATCTCTTGGTTCGTGCATCGATGAAGAACGCAGCAAACTGCGAAACGTAGTGTGAATTGCAGATTTCAGTGAATCATCGAATTTTCGAACGCAAATGGCGCTTTTGGTTATGCCGAGAGCATGTCTGTTTGAGTGTTGCTACTAAATCGTGCATCGTTTCTCGCACGACCTTTGGAGTCTCATGGTGTTTCGCCGTGTCCCCCTAAATAGATTAGCATTCAAGTACACCGCGTAGCCAAACTTGTTCGCAGACTTCGCGTGTGCCGCATTGCTTTCCATGGTGGCTATTTGACCTCAGATCAGGCAAGACTACCCGCTGAACTTAAGCATATCAGTAAGCGGAGGAGAAGAAACTAACCAGGATTTCCTCAGTAATGGCGAATGAAGAGGAATCGGCTCAAATTTGTAATCGCCGTAGCTTGCAGCGGCGAATTGTAGTCTCGAGAAGTACTCTCCTGGCAAATCGACTTTGTCTAAGTTGCTTGGAACAGCACGTCGTAGAGGGTGACAACCCCGTACGTGGCAAGGCTCGAATGCCGACGAGGTTCTTTCGAAGAGTCGGGTTGTTTGGGAATGCAGCCCTAAATTGGTGGTAAACTCCATCTAAAGCTAAATACCGGCACGAGACCGATAGCGAACAAGTACCGTGAGGGAAAGATGAAAAGGACTTTGAAAAGAGAGTTAAAGAGTACGTGAAACCGTTAAAAGGGAAGCGAATGAAACCAGCAATTCGCCTTGCCGGATTCAGTCGCCCGCGCTCGATCGCGTGCTAGTTCGCGATTTTTTTAGACGCGACTCGCACAATTGGCCGAGCGAAAGCGGCGCACTTCTGGTAGGTGAGTGTCAGCATCGGATTGTCACGGGTTAGAAAGTTGCGATGGAGGTAGATCCTTCGGGATTGTTCAGCGTCGCAAACAAATCACCCGTGGCTGTCTGTGGTCTGTCGCAATGCGTGCCTCCGTGGGTTGGCTGGTGTCCTGTCCTGTTGATGCGGTTGTCGACTGCGGCGGACGGCTATGCCAGTGCGTCCAAACCGCTGCCCGTCTACAGGTCGGGGTGCACACGCCACGCGTTGACGATGCTGACGAAAATACGGTTCCATCCGACCCGTCTTGAAACACGGACCAAGGAGTCTAACATGTGCGCGAGTCTGTGGGTGATCGAAACCCGGTGG
>CAXIUP010000288.1:80000-82500 GCA_964035015.1 Corallium rubrum | reverse complement strand
TGGTGGTGGTGGGGGGTGGGGGTGGGGGTGGTTTCTAATAGGATAAAAGACGCGAAACACGCTCGGAAGTTTGATGTACTATATAGGGGTTATTCCGGCTAACGATGTGGGAGTCGGCGTTGATGAATGCTGGCGAGGTTGAGCGATGCTGTTGTTAGGGGTGGTGTTGAAATTGAGATTTCAATAGAATACAAGTGCTGCACTTCAATTGCTTGGTTTTTAGCCAAGCAATGCGGTGCGATAAGGAAGCCCTTGCATGGTTACCCCTTACAACAACTTGCTGTTATAACAAGCCGAGCCAGTCGTCATTGCCAACGGCTGCACACTCATATTACCTGTTAAACTGTAATTGCAACAACACCCCCACCCCCACCCCCCAATGACAAAAAAAACCAAAATTGAATGAATTGAACAACTAAAAAGGAATAGACACAACTTTTAACGGCGGATCTCTTGGTTCGTGCATCGATGAAGAACGCAGCAAACTGCGAAACGTAGTGTGAATTGCAGATTTCAGTGAATCATCGAATTTTCGAACGCAAATGGCGCTTTTGGTTATGCCGAGAGCATGTCTGTTTGAGTGTTGCTACTAAATCGTGCATCGTTTCTCGCACGACCTTTGGAGTCTCATGGTGTTTCGCCGTGTCCCCCTAAATAGATTAGCATTCAAGTACACCGCGTAGCCAAACTTGTTCGCAGACTTCGCGTGTGCCGCATTGCTTTCCATGGTGGCTATTTGACCTCAGATCAGGCAAGACTACCCGCTGAACTTAAGCATATCAGTAAGCGGAGGAGAAGAAACTAACCAGGATTTCCTCAGTAATGGCGAATGAAGAGGAATCGGCTCAAATTTGTAATCGCCGTAGCTTGCAGCGGCGAATTGTAGTCTCGAGAAGTACTCTCCTGGCAAATCGACTTTGTCTAAGTTGCTTGGAACAGCACGTCGTAGAGGGTGACAACCCCGTACGTGGCAAGGCTCGAATGCCGACGAGGTTCTTTCGAAGAGTCGGGTTGTTTGGGAATGCAGCCCTAAATTGGTGGTAAACTCCATCTAAAGCTAAATACCGGCACGAGACCGATAGCGAACAAGTACCGTGAGGGAAAGATGAAAAGGACTTTGAAAAGAGAGTTAAAGAGTACGTGAAACCGTTAAAAGGGAAGCGAATGAAACCAGCAATTCGCCTTGCCGGATTCAGTCGCCCGCGCTCGATCGCGTGCTAGTTCGCGATTTTTTTAGACGCGACTCGCACAATTGGCCGAGCGAAAGCGGCGCACTTCTGGTAGGTGAGTGTCAGCATCGGATTGTCACGGGTTAGAAAGTTGCGATGGAGGTAGATCCTTCGGGATTGTTCAGCGTCGCAAACAAATCACCCGTGGCTGTCTGTGGTCTGTCGCAATGCGTGCCTCCGTGGGTTGGCTGGTGTCCTGTCCTGTTGATGCGGTTGTCGACTGCGGCGGACGGCTATGCCAGTGCGTCCAAACCGCTGCCCGTCTACAGGTCGGGGTGCACACGCCACGCGTTGACGATGCTGACGAAAATACGGTTCCATCCGACCCGTCTTGAAACACGGACCAAGGAGTCTAACATGTGCGCGAGTCTGTGGGTGATCGAAACCCGGTGGCGAAATGAAAGTGAAGGGAACTTTTTGGTTGCTGAGGTGAGAAGCCCGGCCGTCGTGGCCCAGCCGTATCATCGACCGACCTGTTCTAATCTTAGAAAGGTTTGAGTAAGAGCGTAGCTGTTGGGACCCGAAAGATGGTGAACTATGCCTGAATAGAGTGAAGCCAGCGGAAACACTGGTGAAAGCTCGTAGCGATTCTGACGTGCAAATCGATCGTCAAATTTGGGTATAGCGGCGAAAGACTAATCGAACCACCTAGTAGCTGGTTCCCTCCGAAGTTTCCCACAGGATAGCTGGGACTCCTCCGATGCAGTTTTATCGGGTAAAGCGAATGATTAGAGGTCTTAGGGTCGAAATGACTTTAACCTATTCTCAAACTTTAAATTGGTAAGAAGTCCGACTTGCTCGAATGAAGCCGGACAATGGAATGCGAGTCCTTAGTGGGCCATTTTTGGTAAGCAGAACTGGCGATGCGGGATGAACCGAACGTCGCGTTAAGGTGCCCAAGTCGACGCTCATCAGATCCCACAAAAGGTGTTGGTCGATATTGACAGCAGGACGGTGGCCATGGAAGTCGGAATCCGCTAAGGAGTGTGTAACAACTCACCTGCCGAATCGACTAGCCCTGAAAATGGATGGCGCTCAAGCGTCGCACCCATACTCGACCGTCGGAGCAAATGCCCTAGTTTCGACGAGTAGGAGGGCGCGGAGGTCGTGACGCAGCCTTTGACGCGAGTCAGGGTGAAACGTCCTCTGGTGCAGATCTTGGTGGTAGTAGCAAATATTCAAATGAGAACTTTGAAGACTGAAGCGGAGAAAGGTTCCATGTGAACAGCAGTTGGACATGGGTGAGTCGATCCTAAGACACAGGAAAGTTC
>CAXIUP010000288.1:0-2500 GCA_964035015.1 Corallium rubrum | reverse complement strand
CGGGTGATTTGTTTGCGACGCTGAACAATCCCGAAGGATCTACCTCCATCGCAACTTTCTAACCCGTGACAATCCGATGCTGACACTCACCTACCAGAAGTGCGCCGCTTTCGCTCGGCCAATTGTGCGAGTCGCGTCTAAAAAAATCGCGAACTAGCACGCGATCGAGCGCGGGCGACTGAATCCGGCAAGGCGAATTGCTGGTTTCATTCGCTTCCTTTTAACGGTTTCACGTACTCTTTAACTCTCTTTTCAAAGTCCTTTTCATCTTTCCCTCACGGTACTTGTTCGCTATCGGTCTCGTGCCGGTATTTAGCTTTAGATGGAGTTTACCACCAATTTAGGGCTGCATTCCCAAACAACCCGACTCTTCGAAAGAACCTCGTCGGCATTCGAGCCTTGCCACGTACGGGGTTGTCACCCTCTACGACGTGCTGTTCCAAGCAACTTAGACAAAGTCGATTTGCCAGGAGAGTACTTCTCGAGACTACAATTCGCCGCTGCAAGCTACGGCGATTACAAATTTGAGCCGATTCCTCTTCATTCGCCATTACTGAGGAAATCCTGGTTAGTTTCTTCTCCTCCGCTTACTGATATGCTTAAGTTCAGCGGGTAGTCTTGCCTGATCTGAGGTCAAATAGCCACCATGGAAAGCAATGCGGCACACGCGAAGTCTGCGAACAAGTTTGGCTACGCGGTGTACTTGAATGCTAATCTATTTAGGGGGACACGGCGAAACACCATGAGACTCCAAAGGTCGTGCGAGAAACGATGCACGATTTAGTAGCAACACTCAAACAGACATGCTCTCGGCATAACCAAAAGCGCCATTTGCGTTCGAAAATTCGATGATTCACTGAAATCTGCAATTCACACTACGTTTCGCAGTTTGCTGCGTTCTTCATCGATGCACGAACCAAGAGATCCGCCGTTAAAAGTTGTGTCTATTCCTTTTTAGTTGTTCAATTCATTCAATTTTGGTTTTTTTTGTCATTGGGGGGTGGGGGTGGGGGTGTTGTTGCAATTACAGTTTAACAGGTAATATGAGTGTGCAGCCGTTGGCAATGACGACTGGCTCGGCTTGTTATAACAGCAAGTTGTTGTAAGGGGTAACCATGCAAGGGCTTCCTTATCGCACCGCATTGCTTGGCTAAAAACCAAGCAATTGAAGTGCAGCACTTGTATTCTATTGAAATCTCAATTTCAACACCACCCCTAACAACAGCATCGCTCAACCTCGCCAGCATTCATCAACGCCGACTCCCACATCGTTAGCCGGAATAACCCCTATATAGTACATCAAACTTCCGAGCGTGTTTCGCGTCTTTTATCCTATTAGAAACCACCCCCACCCCCACCCCCCCACCACCACCCCCCCCCCTCCTTTTCTTCCTCTCGGCGTTCACTGGTATAATCGATCTGTGTGCCGAACCAAAATAAAAGCTACTTATTTGTCAAAAGAACTTAATGCAATTAGGAGGATTCCCTAGAAAATGGGAAAAACACACAGAACAATCACCTACCTCTCGGCGTTTCACGGCCGCATCGACGATGTTACGTTTTCCGAAAGTAGCCGAAATCCAACTACGGGAAATTTTATCGAAAACTGTTACAAATTTACACTAACGACTACACTAACGAAACCACGAGAAACGAGTAAGTAGAAATAAATTTAATTAAGGAGGATGTTTTTCGGCAGGAAAAAAGAAATTTAAAAAAAAAATAAATCAAAGAACAAGGGATTAATCTTAGTAGATCGTAGCAACAAGGCTACTCTTCTGCTTACAATACCCCGTTCTCTATTTAAGTCGTCTGCAAATGATTTAGTCCCAGCAAATGTATATTTGAGTCTGTTTAGTGTTTCGGAGTGTGTTTTACTCCAGGAAGCACGTTGTGACGCAGGTAGCAAAGTACAGCTTCTATCTTCGTTCGCCAACGAATGTCCGGGACAATGCATCGTTGCGTTCTAGCACGGATTCTGACTTAGAGGCGTTCAGTCATAATCCAACAAATGGTAGCTTCGCACCATTGGCTTTTCAGCCAAGTGCAAATGCCAATTGTCTGAATCTGCGGTTCCTCTCGTACTGAGCAGAATTACTATTGCAACAACATTTCAACAGTAGGGTAAAACTAACCTGTCTCACGACGGTCTAAACCCAGCTCACGTTCCCTATTGGCGGGTGAACAATCCGACGCTTGGCGAATTCTGCTTCGCAATGATAGGAAGAGCCGACATCGAAGGATCAAAAAGCTTAACGTCGCTATGAACGCTTGGCTGCCACAAGCCAGTTATCCCTGTGGTAACTTTTCGGACACCTCTAGCTTAAAACTCGTAAGAGATAAAGGATCGATAGGCCATGCTTTCACAGTTTGTATTCATACTGAAAATCAAAATCAAGTGAGCTTTTACCCTTTTGTTCTACATGAGATTTCCCGTTCTCATTGAGCTCACCTTAGGACACCTGCGTTATCATTTGGCGGTAGTGCCGCCCCAGCCAAA
>CAXIUP010000287.1:0-47225 GCA_964035015.1 Corallium rubrum | reverse complement strand
TAATATATGATTTATCGCACAACGCGAGTAAACAATTTATGTTAAACATTAATGAACGAAGAGTTGCTTTAAAATACTTAAAAAAAATAAAAAATATGCCTGCTAGCATCATTAAAAATGCTGTTTTGAGAAAACACTACACTACAAAACAATACGAATCCGGCGATACAACGGAGGGTGAGACAGAAGGTTCATCAACAACAGGAAGTTCATCATCAACAGACATTTTCTATGATGTACCGATAAAAAAACAAAAAGGAAGTTCAATTTTCGCTAATCCCAAATTGAAATTTGCTCAACAACGTGCAAAAGCTCGTGGTAGATCTATTTAAAAAAAAAATGAGGGATGGAAAAAAATGTAAATTCGTATGTTTTTTAAAACGTTTTCTGTACACTAACGAAATTGAAAAGCTAGCGTCTGAAAATGTTATATTGAAAAAATATTTTTTGGGCGCTTTTCCAGCAGACGTATTGCCTAAAAATATAACAAAAAATTGTTGTTGGATATGGAATACGGATGAAAGTGACGCCGATGGTCGCCATTGGGTAGCTATTTGGTTGAGCGGGAATAAAATGTATTTTTTCGATAGTTTTGCAAAGTCAGTCGATTTTTATCGTCGCGATTATTGGTTGAAATATGCAAAAAAAACACAAAAGAAATTTATTTACGTGCAGAAACGTCAATTACAATCAAAAATAACGTATACTTGTGGTTATTGGAGTTTATTATATTTATACGAAAAATGCAAAAACATAGAAAATGCTAATCACTGGTGGAAATGGAAAAACAATAAAATAAAAATAAATAACGAAATAAATTTTAAAAAAAAAATCGATGTTAGTTTTGGTGATATAATCGATAAATTAATAGTTAAAAAATGTAAAAGTAAAGAAGAAAATCAACAATGTTGTCGTAGTTTTACAGAGTCTTTTATTAAATAAAAAATTATTTTTTTTTACATTAAAATATTCCTCCAAGCACACTCGCTATAGCTAACAATCCCCCAAACCCTCCTTTTTGTCTTTTTTTTACTCCTCTTTGTCTTTTTTTCAAAACACCTCCTCTTTGTCTTTTTGTTCCTCTTTGTCTTTTTTTCAACCCCTCACCTCTTTGCATAGGGTATGGGGAATACCCCCAGTACCCACGCATACCGGGTGCGTAAACAGTTGACCCCCCTCTTTGTCCAAACCATCTTCTTCTGACTGATTCCGGCATTAAACGAAGACCACCTTTTTGGTTAGACATTTTTTTTTTTTTGTCGAATTAACGTCGTCGAAACTCTTTAGGGAGGATTGAATCGGGCATAAATAGTCTTATGAAACCTCCTTTCTGCCCTTTTATTTGTTTTTTTTGTTTTCTTTTTTTAATAAATCTCGTTTTCTGCCTTTTTTTTGTTCTGCCCATCTACCAGTCGGAGCTATACGGAATTTTACCAACTGTTCGTTTCCGCGGTTTGACACCACTACCTCTTTTGTTTTTTTTTCTTGCGGTATAAATATCTCAGTTGATTTGTTTGTTTCGCACGAAAAGCGTCGTAAAAACCCCCTAATTGATTCAGTTGTTTTGTTTGTTTCGCACGAAAAGCATCGTAAAAACCCCCTAATTGACGACGTTGTTTTCGCCGTCGCATCTTGTATTAGAATGAACAATAACAAACACAAACAATTTTTTTAAATTTTTTTATTAAGAAAAAATAATTACACGTTATAAATTAATGTATTTTCACCGGGAAATATATTAGTGCGTACGCGAGTATTTTCATAACTATTTGCCGCGTTATCAAATAATAAATAACCATAAGGGTCTTTATTTACATCATCTAAAATAGATGTGAATACATCACGATTTATTTTTTTATTATCGGCAATAGTATACATGTTTCTAACATCGGCTAAATTTTTAAACATTAAATGATATTGACTATTGACACGTGAGTTGCGTAATTTACCATCGCCGTACATTAAATTTTGACATACAAAAATAACACTAATATTTTTATGGTGGGCGTCACGACACGCAAAGTTATTCAAATTAGTTAAATTTTTTTTCGAAGAAGCAGCAACGGTCATAAGATCGTCTAAAATTACTAAAGTATTATCGTTTAAATTACTTTGCAAATCAGCTGCCTTCGGGATCCCTTTAGTACACTCAATAAATTCAATTTCCAGATTTTTTTCTTTCCCCACGCGTTCGATCTCACTGTACAGGGGTTGATAAGACGTGTATAGAAACAAAACTTTATCGATTAAAGGTGTTATCATGCTCTCGATGGATTGTATTAATTTATAAAGCCAAAATGTTTTACCACACTGCGACGGACCGCATAATGTTAACATAAACGGGTGTTGAAAGGGTATTACAGCGCCGTTTAATTGAACTCTCTACAAAAAACCATAAGGAACGGTGTAAAAATTATTTTTAGCTACACGTTTGTTAAAGGTGAAAGTGAATATTTTCTCTTCGTCTGCGGTGAAAATATGGTTGATTTTATCGCGTGTTATTTTATCTGTATATTTAATTTTAATCAGCTGCGATTTATCTTCGACGCAATTTTTTAATGATTCAAAATTTAATTGTTTTTTTATTTTTTCATTGGTTAAACTAAAACCCTTTATGTGCACAATTTCGTTATCTAAATTTGTTCGGTACGAATACGATTTCGGACCTGTCGCGCAAAATTGAGTGATCCATTCATTTTTTTTTAACTCGTTTGTTAAATCCCCCAGATAATTCCCTCTCTTAACCGTTACGTCGCTAGTTTTACTCGTGTAAATTACGGAGTCGGTGTCAAAATACAAAACACGTTCGCCTAAGCTATCAATCAACTCGTACAATTTCAAGCGCGCGTAGGCTGTGACAAAACTCGCAATAACTACGTTACCGGTTCTTAACGGTGTAGTAACGACATCGGTTTTTTGATAAGTGACACGCAAAGTGTTTTCGTTAACAAAATCAGTCGAAGTTAAATCTACATTCGGATCGTTCGCTAGTCTTAATAATTCGTGGTAATCGGATAAAAAATCGACTTTTGTATTATTATCGCTTTGTGCAAATTTACCCCAAAGTGAATTTAATATATTTTTCGCTGTAGCTCGTAAACCCGGATTATAGGCTATCTTCTGTTTTTCTAATAAAATACCCTCGTTTCTATAGTAGTCAGCGATATATTTATCAACTTCGGAATCGATTAGATTTTTATCGCCGTCATAACATTCGTCGGGAAAACCGCTCGCCTCCTGTTTTATTTTTAAAAAACAATTTACAAACTCTTGAAAAATTCTCTCCTGACGCGGGTAATGGTAAATTTCATAAGTTTCCATGATTCTGTAACCTTTTTCAATAGCTTTATTTACTTCTACACTAGACCAGGTACCCGAAATACACCGTTCATCTTCGTTATGCGTACACGGCGTTAATTGAATTTTGCTTGCACACGCGTGACACAAAGGAAATATTAACCGGTCGTTAAGACGCACGGGTAAAACGGGAAAATACAAGTGTTGCGGCGGTAAAATACGGCATTTTACTAAACCGAATACTTCAGCTATTTTCACACGCTCACATTCTTCTTTAATATATATCGTTGGATGACCGACGGGGAATTTGTTGGCTTTTTGAACGTAGGGGTATAAAGATGTGAAATCATCGTAATTAATTTTTTCATCCATGTTTGTGTTTTTAAATAAGCAAACAGGTGATGTTCGACCACCGTAAAGCGCATCTCTTACTTCTAACGGAAGATAAGCGCTGTAAAAAATCTTTTTTTCAATTATATTTTTTTTCGTGAATTTACATTCTTCTTGAAAATCACATTCCCATTTTTCTATTACTTTATAACCGGCTTTTTTCCATGTCATGCGTGAATTTTTTTGTCGCCGCGTTAAGATGCGTAAATTTTGTATTATTTAAACGATTCGTTTCGTAGGGATAATAACATTTCACGCACCCGTGAAAATAGCAACCGTGAAATTGATAGACGGTGTTCTCGTAAAAACCGTCGACATAACGACCCAAAATTTGCTTTTCACCATTTCGCGAACATTTATACTCTAGCGCGCCGTTTGCTTCTTCTGCGTTTATTTTATCTAACCACATTAGCGCTACAACACTTTGATTAGCACGACCCCTATACCCGCTAGCGGGTATGATTCCGACACATTTGTCTCTTAAAAAATTCATACGAAATACTTTTAACGTCAGACTTGCTATGGTGATACATTCTGTGTCGTAAAAAGGGACGACGCCAGAAGTATCACGCATAAACATAGCGAATTTAATGCATCCTTTTCGTAAAATATCGACGTCCGAGCTACAGTAATAATACATTTCTTCTTCAAATACATATGGTTTTTCTTTTTTTTTCAAATACCATTCTTCAAATTTAGCTTTTGTTTTCTCCTCCATATTTTCAAGATCGAAATAATCACGCGGTACAATATCCCCTACATAGGATAAATCTGTAAATTTATACGGATGAAATCCCTTCATTAATTCCTCAAGTCCCATTGTTTCTGGAATTTTAGACAATTTCATGTGTAAAAATGAATAGCTATCGAAAAAAGTTATTTTCTTATCAGGGATTTTCAACATCATTATTTTACAACCATTCATTATAGTGTCAGGGTAAATTTTTTTCTCATTAATGAGATATTGAAAAATAAAAATAGTGTCAAATCGCCCCCCATTATGCGCTAACCAAACAGAATTTTCTTGTGCTAATAGAAACTCGCATAATTCCTTTACAGTATCGCTCCCTTGAAAAACAAATTCACGTCTTCCACAGCAAGGTTGAATATTATCACTCGCGATGTGTTTTTTACTTTTTTAAACTCAATATTTTCACATTTACGACACACTTTTTGCACAACGCAATAATACGGAACCATTAACTTATTCTCATCGACGCGCGTTTCAAAATCAAAAAAAAATAAAGTAGGTTGTTTACTTTGTTTGTTTGTTTTCACGGTTTTCATATAACAAAAATGCGTTTTATCCTTATAGTCGTTGCAGTGGTGACAAAACTGCTTATTACAATCATGCTTTTTCGTATTCTTCGCAGAAAAAAACGAAAACGCGGTACAATCTTAGCGCAAGTTTGGCAAAAAAATAAGTAACTACACGGTGTTAATTTTCCGTAATTACCCTGTTGAGGGAAAAAAACACGGTTCGACAAATGAGCTAAAAAACATTTATTATTATAAAATAAAATGTTACAATTGGAACACTCAATTTTGCAGTCGATGGTGCGATGACATTCAGATTGTTCATAGCAACGTTGGCATGTCAAATGATTATGGCACATATGCGTGTCTTTACGCTCATGATTTAAGTAATAATTCATGCATTTCACGCAAAATTTGCTCGGGGGTAACTTCGAAAATTTAACCATGCTTAAAACGACATCGTAATGTTTATTATTTAGCCACAAACAAACAATGTTGTTGGTTAACTTAATTAAATTACCCTCTTTATCGCATCGCGAATCATACACTATATCGTTATCAAATTGATCCGAATATACTACTAAATCAACACCCTGCCGTTTAAGAAAATTCTGATAAATACCCCCGTAATGTTTACCCCCTACACAACATCCTTCAACTATACCGCATTTGTCATAAATATCACGAACCTCATCAATAGTGTACAGTGTATCGACAGCTGTATGTGGGGATCTTTCCATCTGCACATACCGCCTGTCTTTTTTTAACCACGATAAACCCACTAATAAACTAACTGCGAAGCAACAATTTTTAATGATTTTGTTTAACCCATCACACACTACGGAAAAAACACCCATGCGTTGATCGCGACCGTATTTTTCCACATTTTTACCACCGCCCCCTCATCATCATCGCCGCCTCCGCTACCCAATTGCTGATATATTCTTTTTCTGCCTAATTGTTTGTTTGTTTTTTTATTTTTATTATACGTGTGGGGAAAAGTCTGAATTACCACGTTTGATTCCCACCCGTCAGCGATCAACGCACGGTTGCTCTGCATCATTTTTTCAAAAATATTTAATAAAAAATTGACGTTAAAATCTTTAAGTTGAAGAACAGCGGTTGAAAAATAAGATTTTGGAGCGTGTGAGAAAATAAAACGCACGTAATCATTCTCTGAACTTGTAGACGCTCGAGCTACATTCAGCAAGTAAGTAAACACTACACGTAACGAATGAATGAAGGCAATAAAATTCATACCTGATTTTCGCGCAATCGATACGTGTAGTGTTTTTTGAGAAAATTTAAATTTTTCATTATAAGAAGAACTTATAGTATTAGTTTTAAAATCTTCTTCAACTCTTTTTTCATCTCCTCTTTTTTTACGTTCTTCTAATAATGCCCTTAATTCACTCACATCTTCATCTGTAAACACATAAGGGTTTTTTTCAGCCATTTTTTCTTTTACTTCTAAAAAAAAAAGGAAATTTTCTTCTCTCTTCTTCTTCGTTTTTTACTTCACCATCAACACGATCGATCACTACGTTTTCTGAATCACGTATATTTATACAGTTAAATGTAAAAAAGGGTTTATCTTTAGAACACATTTCACCCATTTTTTTTTTCAAAAAAAACAACTAAAATTAAAAAAAAAATAAAAATAAATAAATGATACATATAACAAACAGTGACAGGTTTTGTTTTTTTTTAGTCCACGCAAGCATGGATTACGGTCACCTTCACATCGAGGTTTATTTAAGAAATAAAGAAAACGAACATACTTACATGGGATATGAAATTCTCGATAATGATGAAGAAATATTATTCTCTCCTTTTATCTTACAAGACTGTCTTCAAGAATTTCAAAATAACGAAGGAAAACAATTAATATTTATTTCAAGTTTTGAATTAACGCAACGCTTTAATGATATGCGAAAAAAAATATTAAACATACCTTCAGATATATTGTATAAGATAGAATGTTTAATAAAATTTATCACAAAGAGAGAGAAAATAGAAAATAACCAGGATCTTTACATGGGAATAAGAACAATATTCTAAAAAAAAAAAATAAAAAAATGGTTAAACAAGGTGTGAATAGAGGTGGTCGAAAAATGAGTTTAATTTCGCAAAATGTACGCGCTGTTTTACAATGTCGAAGCTTCACGTTAAAAAGAAAACGATGTCGAAAAAGAACAGCTCACACGCATAAATGTTGGATTCATCTAGCAAAAGAAGATAACTTACGTGTTAAAAAATCACAGATTCCAAACGCAGGCAAAGGGTTGTACGCTTGGAAAAAACCCTTTAGACGCGATACATCCGTCTCTACGTACACAGGTGAAAGAACCACAGTAAAACGTATGGATCGAAAATACGGTGCTAAAACAATCGCACAATATAGCTTATGCGATGGTCCCCGTCATTGTGTCGATGCTTATAAATCAACGGATGGAGCGGCTCGATTCTGTAATGATGCGAAGGGGTCGCGATATAAAAATAACGCTTGTTTTACAGGAACAACTAAATACAATAATCGATTTAAATTACATGCAACCGCGGGTATAAAACCCCATCAGGAAATTTTTGCCAACTACGGTGACGAATACTGGCCGCGTGGCTACTTTAAAAAGTAACTAAAATTAATTATAAAACGAAAGAAAAAATGAGTAGAAACCGGAGAAACACGGGTTTTCGAGGAAAAAAAAGACAAAGAGGTGGTCGTGGTAAAAAAATTCAAAAGGTCATGAATATTATGAAAGATTTTCAAACCACCAAAAACAAGATTTTAAAGAAAATAAAAAACGGGGTAGTGAAAGTGAAGAAATTTAAAAAAAAACAATTTGGTGGATTGGTGCAACCGAGTGTAGACACATATCAACAATTTGGTGGGAGAATGGCACCCAAAAAATATTATTTAAAATAATTTTTAAAAAAATATAAATAAAAATCAAAATAAATTATAGAGAAAAAAAACAAAGATGTAGTTTTTTTTTTTGTTGGTTTCAACAAATCTTTATTTTTAAAAAAAATTATCGGAATAAATTACACATGTTTCATACGTTACGTAGGGTAGGTGAGCTACACCGTATTTTACATTCTTTCTCGTTTTAATGAATTCTTTAAATTCAATATGTTGAAGTAAAATTAAATCGTCGTCTCGAGATAAATCATATTTTAAATTGTCAATTTTAACTGAACTTGAAAACATAGGTAAACTAAAATATGCGTCTTTTGAATTTCGAGGGATTATTTGATCCGATGTTATATGGTCCGCAACATAAGGAGTAGTTACTTTGAACAAATCTTTATTTACTTGAAGTATAGTGAAGAAAATACTACCATTTTCTTCAGACTGCACATTTTTAGAAATTTTAATTTCTATAGAATCAATAATTTTTCTTTTTTCCCACGCATTTAAATCGGGAGTGCGCGTTAAAGAAAATGGATACGCATTTTGATGTTTCAAGCCTGAATTTATAGATGTAAAAGTAATAGCTCTCGTTTTCTCATTAACATAAGGTTCGATAATAGCCCCTTGACGTGCACTTTGTTCTCGAAAATGATACTCGTGGTTGGGACGTTTCGCCGGTGTTTTTCCATACTCGTCTACTGAATGAAACCAAAAACGCGGATTTTTTATAATAATTTTTTTATCAGCCATAGGAATGCAAAATTTTATCTCTTTTTTTTCTGTCGTGTGTTAACTCGGCAACCTGTGCTGCGAAAAGCCTAACCTCGTATAAAGAACAATGAACATTATGTTTTACATGTTCCTTGCATACCTTTATATCTTTAAGAAAATATCTAGCTATTTTTTCATATTTTTCCACACCAAAATGTTCTAAATTTACACATTCCACACCCATTAACGCGCATAAATCAGATTCAATTTTACCCCCTTTATAACCAAATAAAATCTCGGGTCTACCACTAAATTTTTTTTTAAATTCGTCTAAAAATTCCGCTTGATTGTAATATCGCGGATTTTTTCGATAATTATATAATTTTAACCCGTGAATCTGAAATTGATGATAAATAGTGCGTTTATCTGGTTTAGTCATTTTCACGTAATCTTGAGCGTCTTCAATAAAACAATGAAACATTTCGTATTTCCCACTATCCATATAAATCAGCGAAACCTCGCGAAAATAAACCAACGAATTAATGCGATAACATTCACAATCCATAATATGCGTGACATTTTTTAATATCTCTTCTCCTTTTACACCAAATAAATCTGTATGATTTACAATTTTGTTAAACTCGCTATCATAACGCGAATACATCTTACAGCAGAATGACAAAAAAATTAAAAATCCATCAATTTATCTTTAAAATAATGATAATTATCTTCACGTAGTTTACGCATGTGCGTGTCACATTTTATCATTTTTAATATATTAGAGGTAAGCGTTATATCATAGTTTGGTACGGCTTGTTTAAGATCTTCGAGAAAATTGCGACGCAGTTCTTCACGATCTAGTTCTTTCAAAGCGGTTGCGAGAAACAGATTGACTTTTTCTTCCTGTGTAATAACACAACCACAGGCATCAAAATACACCTTGTTGATCTTCTTGTTTATTAACTCCAAAATACACCGTTCATACGTGTTGATCTCTTGAGAGTGTATTTCTAGTTCGGCTACTGCCTAGCGGTGATGAGGATGGTGATAATGTCGACGTGGGATCTTCTTCTGCTTCTTCTCTTCTTTCTTTTGCTTTCTTCTAGCATCCTGCATAGACACGGCTTTATCAAAATCTGCTGTACATATGAATGAACGTTTCATCATAATAACACGTCGTCTCTGTCAAATTGCAAACCCCACCGTTGTTTCCTTTTTATACAAACGCATCGAGAACACGAGACACGTCTTCCAATTACTAATGGCGAAATTCTTCTGCATAAATCACAATACATTATATTCACATCACATTTTCTACACGTAAAATAACACCGTTCAATCCCCACTGTTTGTTGACGACATATTATGCAAAACATCATTTGAAATTTCCTGAAGTATCGCCCGGTAATGATCCCAATTCAACAATTCATCGTCTTTTTTTCCTTTTAAAGCGTACGCCGTCATAGCTTGCTGCACGCTGCGATAACTAATAACATATTTTGTAGTTAGCTCTTTTAAATCACGCATTTTTTGTAAAATTTCAGCACGTTCTTCCTCATCGCTTTTGGGTATATTCATGATGATGATGGTGTTTGTTTTAAAATAAGTATTAAAAAAAAAAACGAGTTTTATACCCTACTAATTATAATAATTTTGTTTAAAAAAAAACCCAGATATTCAAATTGGAGAAATTAAATTATAAAAACGGTCAAAGTCCGTTCTAACCGTAGACAACAAAAAATATTCACGATGAGTAAACGCCAAAGAGACGAAGAAGAAAAAGATGAAATAAATGAAGACAGTAAACGTTCAAAAGAAACAACTATCACTGAATTATTAAGAAGGGTGCTGTTGTACACATGTTTTCGTTTTTTTCCCAACCGAGAAATCGGATTGCTGTACTGGTTGATGGGGTTAGTGAATATCTACGAAGGGGGTTACATAAGACTAGTTCCACAACTACAAGAAGACCCCGACGCCAACCCCACAGTTTGTTGGTGTATTCCGCATCAATATTGGACATACTATGGTGGGAATGTATTACCCGGGTGTGGAAAATCACGTCACGTCATCGCGAGAAATGAAGAATTTTATATGACAATTCCCTATATGTATGAACACGATAGAAACTGGTGTGTTTTAAATGAAGGACGTCATATAGTATTAGTAAGAGATCGACGATTTATTTATTCATTTTTTCCCAAAAGAGGATGTCATATATATAATTCTTTTTTTTTCCTATAATACCAGCCGACTTTGAGCCATGGCACACTGAAATTTATCACCGTATAGCTTTTCTAAATAACAACCGCATGCATACACCCTACTCTTTCTGGATATATCGTGGTTGTTGGAACAACAAAACATGTATTTCATTATACGACGTATTCGTATACATACATGGAAAGTACGGTGATGTAGGCGTAACTATAGCGGTATATCTGTATTGTAAATCACCAAATTTTTTCCACCAAGCGCTTAAATGCAAAGACGGTGAAATAAGTGTACGATTTTTGTTAAATTTAACCTGTTGCTTTGTTTGTTTTTGTGAGAAACACAATCCCCGCGCGATGATTCACAAACAATCGTATATTTACGATATTTATGATATTATTTCAAAAGAAGAAGAAGAAGATATAGATTATGAAATGTGTTTTTTTGAAAATTGTGAGGAAAAAAATTCATCACGGTTAGACACACGTGAATTTGAAATGTTTGATTATGACACTATCTCAAAAAAATCGATCAAAAAAATAAAACAAAACTTAACAGTTATGAAAGAACCATGTGTCATATTATCCAATTTTACTCCCAGTGAATATGTGTTCACGTGTCCAACAACAACAACACACGCAATAACTGTCGAGTACATGAGCGGCGTCAACGAGACCATGCTGACTTTTATTCGTAATTTCTTTCCCTCCGTATATCGTAGCGATAATTTTATTAGTTATTTACATAAACTACTCTAATATATCTTTCAAATTAAGTAACGTATGCAAATGTGATTTTCTATCTTCAAAAACACGTTGACCTTTTTTACATTGTAATATTTCTAGTTGTTCACATAACATTTTATGTTGTTTAAAAGACTTTACACCGCACGTTAAATTATTTCTCAATATAGCGTGTAAAGCTTTTCCCACGCGTCCATTACCATCACCAAACGGATGTATATATTCGAATATATAATATATTCGTGTAGGTGTCAAATTCAATACGTCACTCTCAATTCTAATTCTACGATAATGTTCATCTAATAATTCCATGTATAATTCTATATAGTCAGGCGCTGGTGGATTGTGATTACCGCAAAATCTGTAATTTAGAGAATATTTCCCCGCGCTGTAATTTTTCATGCAACGCTTATGTAAATAAACGCATATCTCACTTATTTGCATTTGGTCTCGATCTGATTTTTTTAAACGGTAAAAATCACTTAATCCCCGTGCATATTTTGCACACTTGTAAAAAAAATACAAATTCTCTTCGTTTTCCTCCATGAGTACGGTGTAATAAGAAAATATTTTGATTCTTAAATGATGTTCCCAATCCATTTCTCTTCGTCCTCCTTCTTCAAATGCAATTAGCAAAGATATGCGATAATACCCGATAGTATCTTTACCCAGGAGTTGCTCCTTTGAAATTCCGTTGTCGTTACACCCCAATAAGCGTTGTCAAAGTTCACGTCGAGACAACAATCTTTAAGATGTTGACACGTGATTTTTGTAATATCACGAATAAATAATTCCTGGTCTTTCTCTACACCTTCAAAAAACACTATTAACAACGAATAATATGCGATAATATCCCCGATAGTATAACGTTGAATCTTTTTGTAAATATCCAAGAATTGCTCCTTCGAGATATTAAGGGATATATTTTTTAATAATTGTCTTTGTATAGAAATGTTTTCTTTAATTTTTTTCTCAAATGTACCATCTGGTGTAAAAACCCCGCTTTTATTCACTTCCTCTATTATAAATTCCATTTTTATTTTAAAAAAAAAAGTAACATACACAACAAACGTCAATAATATATATAACCCTTTATTTACATCTCATTACAAATTTCAAAACTAAAGTTACCCCAAAAAAATACACAAAAAAATTTTTCATCTTAACTTAACTTTTACTTTTTTTTGTTGCTAGCTTTATCTAATAATATATATCTGGACGCGACCATTTCAAGCATTGCTAATTTCTCTTTTACAGTGACTAATTGCGTTAAATATTCTTGTTTTTCGTTGTAAATAAATTTCAATTCTTTGAATTTATTTTCAGCCGTTACTACAACGTCATTATCAAGTCTATTAAGTATACCGTACGAATCTACTATTTGCTCCTTTTTTTTTAAAAAAAGTGATCGTCTATAATTTCTCTTGTCTACGTGTTCTTCTAATCTATTTCGTTCAAAATCCTTGTATGCCTCCCTCAAAACTTCGATACTTTTCCCCTGAGGTCGTACAGCCGCTGTTTGAGGAGATTCCACCACGGGTGCTGTATATATATAACTGAAAAGGTTGGGTGTGGCTAGCTGTTGAGAACTCTCATCAATAACTTCTACGGCGACGTCGTTGTCGTTAACTTCATCCAGAAATCCATTGGGTGAATCACTACCACCACCACAACCAGATAAAGGTGATAAATTCGGGATGTTGTCAGCAGCGGTCATTTCGTTGTAAATTTCGCACATGGAAGGAAGCGAAGAAGAAATAGGCGGTATCGTCAAAGGGGTCGAAGAGACGGGTAGTATCGTCGAAGAAGAAGAAGCGAGTATCGAAGGAGTCGTAGAGACACTCTCCCACCTATCCTTTAATCGATAATTCTCGATCGCAGCAGCCCGTTCCCTTTCTAATCTCGCGAGATGTTGTTTGCGTTTCAACTCGGCTGCTGCTGCTCGTTCTTCTTTCGCGATTCTTTCGGATTGTAGCCTCATTATTTCCTTCATGTCGACCTTGTTCTCCATGGCAAATTTGTAAAATTCATCCATACCTATCAACTTTCTTTTCAAAAATGACTATTTTAATTTTTTTCACGTTTATATAGCTGCATATTTCCTAACTAATTAAGTTTCTCATCCAATGGTCGCGTGTCTAAAAAATTATCATCACGAATGAAATATTTAATTCCCAAATTTTTTTTTTCCCAGGAACACTTGAAAAAAATTAACATCCCTTTCCTAGAAGAACCCTTCCTAGAAGAAGACCGAATAACCACTTGAAAAAATTAACATGCTGCTCCCAAAATAAACACTTGACAAAATTAACATTTTTTTTAGCTGAGATGGTTTAAATATTTTGAATGTGTTCTATTTTATGTATTTACGAATTTTACCTGTGACGAACAAAAAAATGACCGAAAAAGAAGAAGAAGAAACTGGTTTGAATACATTGTTATACTTAAGGCAACAACTGCTGAAAAAAGGTTATGACGTTGAGTATACGCGTGAAGATCTCTTGAAGTTTATTTATCCTGTTGCTAAGCGACTATGGAGTATATCAACGTTAAGGGAGGATATAGAAGAATGCTGTGTTAAAAAATGTGACGAGATTCCACATATATTTGCTTTAACCTCAACGAGTTGCGATCCGGGTGTTTGCTGCATCTTCCCAAGTTGTCTACAACACGCTTTATCAAAAGAGACCATTGCTTTAAAGGATTATGCTTTATTGACACGTGTACCTAAACATTTTTTACACAGAGAACTAGAAAGTCTACCGACAGTGGAATATGCACGTCTAAAATCACTTTCATCAAATTTTGATAAACTAACAACATTAGATGACATTAATAAACTTTGTTCATAGTTCATTAATAAACTTTGTTCATAATTCATTGTTTGTCTTTGTTTGTTCCTTCTGAAATTCCTTCCTGCTTCTTCTCGCAATCCTTCAGCTCATTTACATCCGTGACAAGTAACTGCTTACTCTCACCATCATCATGTGATATATGATAAACGCGGGACTTGTCGTAATCGCTCCCATCCTTCTCGCAATCCTTCAGCTCATTTACATCCGTGACAAGTAACTGCTTACTCTCACCATCACCATGTGATATATGATAAACGCGGGACTTGTCGTAATCGCAATAACAACATTCTGGGTCACCAGCAACGCTAGGTAATGCTATAAAAAAGAACAATATGCACCAGAAAAAAATCATCTTCAGGCTAAATATGAATCAAATCGAATCGTGATCAAATTTATACAGGTTATTTTTTTTAAATTATTCATGACATCAGTTAAAATAACGCATACATTTGCTGAAAAAAGCAGATTTTTGCTTAAATCACTCACAATTCATGTGTTGTAAGGTGTTTTTTTTCTCCCTCGCGTATACCCATTCCCGTGCCGCTAAGGGTTGCATAAATAGAGCTCTACGTTCAGCACTCTTCCTATCTTTCATTATCACCCGTATTATTCCCAATGTCATCTCCGACTCCGACTCCATTCCGACTATGCTCGCTAAATTCGCTTGTCAATAAAATTTCACCGTTTTACCCAATTTTACTTCACCCACAACCATAGGAATACGTAATTTTTACCTATTTACTAAGAATACGAAATTTCACCGTTTTTTTTTTTCTTCCTAGAATTATATAAATATTACTTTTCTCAGAACCAATTAACATATTTTTTTTCACTAAGAATCGAAATTTCACCGTTTTTTTCCCAGAATCCAATTATTATAGGAATACGTAATTTTTACCTAAATACTAGGAATCGACATTTCACCGTTTCCCCAGAAATATAAATAAATACTTTTTTAAGAGCAGTCATGTGTTTTTTTGAAGTGCATAGAAGAACATCGCTTTCCAGACCGTGGTAGGTGAGTATCGTTTAATTGTATTTCTTTGTCGTAAATCGTCAAATACAATTTTTGCGTTACCCATAGGTTAATGTTTGAGGAAGAAGAAATCTGGTGTAGATTAGCTAGCTGAATGAATTCCGTACAGCAAGTTTACATAATTTGATGTGTGGAATTCATTGAGAGAACTTAAAACACTCTTAAATTGGAAAAGAAGAAAATCTGGTGTAGGTTAGCTAGCTGAATGATTTCCGTCATCAAGTTTACATAATTTGACGCCGGGAATTCATTGAGAGAGCTTAAAAAACCACTCTTAAATTGGAATAAAGAAGAAGAAAGAAAAGATCGTGCAAACGAGACCCTTCATCAGAGAGAAATGTAAAGAGTGTTAACAACTCTTTAAATTGACTCTCTGATGATGTGTCATACGTATCCTGACACGATCCCCAGAGGAACAAATGGATTCTTCAGATACTTTGAATGCTGAGCATGTTGAATGCTAACCCATGCTCTTATTTACAGGTGTAAAAATAAGGCTGTCTGGGTCCTCTTTTTATTCTTGTAAATGAGAGATCGTCGTCGTCGTCACCATGAATGATTGTTACAGATGCAATAATCAAATTCAAAATGTGAATCACATGTTATATTATACGTGTCGTGAATGTGATGTTTATGAAGTATTTTGTGATTTTTGCCGAAGAAATTATCCCAAAGATGTCATATGTAAAATCTACTACAGATGCGATTGTAAAAATAGACAAGAACGTTGGCGTAAAAAATATTTTAATGAATAAAAGAAATATTTAAATAAAGCTTAAGAGAAAATGGTTATCATTTACTGATTACCATCTTTTCGTAAAGCTTCATTTATATACTAATTATTTGGTTGCTTCAAGAACTGAGAAGAAACATGGGTGAAAAAAAAGAAGAAACGGGAACAGATTATTTTTTTATCTCATTTACAAGTATGAATGGATAGTACTTGACATAATTATTCATTTGTTCTTGTAACGGAGAAGACTAATTTTTTTTTTGGAAGCTTCCGAAAAGACAACTCTTCCTTCGCAAAGCTCTGGTTCTGATGGTGTCTTGGTACTCCGTCATTTCCAGCGCTTTTGGAGGGAAGATAATTACAATGAAAAGAACAAAGGAGAGACATAGGGAGGAAGAATTACAAATTGCGAGGGTAAAGAAGGAACGTGTATCGATAGCGATATCCGTTCCTTCTCTAGTCTCACGATCTGTTTTTTCAAAAGCTTTTTTCGCCTCGTTTATGGAAGATACAATAATGATGATGATGATGATGATGATGATGATAATGAAAGAAACCACAAAGAGAAACAAATGTGGTGAAAACCTTTTGGAAAAGTCTGCCGGGAATATATATCTTGGCACTTTCTTGAAAGGTTTTCGCCTGTTGTCTTCGTTTATGGAGGTTTACAAAGAAATTAAAGAAAGAAAAGACGACGAGAATTATTGGTCTTGAACACGTGATGATAAAAGAAAGTCTTGTCTAGCTGGTCTCTCTTCTTTCATCATGTTGTTAAAGACAAAAAAGAAAATTACAAGAACAGGAAGAAGATGATTTATTTAAATGACTCTTTGGCAAAGAACTTGTCTATCTTTAATAGATCGACCTTTCTTTTCCAAAGCTTTATTTATTTAACATTACTCATTAGCATGGAGGAAGAAAATTACACAATAATGATGATGAAAAGAAAACACAAAAGATATTCTTTACAGAGACGACGAAGAAGAAAAGGATTACTATTTGAAAAACATTATGTAAAAGTTATATTATAATTATATAGCTTTTTCATAATGTCCTAAAAATAGTATTTTCAAACACAAAAGATATTCTTCAGCTGGTGATAAAGAAGAAGAAAAACAAGATGTCCTTTTAGCAAACACATCCTATGCTGCTGCTACTACTATTCTCTCGAAATACTAACACACAAAATTTCATAGTTCTGTGTTTTGGTATTTCCGTAAGAAAAAATAGTTTTTTTACAAGAATGGAAGATTACAGTAAATATTTTAAATGAAGCTTTACCAAGAACGGTGAGTATTTACTGCTAGCCGTCTTTGGTGAAACGTCATTTACATATATATTATTATTCACATGTTGCTAAAGACGTATAAAAAAAGGAAGACAAAGCTTTTTCTCTTGGTGACCCAACGCACAAAAAATCACATTTTTTTCTGTGCTCTGGGTCTCCTAAAGAAAACTTTAAAAAACTGATGTGAAGAAGTCAAAGAAAGAAAGAAAGAAAGAAAGAAAGAAAGACTGTTGGATAAACTTACAAAAAATGGAAGATTACAATAAATATTTTAGATGAAGCTTTTAGCAAGAACGGCGAGTATTTACTGCTATCCGTCTTTGCTAAAACTTCATTTACATATATTATTCACACGTCTAAAATTTCACAATCATCAAAAGAAACCAAAAAAATGGATAAAGATGTTTTAGATACAAACTTTAAGAATTACTAATTCCCTTTTTTTTCTACATCTTCATTTACATAAAAAAATATCGCTAAATAATCACGCGATTAAGATTTCACAATCACTTCAGCCTGACTAGCGAGAACGATACATCCGGTGTAGTACTACTACTGCTGCTGATAAGAAGAAACATCGCTTAGCAAAACAGCACCGATATTTGCGATATTCATATTATTATAAATGTTGCATGTGCCGGTGTTTGTATTGTTATGATAATAAATCAATACAACACACCAAACCGCACACAACACACGCACGCAGAACAATAAACCACAAGAGAACACACACACACACACACCCATACAACACACCTCCTCGCATCACACACCGCCCCACCCACCCCCAAAAAAAACACCCCCCACCCCTCCTAAAAAACAATATGCTAATGAAGAGAGCCAACACCCACTCTCGAACACCCCCCGGCCAAAATTATGCTAATTACATACATGCTCGACGCTGATTGACTAATGAAAAAAATACTGCAATCTGATTGGTTAAAAACTAGTGCCAGTCCCCAACACATAAAAAAAAATATTTATTATTACATGACTACTACATAAATCCTTTGTGTTTGGTTTATTAATATTTAAACAGTAGGTTGAGTGATTGAACCTAAATGTTGCTATTGGATGATTGCTTCATTATACAGAAAACACAATATGTGCAGTATTAACCGTGAAAGTGCCAAAATTTCCATAAACCTGAACAAAAATATAAAACAATGACTTTTGTTGAACTTCCAAACCATGTATATTTTCTATTAACTATGATCCAGCTCAGTTAATTTATTAAATGAGCGAATGAGATGAAAGATCAATCCCTTGATATTAAAAAGATATCATGGGGCAGATCATGGCTGTTTAGATACTTCATACAGCGAGCAGTCAATGAGTACATGTGTGTACTATACTGCTAATAAACTCGATTGCATTAAAAATAAAAAACGATACCGGTGGTGAAGTATATACTTGTAAGTTTCCTCCAAAGAGAATTGTTTGTCTTCCGAAGAGTAATGTTTGTCACTTGAAGACGGTCCTATTCATAAAGTTACAGTTTACATGTGTTGGCCTGAGTCGCCTGTATGACTCGATAAATCGCCCAAACTCTTCAATCTAAACTCTTCAATCATTCTGTATGACGCACAAAAACTGTGGTAGATCACACTTGCAAGTTTACTATAAGTCATGTTAAAAATACTTGCCATTTGTATCAGCAATATTGTCTTTCTTCGAAAATAGTGTTGCTCTTTGACCAGCTTCGAATTTGTATAAACACGATCGGGATTAAATACTTGTTCCCATCGTTCAAACGGACAACTCGTACGTTGACGCCTACAAATTCTGAGCTCCGATTGTCCCCGATGTAATTGTCGCGCATTGGTTTGAGTTTCCACCACAGCACACACTACAGGTCAGTGGTTACACCAAAAAGTTAACAGACACACACACACACACACACACAACACGATAGCAATATATCTGCTGCGCAGATACAAAAAGCGCGTGAAAAAGTTACTAAAGAATATTTGAAGGACTTACGAAGAAATATATTGTTAAAGCAAATTATTGGCGAATGACGACGACGACGTCGCTCTCAAGAAGATTTAGAAAACGAAAGTTTATTGAATTTGACGATATATATCCTATGTTAAAAGAATGTTGCGCGACTTATCTTAAAGTAGCTGATGTAGTAGAAGATTATTTTCATTATATGGAAGACGTTATTTTTTTTGATGCTGTTAATTTATCTTATAATTCAGAAATACCACGAATGGAATTTATATATTATTGGACACTTGTTGATAAAATGAGAAATACTTGTGATTATATGAAATATGTAAACACACAACACATGACACCGCAGAAGATATGGAAAAAAAAAAAAGAGGGAATATTACAAAAATGCATTGTGATGTAATCAAAGAATTAAATAAAAAACGTTGTAATTAAATAAAAACGTTGTGCGTATTACAGAAAAAACGCGAGTCTAAGAATTTTTTTTATTAAGTTATTCACATGAATATGATTGACATTCGAAACCGGATGGGAAAATTTATTCATGGCATTCGAAACCGGGAAGAATGATTGACATTCGAAACCGGAAAAAATGGATAATTTATTTATTCATAGAAAAAAAATGAGTGACAATCGAAAATTGGTTAGGAATACATAATTTTTCCCTTTAATCCAAAGAATACCAAAATTTTACCGTTTTTTACCCAGAATCAATTAAATACACAAATTTCCCTTTAATCGCATAAGAATACAAAATTTAACCGTTTTTTTTAGTATTCGGTATGGAGAGGAAGGAGTATCTTGAGAAATCTATTTCTGACAGAGGAATGTTGATTTCTGATCTGAATTTATTACCCAATAGATATAGACGTGTGGAAGAGAGCGAAGAATTTAAAAGGAATTTTTCTTCGCTTGTGAAACAGTTAAATAAAAGAAAAGATAAGATAAGAGCAGCCTGATGGGTGAGCATCACATTATAAGAAGAAGACATATACCGTACAATCAAATATATACCGAGTTGAAGCAGTGTTATGCTACATATCTGAAAGTTATTTGTGTGAAAGAAGACTTTTTTCATGAGGGTGAAGCTGTAGTTTATTTTAACGTGATTAATTTATCACCACAAGTTAAGAAAAGAATGAAGTACGTTCATTATTGGACGGCAGTGGTTAATCCCGGATTGATTTTTGATTTAAAACTACATATAAACAGGTATACACCGCAGGAAATGTGGAAAGATCCAGAACAAGAACAAACATGCACTTGTATTTTAGTGTAAGAACAAACGTTTTGTTTGTTTTGTTGCGTAGTAACGACTAAGTGTTGGAACGTGATGGGAAAAATCTAGAACCAGAAAAAATAAACATAGCACTTGTATTCTTAAGATTTGTTTGTTTTGTCGCGTAGTAACGACTAAGTGTCATACATATGGGGAAAAAATCTAGAACATAAAACTCGGTGACGACGTCGTCAACGATTAGTTAGTTAATGTGATTTAAACAATCTCTGGGAGAATCCAAAATCGGAACGCCAAGATGAACGATTGTTATTACAATGTCACTACGTTAAAAAACGATGTGGTTGTTGAAGATTGGCTAATCGATGGTGAGTGGTGGATACAAAAGACATCCTGGAAGAGAAAAAACGGAGAAAGCAGATACATTGTGAAGAAGTCCCGTGAGGCGAAGAACTTTAAAGAAATTTATTTTATACGGGAGGAAGTGTACGAGGAAAAGAAACCGACGAAAGAATTTAATAAAAACATTACAGTGGCATAAAGAAACATTATTTAACAAAAAACAATTTTATAAACATTAGAAGAGAACTTTTCTTGAAACATTTTTTTAGCTGATTAGAGTTACATGTGATAATAAAAATATTTTGTTCGTTCGTTCATCTTTTAATGTTAGTTGTTATTCACATATCTTTAATATGACAATAAACTTTTTCAAAACAACGTTCTACTTTTTCTGGTGTAAAGTGTTCTCGAGTTTCGGGGTGTACATTGAACACGGTGTTGCCCAATTCGATGTCACTGACCGCGTCGTGCCACACATCACACCATAATAATGTCGCCTCGAAATCAGTGATATATTTCCCGATCGCCCATATTAAACTAAATTTCTTGCGACGTTGTATTCTACTCTCCTCCGATTCCCCCATCATACCAATCCCGTAAGAATCGATATAAAAATCTACAGAAGGTTGATATCGTAATTTGTCTAACAGCATTCTAAAGAATCCCAGTTTAGCACTTTTATACAACCCCATCGCTCCATTTTGCTTGTTTAAAAAAGACCACCACGCGTTACTCACTATTGC
Source organism: Corallium rubrum (assembly GCA_964035015.1). Classification (NCBI taxonomy): domain Eukaryota; kingdom Metazoa; phylum Cnidaria; class Anthozoa; order Scleralcyonacea; family Coralliidae; genus Corallium; species Corallium rubrum. The sequence continues at coordinate 25,506 of CAXIUP010000287.1, read as the reverse complement.
ACGGTACGCAACAGACGTATGTTTCTTATTCTCATCAATAATAGTGACTTTGCTGCTACTGCTGCTGCTCGCGATAGTCGCCATTTTTTTTGGGTTGTTGTTTGAATAAAATCCCGTCTGAGGATGGTATTTATTAAAAAAAATTTGCATTTTTTAAAATATGCTTAAAAAGTTAAAGATTTTTTTTTTTGGATTCAAAGCAATGTCGAAACGCGATCATACCGGACGTGTGAAAATGAACAGTGTTGAAGAAGCTGATGCTGCAGCTACTACCCTATCCTTAAAAATGTTGCTTTGCATAATACCCGAAATGAGACGTTTTTCATCGCGTTATATGGGTTTGTTGTATTGGATAGCCGGCGCGTTAGATTACTACGAGGGTGATTATATATTGGGAATTAAGAGAAGACCATTGCGTGAAGAAGAAGAAGAAGAAGAAATGGATGACATAGATTATTCATTTCATAGCGGGACATATTTGTACAAGGACACGAATATGGATTATGTTATTTTAGAGAATGGTTGGGAATATTTATTACCGAAGAAGACCGGTAATGGATGGTGTGTGTATCGAACATTGAGAGACGGTGTGATGTTGAAGCGAGAGCGTAATTGCAACGTTGATTTTTATTCTAACTACTCTTATTTTATGCATATTGCCCTCGTTGAGGAAAGAGGACAAGCGTATATGTATCAGCATAAATTATACTGTGTAAATAGTGTGACGGGTGAAGTACTTTACCCGTTAAATGACTCACTACGACAATTATTAATTGCGATTAATTTAAAATATGGTGAAAGAGTTTTCATGGCGGCGTATTACTTGTTCACTATTGCACCTGATATTTTTATGAGTGTGTTTACAAGTCTTGTTTGTTTTGATATCGAATTGTTATATACGTTAGTGATAATTTTTCTATTTTATTGCGAAAATCATAATCCTTTGGGTATGTTATTGGCTAAAAGAAAAACAGAGTATTCAATTCCCGCGATAACAACGTTTATTGAGAAAAATTTAGAATGGGAATTGGATAGAATTGATGGTGATGCGGAAAATTATTTTTATTGTAATTATATGTATAGAACACGCGAAATTTGCATGTATAAAAATTGTAAGAAAAAGTGTGCGATTCATTTAGATAAATTAAAAGATTCTATATACGTTTTTAAAAAAAAAGTGAGAAATTATAGAAAATATTCTCGCGACTATGTACATCCAGTATTGAACGATTGGCGTTCTTGTGGATATTTTGAATTAAGAACAAAAAATTTATGCTCTTTCATTCATGTACGTTCTCGGGATCCAAGTTGGTGTAAACAACGGTATATAAAGTTTATTTTACCTAATGATCAAAACATTATCACTCAGCTTAGTGAATGAACAGTAGTTTGTTTTTTAATAGAATAATTTAAATATCTGTAAAAAAAATAATAAAAGAATTCTATGAAAAAAATGCGTATTAATACCGATATTCTTCGTAGAATTAATACAGGTGAAATTTATGCAAAACCGATTCAGTCTGAGCAATTATACTTGTTAATTAATTCGTTATATGAATTTAAAATAATTGGATTGGAAAAAGATTATTTTAGAAAAGGTTGTGATAAAGTTATTTTTGAACCCGTGGGTGTGCCGACTCTTCCGCATAAATATTATTGGGGTTTGAGTAGAATGCATGATTTTACAAATGAAGTAGATGAATGTATAAAAAATCATTTTTTTATACGCTAATTAAAATATCATTATATAAAGCAGAGTACGATTAAGATTTTTTTGTCATTAACCGTCAGGTAGTGAACCAAACCAAACTAATACCAAATCACCAGTTGGAAAAGTGAGTGTTCAAACACTTTTTTCAAAATTTTTTTTATCATCGCGAACGGTATGGAATTACATTTAAAACAACATTTGAGCAACGAACGCGTACTTCAAAAGTACGCGGATTTATCGCGAAAAGTGGTGGCTCTTCAAAAGAAGAATAGCAAACCGATTTTGGCAAAAGCATATCCGACGAGTAAAGCATGTGTAAAGTTTATCATGCAATCGGTGACGGAATTGGAGATGGATTCGATTCCCGAGTTGGTTAATGTCATACAACAAGCTAATGGTCACTTTAACTGGAGTGAACATGTTGATATTGTGATTTCGAGTTATCGAAATTACAACTGGAGTTTAAGGATAACATAAAAGTCAGAGTAAAGGAAGTTCCACTAGCGACATCTAGTCAGTCAGCTGCTACCTATCAAACTCCTTTAACTACTGACGTTGGAGTGGAATTTTCTTGGTCCATGGTGGTTGTCATAGCACGTAGTGTTTATTGAAATGTGCACGAACATTATATTTCCGGGGGGGGGGAAGGGGCGTCAGGGGGGAAGGCTAATATTGATGTTTACCCTCCCCACATTTAGGGTTAAATGTATTTTTTGTGCTCTAAACTCAATGACCGTACTCATGTATGTCAACTGTCCAATTTTTATTGTTAAGGTGGCAGGGAGTTTTTGTTTTTTTAATTGTTTATTTTTTATTTTTGTATCTACTGCGCATGCGCGAGTAGATACATTGCTGTCGTGCGTGTAAGTTAAGTTAACAAAGGAATGCCTTCGGAGCCAATCAAAACATAGAATTTAACGATTGACTGACGACAAACCGCCGAAGCCAAAATTGTAAACCAAGTACTTCATGTAAGTCAATGCTATGGCAGAATGGAGCGAAATCAGTTCAAGGAGCGAGAATATTTATTTCAAGAATAGAAGTTTTTACAAGCTTGGTAAGTATTTCAAGTCTGAATCGTAGTGTTGGAATGATGATAAGTTTTTGAAAGCCTCTTAATTAGTCTGGACAATTTCATATTCAGACGAGGTGCTACCATAATTTTGATGACAATTGCTGGAGATCTTCGTTCACAACTTCATTATTTCTAAACTTTACAGCAGTTTACAGCACAGGAGGGTGGTAATTTGAAGAAATTTGATGGGACGATGTATATTTGTGTGTGGGCGGTTATGAACAAGGGAAGGAAGATGGTGAGGTGGGATGCTTTGGAGGAGGGGGATGAGGAGAATTTATACGATTGGAAGAAAATGGTTGAGCGGAAGTGTTTGGGAAAGGAGTTGGTGTCAGGAGAGGAGTCTTCAGAGTATGAGTCGGAGGAGGAGGAAGAGGTGGAGGTGCAGGTGGAGGACGAGGTGCAGGAGGACGTGGAGGAGGAAGTGGAGGTAGATGAGGAGGTGCAGGAGGAAGTGGAGGTGGCTTAGGAGGTGCAGGTGGACGTGGAGGTGGCTGAGGAGGTGGAGGAGGAGGTGGAGGAGGAAGTGGAGGTGGCTGAGGAGGTGCAGGAGGAGGTGCAGGAGGAAGTGGAGGTGGCTGAGGAGGTGCAGGAGGAAGTGGAGGTGGCTGAGGAGGTGCAGGTGGACGTGGAGGTGGCTGAGGAGGTGCAGGTGGACGTGGAGGTGGCTGAGGAGGTGGACGAGGAGGTGGAGGAGGAAGTGGAGGTGGCTGAGGAGGTGCAGGTGGACGTGGAGGTGGCTGAGGAGGTGGCTGAGGAGGTGCAGGAGGAAGTGGAGGTGGCTGAGGAGGTGCAGGTGGACGTGGAGGTGGCTGAGGAGGTGCAGGTGAACGTGGAAGAGGAAGTGGAGGTGGCTGAGGAGGTGCAGGTGGATGTGGAGGAGGAAGTGGAGGTGGCTGAGGAGGTGCAGGTGGACGTGGAGGAGGAAGTGGAGGTGGCTGAGGAGGTGCAGGAGGAAGTGGAGGTGGCTGAGGAGGTGCAGGAGGAGGTGCAGGAGGAGGTGCAGGAGGAGGTTCATGAGGACGTGGAGGAGAAAGTGGAGGAGAAAGTGGAGGTGGCTGAGGAGGTGCAGGTGGACGTGGAGGTGGATGAGGAGGTGGACGAGGAGGTGGAGGAGGAAGTGGAGGTGGCTGAGGAGGTGCAGGTGGACGTGGAGGTGGCTGAGGAGGTGGCTGAGGAGGTGCAGGAGGAAGTGGAGGTGGCTGAGGAGGTGCAGGTGGACGTGGAGGTGGCTGAGGAGGTGCAGGTGGACGTGGAAGAGGAAGTGGAGGTGGCTGAGGAGGTGCAGGTGGATGTGGAGGAGGAAGTGGAGGTGGCTGAGGAGGTGCAGGTGGACGTGGAGGAGGAAGTGGAGGTGGCTGAGGAGGTGCAGGAGGAAGTGGAGGTGGCTGAGGAGGTGCAGGAGGAGGTGCAGGAGGAGGTGCAGGAGGAGGTTCATGAGGACGTGGAGGAGAAAGTGGAGGAGAAAGTGGAGGTGGCTGAGGAGGTGCAGGTGGACGTGGAGGTGGATGAGGAGGTGCAGGTGGACGTGCAGGAGGAAGTGGAGGTGGCTGAAGAGGTGCAGGTGGAGGAGGAGGTGCAGGAGGAAGTGGAGGTGGCTGAGGAGGTGTAGGTGGAGGAGGAGGTGCAGGAGGAAGTGGAGGTGGCTGAGGAGGTGCAGGTGGAGGAGGTGCAGGAGGAAGTGGAGGTGGCTGAGGAGGTGCAGGTGGTGGAGAAGGTGCAGGAGGAAGTGGAGGTGGCTGAGGAGGTGCAGGTGGAGGAGGAGGTCCAGGAGGAAGTGGAGGTGGCTGAGGAGGTGCAGGTGGAGGAGGAGGTGCAGGAGGACGTGGGGGTGGCTGAGGAGGTGCAGGTGGAGGAGGAGGTGCAGGAGGACGTGGAGGTGGATGAGGAGGTGCAGGTGCAGGAGGAAGTGGAGGCGGCTGATTAACCAATGAAAGAGTCTCTTCCTTCCTCACCAGCATCAAAGAGAATGTACCATCTGCTTGTGTCCTGTACTCTATTGAACATGGTAGAGATGATGGTCTTCCTACACCTTTAGTACAGAAAGCTGTTGAGTTTATGTCAAAGGAAGAAATGACAAATAAACCAATGGAAGAAGCTGTGCCCTTGTTCATTTGTCAGTCACAAATGACTGGTGAGCAAGTTAAGAGAATTGAACTTGAGACAAAAGACCAGCACACAAGTGATCTGTGGAGACAGCAACGAGTGGGAAGAATTACTGCCTCGAATTTTCATCATGTTCACACCAAGACTGAATCATTAGGAAGCACAGGAGGAAGAACTCGAAGAAAAATCCTCGGTACAGCCCAATGGTGTTTAACATGCTCAATGAATCAGAGGATAAGAGCCATACACACAGAAATACAAATAAACAGATTTATTAAAAGAGTAACGTTTCTTTAAAATTCGTGACGGAGTGACATTTGGGTCAGCACCGATCTAGGGATCTAAAGCACTTATGTTCTTCAGTCAGCTTGAATCCCAACGCATGTATGATATATGTTTAGCTAATTTTATTTAAAAGATACTTCTAGAATAGTATATGACTAGTGTACAAATTTAAGTGTGCACTGGCCATGCATGCCATGAAATCTTTTGTGGTTAAATCTTATAAATCTGTGAAGAGTTCACTCTCAGTCTCAACATATTTATTTATTTAATAAACTTTTTGGTTCAATGTAAATAAGTCAGTCTTGCAAAATAGAACTCAATAAATGTTTTGATTAAATGAAAGTAAAATATAAATCGAACTAAATTAAATTAAATTAAATTAAATTAAACAAGACACCTTATCATGCGTTAATTCGGCCTACTGAGAAGAACTGTCTGAAGGAAATTGAGGGGGTATTTCTGTGCTTTCAGTAGTTATTTTCGAGTACATGTACTATATATAGGCAAAATGCCCTGGGTGTGGGGTCTGCAATAGCAGGTAATGTCAGATATATCATTCCAGTAACTACATGGCTTAATAAAAGAAAAGTAGATAACATAGAAACATATTATAAAATACTGTGCAGAAAAAATTAGATAATTGTCACTAAATGCCTGATCATCACATGTTAATGAACAGTGAGTTCAACTTGATTGGGACAAGTTGGTATGCAAATTTGTATTTTGTGTGAACTGTGTGACACAAATTTTAGCACATTTAAGCTGAAATAAAACATCAGGTTTGTATAAATTCTGAAAATATTATTTATTATTATTTATATTCCAATAAATTGAAGCTGCAGCTTTCATGAGTTAATGAGAAGAGTTAATTAATTAGTTGATTAGCCTGGGCGGGTACCTTAAAAGGTGACACAATAAATTTGGCAGTATAGAGAGGTTTAGATTTACTAGCAATACCACAGCCGCTATTAGCAGGCTTTTTAAATATACAATATTATTGGTTATTGAATCGTCAAAAGAAAAATTGTTCTATCTGTCGTTTATCGTTGCAAGTGACCTTTTTGGAAGTTCAACCTTTGGAAGTTGAAAATTTGTTTAAACTACCAATCCAAATACCGAAGCTAACAGCTGGAGCAATGATCAAGCATATCGAGAGAGGAAGGCACGACTTCCAGAACAATATGACATTAATCATTACCAACTGGACGAATCAAAGAAGAGTAGACTGAATACCGTAGTTAATATAGCAAGTAGGTAAAAACTTTCCATCTTTCCTTAATACACTCTTGTAACAGATTATTAGTCGGGAATCAAAAGTGGCACAATCACAAAACTGGCCCCCAATACACTATTGACCTTTTGAAAGATGTTTATGTAGTTGTATATTATTTGAACTGGGTCATAAAACTTCCAACAAACATGTAAATCCAAGTTGCTGTTAAAATGATATTGTTGTACACTTTTTTAGCAATTAATTAACATACAAGAAATTTTACCACAAAAGTTACCACAATGTTTTGGAGAACTGCAATAATTTAATAACAGGGGGGTAAAATTTGCGAACGGGGCAAATATTTTTCAAGGGGGAAACCGTTCCCTCCACCTCAGTCTGGGTCCCATATTGAAAACATATATTATGGTGTGTATCAACGGTGTATGAACGGTGTATCAACGGTTAGGGTTAGGCCAACACTGTGGCCGCAATAAGCCACATGGGTGTTTGTTCCGCTTTTAGAAATCTACAGATGACACGATGAGGACGATTGAGATTAATTGTCCCTTTAAAAGAGGCTGTAATCTTCGGAGGCCACAAGAGGGCGATTGCCCACTCGCAAGCGCGAGTGAATTCAAGAGCCTGACAAAATTCCAATCAGGAAGAAATTCCACCAAACAGAAAAATAAAATCATTGATCGCCTGGGAATTTAAAATAGCTGTCAATCCAACTTTGCTGTTTTTATTCAACTTTGTGTGTGAAAGGAGAAACAATCCGGCAAAAAAGGTGGATAATCCTTATAATCGTGTCCCATTAATCTGAATTTTTTGGGTTAAGTGGTGTTTGCATTAAGTAAGGAAACACATTATCCCATCTTTTTTTTTTAATATTTTTTTTTATTATTTTTGCCCATAAAATATATATATAAAAATTATTACAAAATTTTTTAAAAAATTACTGTATGGCTAGGGGTCTACTAGAAACCTATACAGGCTAAAATATCAACTGTGCATTTGTTGATATCAGTCATGCAACCATGCATTTTTTAACAAGTTTGTTCAGTGTTTACAAGTCTCGAAAGCAACTACACTGTATAGCACGCATAACAACATGCTATACATGTATATATAGCATGAAGATGCATTGACAGCTGGAGCCGACCCGAAGCAGACCGAAGGATAACTAAGTATTCTCAATACATCAACCTAATTTAAGGAAAAGCCATTTTAAGCATGATGAAATCGTCCAAGAAGCTTAATTCCAAGTCCAGTAAAAAGGAAAATCTGCTTCCTTGATCTAAGAAGGAAACTGTGATTGTCAGATTGCCAGTCATAAGACATAAGTGCAATATCGTAAACAGCAATATTAAAATTTAGAGGAAATAACCATTTCAGACAAAGCAACGCAATTGATCCTGATTTCCAACAACAAAACGGCGACTACCGCAATTGTCTAAAACATGTAACATGCTATGAAAGTTCATGCGGTAGGCTGTACGTGGAGCAAAATTGGTATAGAGCATCAAGTAAGGGTGATAGCGTAGCTCTCGGTAAAAAATGTTCAGCCCGTCGGAAATATAAACGTCCAGCTGCAGTTCATGGAGGCCATTTGGTTGCTGCACAGTATGGTCGTAACGATAGAGTATATGAAACGTTTGTATATACAAATTCAGTCCCTCAGTTTTCGAAACCAAATTCTGGGCGATGGAACAGTCACGAGCAGCGTCTTTTATTTTGGGCAAGAAAATCTTGTGGAGGCTATCCTTTGCATATTATTACGGGCTGCGTACCGTCCACATATAGAATATTTGGGCTCACGCTGGAACCAAGGTGTTTTGGTCCCGCAGGTTTCAGTAATTTTCAGAAGATTTCAACCAAGAGTAACACTCGAAAATATAGAGTTAACGTGCCTGCATTCTTATGGACTGCAGCTTGTTGTGGTTCACCAACTAGCGTCGTCAAAAGCACGGGTTTTTACTCCGCAAACGTGCCAAGCTCTAACGCTGAACAAATATCACTAGACCTCTTGCCTTCAAGAATTGGAGTGGCAACACTAAACTTCTTCCCAAACATGCCAGAGTGCAAAGATCCTGGGAATCACGAAGGAATGGGATAGAAGGCTGAAACAAGTTGACATTTGCTGAATAATAACAGCAAATTTGCATAAAAAAGTTGACAAAGAACATAATTTGCCTGCAATAACTGATTTTACGACGGGTGATTTTACTTTAATACTTTAATAATAATTTACCATACAAATACAAACAGAATAATAAGATAAATATGCAAGTATGGAAGGATAGCAATAGGGGAAAACTAAATTCCCATTTTATAATTGCTCTCCCATAAAAAGAAATAATATATGATAATAAAGCGATATCCAAGATAACATCACGCAAAGTAAAATAAAAAACTAAAAACTAAAAAAACCCCAACAAAAAACCCAGAAAAACCCCCCAACTAAATTACTAACTGAAGTTTCCAAGTAAGCTTTAAGAGCTTTTTTAAATGAAACTATACTAGAGGAATTCACAACATGAGAAGGAAGAGAATTCCAATCAATAACATAACGATTAAAAAAGAAAATTTGAAATAATTAGTGTGAAATATCTTGGGTCTTAGTTTGTAACTGTGATTAGCCCTAGTTCTTGTCTTTCCAATTAAATCTAGATCTACAATCCTGGACAAATCGGCAAAGTGGCCCAACAATTTTGTCCAAGATTGTCTGAAAATGACGAGTTTATGATTTTTCAATAAAACACAGCTTTTTAACTTTGTAACATTTCAAAAGATATACAGTTTGATAAAAGAGCACCCATCTCTGCTCCCCCTTACCCCCTCAATGGGGAAGGGATCACTGGAGCAGAGTCTCTGCAGAGTTCCCACCCGCACCGGTACCACCCGCACGATAGCTCTATTTAATTTGCATATTCACTTTTCTGCTCTGCTTTTTGGTCTGGCCACTCTTCGATAGGAATTGACCAACCATGCAGGAGCATCAGACCATAATACTTTGCAGCATTGGATGAAGGCGTTGTAAATCGATCTCAAGTACCGAGGCAAAACGTTTGAAAAGTTTTCCTTATATTAAACTAATATATTTCTCTACATTGATATGGTAAAAAAGTAGATGTCATAAGGTATAAGAGTGTTATAATATTTTACAGTTTCATTGAGTATTTACGGAACAGTTCAACTTTGAATAATTATTACGTAAGTTGTCGTTTGATTTATGTAAACATTACGAAGCTTCTTCTTGGCCTAAAATCATGCTAAATTCATCTAACTTACATAAATAAATTTGTGCCTGCCCTAGATCAGACTGACAGGATAATAAGAAAACTGTTGACAAGCTAGTAAATAAACTTATGACAGTAGCATGTACCTAATTATATGAAAACAATGCTAGATATAATCAGACTATCGCGACATTTTGATATATTGATAAAGCTACAAGAAGACTAATTAATATTTACGTAGTTTTGGTTATTTTCAGCTATTTGTTTGCATTGCGGCACTCTACAATAGAATAGCCAGAAGCATGCTACAAAGCTTAACCATAACTTAATATATCTGTATGTTGTATAACAAAAGCATTGGCCATTTTCAGTTGCTAATTTCTATCTCGCATGTTTCCGTAAATATCAAACAACCTGAAGTATCTCAAAAATAGACAAGATATTAATTTGTTTTAATTGTATTTACTACCGTTCATAAATGTTTTTTTTTAACTCATTAAAATTACATTTTTTACCAATGACTTACACTTGCTCCAAGTCTGTCTCTTATTGGTTATAAATGATTTAAATGTTGTATAAACATACGTTAGTGAACTTTCCCATTTTATTGTGTGGTCGTCTAAACATGAGTACTACAGCAGCGCCAGTCATCCCCAGATTCCGATGAACTATATCGAGTACTATATGACTACATTGCAAAAAATGCCATCAAAGCTGGTGACGTCATCGCAGTGATTGAAACCGCTGACGACGGATGGTCAACCATAGTCAACGACACCAGGGAGGTAAATGGACATCTAAGGATCAATTGAAGTATAAAACCCCCAATAATTAGTGCTGCATTGATATGGCTCGTTCTTAGATGAATCCTGTGTTAGTTATCCAGGACAAATTAATTTATGAATTGAATCCTGCCTGGAAAAAAATAAAATGGATTTTTTCAAGAATCAGGCAGTTCATGCAGCGCTAAATTAGAGAGGTTTGTGTACCTTATTCAGTACTTTAAATGACTAAACTCATCTCATCAGATTTACTGTGTTTATTTAAATTTAGAGTGGATTAGTGCCAGGCTCGTACGTTGAGAAATACAACCCTAAAGATGAGGTGAGACGAACTTGCAAGAGTTTGCCTTTTATGTTCACATGGGACGCATAAAAACAGAACGATTCGAGTACAGCTAAGCGTACGGATTTTATGTGAACAAATAGAACCGGACGAATTGCCGCACGATATTCTGAATCCGTTCTGTCTCGTTTGAATGCAGTCTTACTTCAAAGTCTATTTTCTCTGTTGTTCCAGCCTTTGATAACACCCCCCCCCCCCCTAAATAAACAAACAAACAAACAAACAAACAAACAAACAAACAAACAAACAAACAAACAAACAAACAAACAAACAAACAAACAAACAAACAAACAAACAAACAAACAAACAAACAAACAAACAAACAAACAAACAAACAAACCTCTCCAGAGGAAGAGTCATAAGTGCGATATGGCATACATTGGCGTACATATGCCAATGGTTTTTATACATCCTCCCAAAAGGAACAGCCGAAAACAGTAGAACTAGGAGGATTGGGAAAAACTAGTCCGAAACTGCCACCAAAAGTTAAATCGAAAATTCACGTAGGGGCGCTAAAGTTCCGCCGGAAGAATTTGCTAGAAAACATACTAACGGGTTTTTGTCACCCACTAAGAGCTCACGAAATTATGGAAACGCCCTCACACTTGGTAGGGAAAATAAATCACGTTTTCAAACGATCGTTTTAAAGCCATGTTTCTGTATATATCAAACAACCTGAAGTATCTCAAAAACGGACAAAACTTTAATTTGCTTAAATTGCATTTATCACCTACAGTTATCACCTCATCTAAATATCATCTGTGCATGTCTGGACAAATCTGTGCAAAGAAAACCAACAGATGAGCTAGGTGATGGAGCACAAATTAGTTCAAACAAGTGAGGTGCGTAAAACCATCCTTCACCAAATTTCTTTATTAAATCCGGATATGGTTATTTGAATACACGCGCATTACTTAGTGTTGTTCAATGATGTGGAACTTGCCACAACATGCCACGCGATGAAATACTCCACGATTGCGCGCATATGTACGTTTATTCTTTTCAGAATGATTGGTTTGGAGACAACATCATTGGGCTACGTTACTATCGCTGTATCGTATAGTAAAATAGTGGCAAACAATCTTAGCGTGCATTTGCCAAAATGCTGTTTGCGTGATTGCGTGCAGTCTCTAGTCGGAAATTAAAGGAAATTAAATTCCAAGGGCATTGGTAAAATCCTCCTCATGATCGTGTCCCATTAATCTGAATTTTTTGCGTTAAGTGGTGTTTGCCCGGGCATGCAAAGAGATGCAGTGAAGTGTGCGACATAATCTCCAACATAAGTTCTGTTTTTTAAGATTATTTCCCATGCAGGAGAGGGAAAATGCACAAACGACAAACATTTTCAGAATCTAAGAAATAACTTTAATTGTTTAAACGTTTCAACCACTGAAATCTGGCTTTTTTTAATTGTATTTTTTTTAGAAAAAGAGTCGACGGAAATGGTGACAACCCATTTCAAATTGAAAAGTTGGACAGCCTTTCGCCTGATAAACGGGATGAAATCATTCAACTTTTGCTGAGTGATCAGGGATATGAGTTTAGAGTTTCTCGTAACTTTGACGTCGGAGAATTAATGGGGATGCGTCGATAGAATACAATTGAAAAGAAAGACTCTGGCCGGCATGATAAATAAGTGCTGTGCAAAAGTTTAATGTTTGAAAATTTATACGCAAATACCACCCAACAATATAATATATGATCTTCAGACGAGTTTATTAAACGTGAAAACGTGTTTTAAACGTTAACTTTCTTCATTAATACTTGCACTCCTCAGATAATTTCATGTTCTTTCAATTTTCAAATATTTGTTTATTTTGTGCAACCAATCAGAACGTTAAAAAAATCAGGTGTCCCCAGAGCCACTTACGCCTTCTTACGCCGGAGAAGTTAGTGGCCAGGGAACGAGAATGAATTTGAAGCAAAATGCACTTTTGAAAGTACAAGGCGAGTTTCGAGGAGCGGGAAATTCAGTCAAAAGTTTGGGACTTGCTTCGCCCAGGGGACTGGCTCGGGAAAATCGATCTAAAGGACGCGTATTTTGTGATTCCAATTTGGAAGAACCACAGGAAATACCTCCGATTTGTATGGAGGGACACTCTGATGGAATTTGCTTGCCTCCCCTTCGGGCTGGCTCTGGCCCCACGGTTGTTCACCAAAATCATGAAACCGGTGGTGGCACTCTTACGCAGGTCAGGCATTCGCTTGATAATTTATTTAGACGACCTCTTGTTCATGAATTCGCAGGAAGAGGGTCTCAGACAGGACATGGCCACAGCCCAATATTTGCTAGAGAACTTAGGGTTCGTAATAAATTTCGAGAAGTCACACTTCACACCTTCTCAAAATCTGGAGTACCTGGGCTTTGTGGTCAACACCCTAGAGATGACTCTGCATCTTCCGGGTTACAAGGTGGAGTCGATAAAAACTCTTTGCTCAACGTTCCTAGGACAACGAGAGCTTTCAGTCAGGGATTTATCCCAATTGATAGGAACGTTAACAGCGTCGATTCAGGCAATATTTCCCGCTCCATTGCATTACCGCCATCTTCAGAACCTAAAACATCAAGCACTTTCGCAGAGGAAGGGCTACGACTCCCGCACGGCCCTCTCCAGGGAGGCAAGGGAGGAGATTCAGTGGTGGTTAGTCCATCTCGAAGCATGGAACGGCCGTGCAATTTTACCCCCTTCTCCCGATCTGGTGATCGAGACGGATGCCTCGAGGTCAGGTTGGGGGGCGGTTTGTCAGGGTGTGAGAACCGGGGGATTATGGTCTCAAATGGAGAGCAAGATGCATATCAACTGTCTGGAGCTCCTAGCCGGTTCCTTTGCTGTCAAGAGTTTCACAAAGGACCGATTGTGTGTCCACGTGAGACTTCGAATGGACAACACTTCGGCGGTGGCGGATGTGAATCGGTCGGGAGGGACCCACTCTCTGGTCCTTTCCAATCTAGCTTTAGCACTTTGGTAATGGGCTTTGCAGCGCAAAGTCATTCTCAGTGCGGAACACTATGCGGGCCACCTCAACACCATAGCGGACTGGGAGTCTCGCCACTTCAAAGACACCAGCAATTGGCACTTAGACCCAGCGGTTTTTCGCTCTGTCATGAAAATTCGGGGACCTTGCGCGAAGGACCTTTTTGCAGACAGACTGAACAGTCAACTTCCCCAGTTTTTCAGCTGGAGGCCAGATCCAATGGCGCTAGCCTCGGACGCACTGCAGCAGGATTGGTCTCACGAGAGGAATTACGCATTCCCTCCATTTTGCCTCATTATGCGTTCGCTGGCCAAGTTGCGGGAGAAAGGGAGGAGAGTTAATAATAGTTACCCCAATTTGGCCAACACAGGCTTGGTATCCCAGCCTTTTAGACATGTCCGTTTCGTCTCCAATACTCCTTCCATCGTGCCCGAACTTGCTTCTTGGTCCATGCGGGGAGATACACCCCTTAATCCAGAACGAAACCTTGATGTTGGCCGCGTGGCACGTATCCAACAATCCTTGCAATCGAAAGGTATTTGTGAAGACGCTTCCCAGCTCATCTTGGCAGCTTGGCGGCCAGGTACAAACGCAGTTTATAACTCCGCCTGGAAGAAATGGCATAGCTGGTGCGTCGGACGGGAAATTGATCCACTTTGTCCCTCTTTGGCAAATATAACCAGTTTTTTGGCTTGGTCTTATAACCAAGGTTTAGAATACAGAACGATAAATACTTATCGTTCGGCTCTGTCCGGGGTTCTTGCTCCCATTGAGGGTTTTGCAGTTGGGCAACACCCGCTGGTTGCGCGTTTGTTAAAGGGAATCTTGAATTTACGTCCTGCTATGCCCCGCTACCAACACTCCTGGGATGTCAATTTGGTGCTAAATTACTTGCGTTCGTTACCCAATAATGAGGCCATATCCCTCAAACTGCTGACACACAAGTTAGCGATGTTACTTGCCTTAACAGCGCCGAAACGCACTTCTGAACTTAAAATGTTGGATATTCGTTTTATGCGCCTCCTTCCTGAGGGAATCGAATTTACATTACCGGGTCTGACAAAGACCTCTTCTGAGAAATCGTCCGTCTTCTTTGCAAAATTTGATGATGACGAGAATCTATGCGTTCTTCGCTGTTTGCAAACTTATCTTAAGCAAACAAATTCATTTCGTCCTGCTATTAATAGTCTTACAACTCCAAATCAACTTCTCATCAGTTATCATAGACTTCACAGACCGGTTAAAGCGTGCTCTATTGCTCGCTGGATTAAATCCGTCATGGGTAATGCAGGAATTGACACTACTATTTTCAAAGGACATTCTACGCGGTCTGCATCAACCTCGAAAGCTCGAGAAAGTGGGGTGTCCTTGGAGGAAGTTGTTAAAATGGCCGACTGGTCTGGTCTCTCTACTTTCATTCGTTTTTATTACCGTCCACGTTTTAGCGATTTGTATGCGAGGGCAGTTCTAACTGATCCCTCTTAACTGTTTTCGGTCCTGGTTGGTTATCTTTTAGCTTTAAACAAGCATTGCTATATCGAACTTCTGTGTTCGAAATATAATTGAGGATTTTGCAAGGGCGCGAAGCGCCTGAAGTAAAGTCGAGATTATATGAGAACACAGAAGTGAGATATAACAATCCCACCCTCCCTTCCCGTGATGTATGGTGTTTTTTCCCGTTTAGATTGTTCTTGATCATGGTTTGGGATGGGTTGCGTTGGTTTTCATCCCCGAACCGAAGTTTGTTTAGTCTTTGACTTTTGTAAAAATTAACGTATTTTTACGTGGTTATAAATTAGGAACATTATGTTAGCTTCGCTCGCTGATTTTGAACTGTCTTGGTACGATAACGACGCTGTAGCTATGACGTATTTTTCTGTAAGTAGGACCTAGTCCTCCATCAGCTGTGTATAGCGTTTTGATGTGGAAATAAAGCATTGTTATATCTCACTTCTGTGTTCTCATATAATCTCGACTTTACTTCAGGCGCTTCGCGCCCTTGCAAAATCCTCAATTTTGCTCTTTTTTTCCTACTATTTCGTTGTTATTTTGGGTTTTTTAAGAAATTTTTTACTGATTTCATCGTATTTTACATATTGTTTTGGGTTTTTTTCTACTTTTTTTAATTAATTAATTAATTAATTAATTAATTAATTAATTAATTAATTCAAGAATTAATTAATAAAACGAAGAGTATAAATTTAACTCGCGTACATGCTTCAGGATATGAATCTTTCAAGAATGAATCTTTTGGGAATAATAATAATATTTTCATCAATGTTCTTCATTATATCCTTATCAGATGATGTTCAACACGCTGTTAACCCGGGATCCACCACAACCACTGGAAAAGAT
This sequence comes from Corallium rubrum, assembly GCA_964035015.1. Classification (NCBI taxonomy): domain Eukaryota; kingdom Metazoa; phylum Cnidaria; class Anthozoa; order Scleralcyonacea; family Coralliidae; genus Corallium; species Corallium rubrum. Next base: position 9,421 of record CAXIUP010000287.1, on the reverse strand, counting down.
TGTTGTTATTGTGATTATACGGATGCGCGTGTCTATCGGATAATGGGGGAAGAGAAGGTTATTTATTATGAGAAGAAGAAGGAAAAAGAAGAAAAGAAGAAATGAAGAAGAAGAATAGAAAAAACAATGAACTACCAGCAAAACATTTAATATTTTTTTTTGAAATTGCTTAGTAAAAGACTTTAACTTGTTCTTAAGATTTGAATCGTAGTGTAAACTTGCCTCCGCAAACTTTATTAATATTGTCAAACGTTGTCAGTTTTTCAAATTGATTGTTGAGTGATATTAGACGTGTGTATTCTAATGAAGGCATCGTGCTTGCATCTCGAAGCAGAAAATGTTTAGGTATGCGTGTCAATAAAGCTTCTTCATATAATTTAAACGGTTCGATGGACAGTGCGTGTTGTAGACAAGTTGGAAATATACAGCATTCCCCAGCATCGCAATCAACCACACTCACAGCGCAAACATCAACTTCATTACCACAATTTCTTGCATAACATTTTTTTGGGAGTTCACTTAATGACGCTATTTCCCATATTTTCACACTAGCGTCTTTAATATGGTATAAGATATCCTCGTTGGTTTCAACCATATATCCTTGTCTACATATTTGCTGTTTTAGGAATAGCATAGTATCCGTTCCCACACTAGTTTCCTCCTCTTCCTTCTCACACATCTTTTGTGTAAACAGAAAAAAAACACGTCATGCTTATATCAATATCGTTGCTTCTGTTATTGACATATCAAAATTCCACGGTGTTCTAAGTCAACATTCTAAGTCTACCCTTGGTGTTCTAAGTCAACATTCTAAGTCAACATCGGAACTCTTTGTTTGACTTTATCAAATTTTTACGATTTTCTGATTTTTTCAATTTTACATCACCAAACCAAATCAGTGAATACCAATCATTTTTTCTCAGTTTGCGTCAAAAAAAAACAAACAAACGATCTTATTGGTTAAAAAAAAATATAATTTTTGTTAAAATATGTGCGTCTATAAAAGGGTGGAAAAAATGATTCTCTATACTTTTTAAAAAATGGCAAACCCTGCGGAGTTCTATAAATATATCAGTGAGAATACGATCGATATGGAGGAAGTAATAAGAATCAATAATGAACGATTAGCGAGAGAAAAGAAAGAAGAAGAAGAACGGGTTGCTGCGAAGCTCGAGGAAGAACGGATTGCTGCTGTGAAGTTTGAGGAAGAACGGATTGCTGCTGCGAAGCTCGAGGAAGAACGGATCGCACGGGTCGCGAAGCTCGAGGAAGAACGAGCGAGAGCGATTGAGCAAGAACGCCAACGGGTAGATCAAGAAGAAGAAAAAAATTTAGTAGACGATTTCTACAGAGATTTGAATTCGGCCAATATTACAAATATTTCTCTTTCACCCCTCCCTCCTGATGAATTCGAGCATATATTTACACAACCTATCGGCGACGTCGTTACAACCGAAGTTGTCGACGGATCTATGGTAGAAGATGGTCTCTTTGATTTTTCTTCTTTCTCAATCCCTCAACAACAACAATCAACTATCGAGGATACCACCCCTATGCACCTTCTCCTCGTCATAGCGGCAGTAAGGGAAAAAACATTGACGTTTTAAAACGGTGTTACAAGGAAATAGATTTTGACGCTTTAGATGAAAATAGAAAAAAAAAAAATTTTTTTTAGAAAATCCCTATATTTTAAGAAAAAAGACGTTCTTGTAGATTCGTACGCAATATTGAATAAATTTGATAGAGACATAGTGGTAACAGCTGAGAATAAATTTAGAGAACTTAAATACATATTTAATGAAAAACAAAAAAAATTAAAGAAGTTAAGCGAAGTGAAAGAAAAACTTAACATATTAGAGATGATAGCGATGCGGTATGTAACGGAGAATAATAAGGGTGATAAAAAAAATAATTTTTTGTGTACTTTTTGTAATGGAATTTATAATAGAGGAGGTAAATAAAAGCGGCATCGCGATCGGGAAGGTATTTTAAAAAAAATCGAAGACTGTGTACTTCAACAAAGAAACCTTTTGGAAAATATAAAAGTTAATATTTTGAAGACGCAATTTCCGGGGATTTACGAAGAAATTCGACGGTACACTATAGGGGATATCATTGCATTTTATTCATTACTCGTTGTGTTCTTTAAAGGAGTGGAAAAAGAAGAAGAAATTTTGATTAGAAATTTCACAAGATTATCGCTCGCGCATCTTAATCAGTGCGTTAAGGGAATGAATTCTTATGATATGGGATATTGGGGAATTAAAGAAAAAAAAATATCGGGAATTAGTGACGATTTTGAACATCATTTAAAAATTAAAATATTTTCGTACAACGTCGTGGTTATAGAAGAAGAAGAAGAGGTGAACGAATATTTTTGGTATATTTGTGCAAAATATGCTCGGGGGATAAGTGATTTTTATCGGATAAAACAATCATGGCGAGAACAAATGGAAATAAGTGAAATATGTATTTATTTACATAAGCGTTGTATGAAAAATTACAACGGGGGTGAATATTCAAAAAATTACAGATATGTAGGAAATCATTGTCCACCTTTTCCTGACTATATTGATATTTACATGGAATTATTAGACGAACATTATCATAGAATTAAAGACGACGACGACGAATTGAATTTGCTCGCTACACGAATATATTTTATATTTGAATATATACACCCGTTTGCTGACGGGAATGGTCGGGTAGGAAAAGCTTTACACGCTATATTGACAGATAATTTATCATGTAAGGTAAAATCTTTTGAACGACACAAAATGTTATGTGAGCAACTAGAAATATTACAAACTAAAGAAGGACTACGTGTTTTTGAAGATAGAAAATCTTACATGCATGTATTTAATAATTTGAAAAATATATTAGAGTAATTTTTTTAAATAATCAAGAAAACTTTTACTAATAAATATGTGTGAAAAGAAAGTGGCGATAAAATCTCTTAAACTTAAATCAACAGTGTTTACGAATTTGACAATTATCACGTGAGTTGACGAGTCTTGGGAAGAAAAAAAATTTGCCGTCGTCATAATTACATAATGTGATAACCGGCTCTGAAAGAGGCGTTATTTTTTTTTTATGTTTTTTATTACATTCTCATAATCAAACACTTCAAAATCACAAGTATCTAATCCTGCGCTATTTTGTTTTCGACAATTTTTAAAACGGCAAACTTTAAGATCTTCCTGTTTTGAAATAATTTTATAAACGTTGTAACTGTGTGATTTTTTTTTATCATTTCGCATGGGTTGTGACTTTCGCAAAAACATACGAAGCAACAGGCTAAATTTAACAAAAATTTCATACTTATTCTTCCATCTACACACTTGAGTGCTTGGTGGAAAAAATTTGGTGATTTAGTGTATAAATAGACTCCTATACTTACACCTTCATCACCATATTTTTTATATATATACGAAAACACCGCGTGTAATGAAGTGCTCTTATTCCAACAACTTTTATATAACCAAGCACCGTACGGTACGTGTGTTCTATTGTTATTTATGAATCCCAACCGGTGATAAACTTCACTATGCCATTGCTCAAATTCGTTGGGGAGCACGGGAAAATAAAAAGAATTAAATATTTCAGCCCCTCTTTTAGGAAATAATGAAAAATTAAATCGCGTGTCTTTTACTAATAATAGATCTTTGAAATTACTCTTAATACACCATCGTTCATTTCTTCTCTGCACAAATGGAATTGTGAAATAAGTTTCTCCATTTCTAGCGATGATAGGTAAGCGGCTAAGCGCAAGCCATTTTGGTATTGTGTGTATTTGCATTTTATCATCAATTTTGCCGTCTTTTCTGATTAACTATCGTACTTGATGCTTTCTTAATAACCACCTGTCTCGATTAGCCCCTTATGGTTATTTACAGGTGGTTAAGCACACAGTTATTCATTAAATTCTTATATATTATATTGTATATAATGGTAAAAATTGTGCAAATAAATGTCTTGTCTTGGGCGGCGCCCGTGAAGGAGAACCCTGTTCCGATATCGTACAAACTAAGGCCCATTGCAGATTTGTTCACACCTCTTTTCATGACAAGAACCGAAATAAACTATAATTTAATAAGGAGGAAACTCAAGGGAATTGAGAAAAAGTACTGTAAGCAGTTACTGAAGGAAGATTCTGTGAATACCTGTGATGATGCCATTCCTATTGGATTACGAATAACCAACCATGCATATACTTCATAATGCAAAACATCCATTTAGGCTGAAAGTACCGGAGTCATCTTGTATATCGAAATGTTTCGATGATCAATTTTGTTTATCCGTAACTTATGTTCCAGAGGATTCCACTTGCACCTTTCACGACGGCGCAACTGAAGTTCGACCTGTTAAAAAAAGTACACAAAACAACCCTAGAGTAATTATCTTTCCTTCACGAATTAATAATCTAAAAGAAGACCTCGAAGTAAGTCGTCTTGAAGTTGGCGATAATGCAAGAGATGGAAGTAAATCCGTCAAGCATAAAGACGAATGCAGGGATGCTTGCCTTAAAGATTCAGCATGCGATATTTTCAGTTTTGCCCTGACGGTGAAAGTGTCCAAGTTAGAAACATTATGAAGGAGCTTTCAGATCTCTTCACAGAAGCTATCGACAAGGTATTGAATTTGGTTTATTGTGTTGATGTGCTGACAAACCATAAAATGCTCTTAGTGTATGTAGTACCGCGCAGTATCTAGTGTGTTATTATCAAATTGTTAAACGATGTGTTATTGTTATTATTATTATTATTAGGTAAAAGAGCAGTGCGATTTTCGTACACCGTTGGAGGATAGAATTCGTGTTATGGTCAGGTCCGATTGCTCCGAAGCCCCCGATCAGTACAGGACTTTCACCTGCAATCCAAATGAACGCAAATTTTTTATTATTATTATTATTAAGCGTTCAATTCAACCAGAGCCATGTGCTTTCCCCCAGCTGGGGGAGAACTGGCTCTGAGTTCAAACTTCAAACGCGAACTCGTGCCCAGACGGGCGCTTACGCATGCGCACTCGGTGGTTAGTTTTGCGCGGTTTTCGACGACCATATACCTTTCAAATGGAGCGTCTCATCAAAGCTATTTTGCAGTTTGACGGCAGCAGTCGTCAGACTGTCCTTTATTATCTCCAATTCAAATTACTGAAATCAAGTTCTTGCAGAAGTGACGAAGGTACTTCAGAGCAACGAGCAAATTCCTTTAGACCAATCCTTCATCATCGATGTGGTAGCCGTCAAGCAACATACTGGGTCCGCTAAAGTTAATAAAAACTCTCTTAAAGTTTTAGATTATAATAAAAACACTTTAATTAAAAAACTATTAGTAGTGGTAGAGAAGAGAATATTTTTTTTTATGTGTTGGGGCCTGGCACTAGTTATTAACCAATCAGATTGCAGTATTTTTTTCATTAGCCAATCAGCGTTGAGCTGATATAAAATTAGCATAATTTTGGCCGGGGGGTGTTCGAGAGTGGGTGTTGGCTCTCTTCATTAGCATATTGTTTTTTTAGGGGGTATGGGTGTTTTTTTTTGGGGTGGGTGGGGGTGGGTGGGGAGAGGTGGTGGTGTGTGTGTGTGTGTGTGTTGTGGGGGGGTATGTGGTTTATTGTTCTGCGTGCGTGCGTGTGTTGTCTGCGCTTGTATGTGTTAGTAGTAGTAGGAGCAGCAGTACCGGATGTATCGTTCTCGATAGCCAGGCTGAAGTGATTGTGAAATCTTAGACGTGTGATTATTAGTAATATTTTATGACATGTAAATTAGAATAAAAAATGCGCAGAATTGTGAAACAAAAAATGTTTCATTTTTACATTTTTTTATTTACCAGTCAAAATGCCACCAGGGTGAACCACCTTTCTGGCGCATTTTGTTTACAGAATATTTTATTTTATTAGTTTTTTTTCTTCTAATATTTTTTATTTTTTTTCTTCGTTTTTTCTTTAGGATCATTGTAGATGATGGATAGTTTGTCTTTGTTGAAACGAATGGATGAATATTTTGAAATGCTAATTAAGAAAACCAATCATTATTAAATTTTTTCCACCACATACCGCCTTTTTGTGTGCCTTTTGACGCATTTTTGTATTTTTTTCTCGTTTTTATTCCGCTACAACATTTTCTCCTTTTTTTAATTTTTTTTTTATATCCCATTTGTGACTTGGTTGAACAAGACGTGAGAAAAAATGCCTTATCGATTTGTCCCTGTATATAGGTATTATGGATGCCTAGTGATGATGCTGGACGAAGTCGTACCCTTATTAATAGATGGTAGTGAGCGACTACGTGTTAAAGGAGTAAGGGTGAGTGAGCCGCTTTTAAACGACTGCGAGGTACCACGTAAAGTTCTTCTACCTATATATTTAGATGACGAATGTACTACCCCCTATGAGAGACATTATTGGGGTGTAGATGTTAAACAATTTGATGAAATTAGAGACACGCAATTTATTGCCAAGTGGAACATGCGAATATTGTCTTATATGAAATCTTTTGAGGAGCAGAATTCTTCGATGAACAAAGAATGAATTTTCAACTTGAACCGCTTAAGCAAGACGATTTGGAGAAGAGGTTGAATGAATTGCTGAGTAGTCTTTCTACACGAATTTGCATAATTGAAGATCGTATGGCAAAGAGTAATTCTATCACCAATGTTGATTCTAATACTCTAATGGAATATTTAATTAGTTTTCAACCTGTCATAACCGAGATGTTGAGGATTCTTCCACAGATCTATACGTTTTTACCCATGAACGAAGAAAGAGATCTTCGGGAAATAGCGAGGGTGATGATGAAAGCGGTTCAGTGGGTAGATGATCCACCACCACCAATAAGTTGGGAATATCGTTATACAATGATTCGGAAATGTTTGTCGGTAGTGAAGACATGTAGCGTTAAATTTAGCGAACAGCAATTATTCGATTATTGCGTTTATGACGGTTATGAACATAACGTGATTTATATATCGAATTGGAACGATCTTAAACAATTTGATTTCTAACCGTTGAGGAATAAATTTAATTTAAAAAAAAAAAAATCAGGTGGTCTTAAGTGGGGTTATGTTAATTAAAATAAAATCTTTTTTTGAAATTTAAATTGACTGACGTGTATTATTTAAAGAGGTGTAGGGGTGGGTCAAATTAAATCAAATATAAGAATGGCGTTACAACAAGATATACTTCGTAACATTGTTGATACGATTTTGGATGAAGAAACGGCTGTTATTAACGATCAGTTAACGTTGCGTGTTGCGGAAAGGTTGGTAGCGATTGGTGAGAAACCTGACGAGTGGGTCATCGTGTCGTTGTTCGAAAAGAAAGGAGAAGAACAAACCGTAGCGAAAATCCTGAACAGTGAAAAACAGCTGAGGGTGGTAGAAATACCGCAAGTAATTCAACAGATCGTTAAAGAAGAGACGGTGGTACTTAACGCACAGTTAAAAGCATCCGTGGATAAAAGATGTGCTCAGCATGGAATTGACATACGAACATTTAATTTTCAAGTCGAATACTTCGGTTTGTCAGGTTATACACTGAAACAATGAACAGATACGGCTTAGTAGACGAACTTGCGGTGTACATACTCATAAAAGAACGAATAACGAACATGTTTCTATTCTTCGTTTGTGAGAAACTTTTTTTCCTAAGCTTTTATTATTTTTTTCTTTGTGGTGATTATGTTGATAGAAATGTAATTTTAGTTGGGTTTGCGGAGATTTTTTATTTGCTAACATTATTAGGGTCGTTGTAATAAAAGATTTAAGAAAACCATTTGTGTTTTGTTGCTTTGCTTTATTGGGTAGAGAGATGTCAGAGGGTACGCACACGACGTTGCTGCTTGACAAATTGATATGTGAAACGGCGGAATTTTTCGTTCAGAAATTACGGGAGAATAATATAGAAGGAGATGGTTGTTTACATACTGCTGTGTGGTTGCATATTGAATCGATATTGCGTGAAAGAGAGAAAGTGCGTGAAAAAGTTGCTAAAGAATATTTAAACGACTTACGAAGAAATATATTGTTAAAGCAAATTATTGGGTGAATGATGATGCGCGTGAAAAAAAAGTTGCTAAAGAGGGTTTACGAAGAAGAAGAAATATTGTTAAAGCATATTGGCGAATGACAAGAGGTCTTAGTAAAACGAAAGTTTAATGAATTTGACGATATATATTGTGATTATGAAATATGTAAATAATTAAATAAAACGTATTTACATGTACAGAAATGCGAGTTTAAGAATTTTTTTTTTATTAAGTTTTCACCTGAGAAATTTATTCATGAAGGGGTATCGAAACCGAAATGATTGACATTCGAAAAGGGATAAGAAATTTATTCACGAGAGCTTGAGAAATTTATTCATCGAAACCGAAATGATTGACATTCGAAACCGGATGAGAAATTTATCCATGAGACCCTGAGAAATTTATTCATCGAAACCGAAATGATTGACATTCGAAACCGGATGAGAAATTTATCCATGAGACCCTGAGAAAATTTATTCATAAGAGAGGGAGGTATCGAAACCGAAATGATTGACATTCGAAACCGGATGAGAAAACATAATTTTTCCTAGGAATACATGGAATACATAATTTTTACCTTTGGATGGGGAATACATAATATTCCCTTAGGAATATTTTTTTCCCTTAGAAATTTATCCAGAATCAATTAAATATATATAATACAGAAAATTCCCCTTTAACCAAAGAATATCAAAATTTTTTGCATTTGAATAGTGATTGACATTCGAAAATCAATTTAAATACATTTGGGTATGGAGAGGGAGGAGTATGAGAAATTTATTTCTGATGACTCAGACAACGACGATGAATTTATTCCCAATGATTATTCCCTTGAGGAGTTGTCTACAAATATAACGCGTATGGAAGAGAGCGAAGAGTTTAAAAGTTGTTTTTCTGCGCTTGTGAAACGACTAAATAAGAGAAAAGATAAGATTAGAGCAGCTTGATGGGGGAACACATTTTAAGAAGAAAATATATACCGTACAATCAAATATATCCCGAGTTGAAACAATGTCATGCCACATATCTGAAAGTTATCATAGTGAAAGAAGACTTTTTTAATAGAGGCGAAGCTGTAGTTTATTTCAATGTGATTAATTTATCACCACTAACTAAGAAAAGAATGAAGTATGTTCATTATTGGACGACTGTGGTTAATCCCGAATTGATTTATAATTTCAAATTGCATGTCAACAGGTATACAACACAGGAAATGTGGAAAGATCACCAGCGACAGCAGCGGTGCACTTGTATTATGATGTAATGTAAATAAAACAAACTTTGTTACCTAGTGACACTGAGTGTTGGAACGTGATGGGAAAAAATCTACATAATTTGTTTTGGGGTTGCATAGAAACGACAGTAAACATTGATAACTCGTGACGATCAGTAGTT
>CAXIUP010000286.1:55000-57500 GCA_964035015.1 Corallium rubrum | reverse complement strand
CGATGGGGAATTCATTCAAGTTGAAGGGAAAAGGCGGAGAAACAAAAGAAGAAGAAGTAAGGTAAAGGTAATTCCCCAAGGTAAGCCATCAAATGAGAAGCTAGATGAAGATACTTCTAAAAAGCGAACAGCAAGTACGCTCATCATAGGAGATTCAATCGTTAAAAGATTGACCAGCTTCCAGTTGAGCAAATCTACGAAATCTAAGGTGGTTGTTCGTTCTTTCCCTGGGGCTCGTATTCGTGATATGTATCATTATATTCAGCCTGCTATAAATGATATCCCTAAACCTGTAAATGTTATTTTACATGTTGGGACAAATGATTTAAAAAGCAAAGCACCACAAGCTGTGGCTGATGAGATAATCGATTTAGCTGGTTTTATTGAAAACAATTATGATGCTATGGTGAGCTTATCAGACTTAACTATAAGACTTGATTCAGATGACCTTACTAAAAAGGTCACTGATGTAAATAAGATAACGAAGAGATTCTGCAGACAAGCTGAAAGGCTTACTATTACTCATAGTAATATAGACAGATCTTCTCTAAGTGATCATAAATTGCATCTGAACAGTAAGGGAGTTGCTTTACTTGCTAGCAATTTTACCAATTTTGTTGTTAAAAATCATTGATGGTATTCTATTCAGGAACGTACAGCAGCTATTAACAGTACCACAACCCCATCCGTTAATTTTATTTCTCCTGAACCTAAGGAACCTAAAATCCCTAAAGGTTTCAAGTTTGGTCAATTAAATATTAATGGTTTATTTACCCATATTGATCAGCTAAGGATTTTGATGGCTGAATACGAGTTTGATGTAGTAGCCATCAATGAAAGTAAGCTTGACCAAACTACTGATAACTGTCTGGTTAATATTAATGGTTATACTCTAGAAAGAGAAGACCGTACTAGTAATGGTGGGGGTGGAGTTGCATTGTATATCAAAGATAACATTAATTATAAAGTACGTTCTGATATAGTCCCATGTAATTTGGAAATGATAGCCATTGAGATTTCCAAACTAAAAGTTAAACCATTTATAATTTCTACATGGTACAGACCACCACATTCCCTAGTGGGGGTCCTTAAGGAGTTTGAAAATTTCTTGAAAGCTGTTGATGCAGAGGGTAAAGAAACATTAGTTGTGGGTGACATTAATTGTGATCTAGCGAATACTTCAATTGACCCTTTACGTTCCTCAGTGATGTTTCTTTATGACTCATATCAATTTCAGCAGCTTATTACTGAGTATACAAGGGTTACTGATCGATCAAAGACCCTGATTGACCACTTACTTACGAATGAGCCACAAAATTTAGTTGCCTCTGGAGTCGTTCAAACTAGCATAAGTGATCACTATTTAATTTATGGTGTGAGAAAATTTCACACAAGTAAAAGTAATCCAAAATTCATAGAAAGTCGTAACATGAAGCATTTTGACCCACAATTATTTATCCATGACCTTAAACAAGCTCATTGGGATTTGTTGGAGATAAGTGATGATCCAAATGATATGGTTTCTACATGGGAGAGCCTGTTTTTGGAGGTGCTTGATATTCATGCACCACTACGAAAAAGGAAGGTTAAAAATAAACCTGCCCCTTGGCTGACTCCTACTATAAGACAACTAATGCACCAAAGGGATCACTTCAAAAGACAAGCTGTTAGAAATGGTTCTAAAGCAACTTATGAAACTTATAAAGCAACGCGAAATAAAGTAAATATAGCAATTAAAAAAGCCAAAGTAGACTATGTTACAGGTGAAGTTGATAAGGACAGAGGGGACAGCTCGCGTACTTGGAAAGCAATTAATATGCTTTTAGGACGTAAGTCAAAAGTGTCTGGCATTACTGAATTGAAGGTGGATGAATCAACTATTACCAATCCTCTTTTGATCTCTGAAACTTTCAATGAGCATTTTTCAACAATTGGTACTAATATTAGTTCAAATGTTCAGACTACTTTGGTTCTGCCAGAGTCTTTTGTCAAACCTAGCCAATCTATATTTGAGTTTACACCAATCTCTGTCTCAACAATTCAACGGATGTTGTCCACTCTGTCCGTCACTAAAGCTTCAGGTTTGGACAATATTTTAGCCATGCTCTTGCGCCATGCTGCACCTGTAATAAGCACACCATTGTGCTCCATTTTCAATAAATCTATAGATACTGGTATTTTTCCTGATAGCTGGAAGAATGCAAAAGTCTTTCCAGTTTATAAGGGAAATGCTAAAAATGATCCAAATAACTATCGACCAATTTCAGTTCTCCCTGTTGTGGCTAAAGTATTTGAAAAACTTGTGTTTGACCAACTCTATTCATACTTTACTCAAAATGACATTTTAAGTAAGTTTCAGTCAGGGTTTCGATCGGGTCACTCTACTGTAACAGCTCTACTACAAGCAACTGAAAAATGGTTCAAAAATATTGATAATGGCTTTATTAATGGGGTAGTTCTTGTAGATCTGAGTAAAGCCTTTGACACTGTTGACCATGCA
>CAXIUP010000286.1:25000-30000 GCA_964035015.1 Corallium rubrum | reverse complement strand
TCTTCCTTTTCATTAACTCCCATCTCAGCCACGACAGTATTCAAATTACTGGCGTCAATGTCTGAAAATAAGGCTACTGGACTTGATGGAATACCATGTAAGTTATTGAAAGAAGCTGCGTCGGTAATTGCTGTTCTGCTTTGCGACATATTCAATTTATCAATCCAAATTAGCATATTTCCAAGTGACTGGAAACTCGCTAAGGTCATTCCCGTATATAAAAGTGGTGTTAAAGAAGACGTCAACAATTATAGGCCTATCTCTTTAATCTCAGCAGTCGCAAAAGTTTCTGAGAGAATTGTATTTGACCAACTCTATGAATATGTTTCTAAAAATAATTTACTATCTAATGCTCAATCTGGATTTAGGCCATCGCACTCTTCAGCAACAGCATTATTAGATGCTACGATAGAATGGTTTAATAATATGGACCAAGGACGGTTAAACTCTGTGGTTGATTTAGATTTGGCCAAGGCTTTTGATACAGTTGACCATGATATTTTAATACACAAATTATCACTTTATGGTGTATGCGATTCGTCCTTGAATTGGTTTAAGTCCTATATTACGAATCGTGTACAAAGATGTATTGTAAATGGTCACTTGTCTGAGCAAAGATCGCTAAAATGTGGTGTGCCACAGGACTCGATCCTTGGTCCATTATTGTTTTTATCTACATAAATTATCTCCCTTGTTGTTTAGAGCATTCTAATGCTAGATTGTATGCCGATGACACTAACATAACAACAACGGGTTCATCAATTGTAGAAATAACCAATTCTGCTGAAGTTGACTTACAAAATATTAAGGAATGGCTAATCGGTAACAAACTCAGCTTAAATGTCACCAAAACAGAACAGATGTTCATTGGATCAGATCATAACCTAAGTAAGATTAGAGAAGACACACCAATACTTTTAGACAAGAAACCTATTAAAAGGGTCAAGGCGTCAAAATCCCTAGGTATCTACACTGATGAAAGGTTGTCTTGGCATGACCAAATAAATGAAATGTCAAAAAAAATAACAAAAGCAATTGGGGGACTACGTCAAGTAAGACAGTTTGTGCCTGTACAAACTGCCATAATAATGTACAAGTCTTTAATCCAACCGCTTTTTGATTATTGTGACATTGTTTGGGATAATATGCCTTTAACAACAGGTGAGAGATTGCAAAAATTACAAAATCGTGCTGCTCGTGTTATCACCTGTCAAAGTTATGAAGTCAGATCCAATGACATTCTTCAACAATTAGGATGGCAAACATTGGCTGAGAGGCGATATATTCACATGGCTAAAATGAAGTTTAAAATATTCCATGGTAACGCACCCAGTTACTTGATGGAGTGTTTTACGAAGTCTACTGTGAATAATGCATATGATCTGAGAAATAGAGGTAACTGTTTAGTTCTTCCGAAACCACGAACCGAATACCTTAAGAAGAGTTTCCAGTACGCGGGCGCCAAATTGTGGAATAATCTCCCACCTGATATCAGATCACAAAATAATTTTAGTACTTTTAAACGTGAAATAATCGATAATTATTTGTAAATAAATGTAATAATATTATATACGTATTTCATAGTTCCAATTTTAATGTTATTAGCTAGTGTAGTTTTTAATGTAATTTTTTAGTGTAGTTAGTCATTTTTAGAGATCTCGGCTTTCATGTAAAGCAGTTTTTTATAACTGATGATTCCCCGAGAAGAAATAAAGATTCATCATCATCATCATCATCTGTGTGTCTCTGCGTGCCTCTGCGTGCCTCTGCGTGCCTCTGCGTGCCTCTGCGTGCCTCTGCGTGCCTCTGCGTGCCGCTGCGTGCCTCTGCGTGCCGCTGCGTGCCTCTGCGTGCCTCTGCGTGCCTCTGCGTGCCTCTGCGTGCCTCTGCGTGCCTCTGCGTGCCTCTGCGTGCCTCTGCGTGCCTCTGCGTGTCTCTGCGTGTCTCTGTGTGTCTCTGTGTGTCTCTGTGTCTCTGTGTCTGTCTCTGTCTCTCTCGTCTCAGAGGAAGAAACCTGAAACGAAGAAACAAAAACCCAAAGATAAATCAGGGGGAAATGCCGAAGAATTTGATTCCACTATACCCCCAAGGACAATTATAGTCGGTGATTCGATTATTTCTAAATTAGAAGGATGGAGAATGAGTAATAAGTCTAATAAAGTGGTGGTCAGGTCTTTTGCTGTAGCCAGAATTGAAGACATGCATCATCATAAAGTAGCACGAACGCTGGAACACAAACCAGATAACATCATCGTACATATCGGAACGAACAATCTCAAGAAAGAAAGTCCACAGGAAGTATCAGAGAAGATTGTTGAACTGTGTGAGTTTATTGAGAAAGAATGTCCGAAAATGACGATTGGTATATCCGAGTTAACACCACGACATGATTTTAAAGAAGCTAAATCAGCAATTGATGAAGTGAACAAAATTATTCGAGCCTTCTGTCGTACTCGTGACTGGAAAGTAATCCCGCATCATACATTAAACGATCAATGTCTTACTTCGAGAGGGCTGCACCTAAACAGGAAAGGTTCAGCTCTTTTGGCCAAAGACTTTAACAATTATATTCAGACCAAGTGACAAGTAAGTGGGACAGATGATGTTTTTAATCATAATGTAAGTACTATTCCTATTATGAGAGGCTTCAAAATGGCCTCGTTAAATATTGCAAGTTTAATTAGCCATATAGATGAGTTACGTGTGTGGATAGAGGGTCAGAACCTTGATCTCCTTGCCATTAACGAAACTAGATTAGATAAATCGATCACTGATGACCAAATCTATCTAAATGGTTATGATGTTATTCGCCTTGATAGAAATCGTAATGGTGGTGGGGTTGCTATCTATTTACGTAACTCAACTAATTATAGGAATCGATCTGATTTATTGCCAGATGGTATCGAAGCTATTTGTATTGATATCCTGAAACACAACAGTAAACCTTTCAGTGTAATTTCATGTTATCGACCTCCAAGTACTAATCCGGATATTTTTTACAATGACTTGCAGACGGCAATAAAAAAGATCGATTATAACTGTACTGAAATGTATATTCTTGGCGACCTAAACAGTAATCTCTTGCCTACAAATGACAACCGAGCTAAACGTCTCTTAGTATCCACATGCGAACTCTATCAACTAAAACAATTAATTGAAGTACCTACTAGAGTAACTTCCTGTACTCAGTCACTTATTGACGTTATACTTGTAAATACTCCAAACAGAATCATTGATAGTGGCGTACTACCGCTAAGTATTAGTGATCACTGCTTGGTGTATGCTATTAGGAAAATTTCTATTTCCTTAAAGACTACCCATTCAGTTAAAGAAGTTAGGAACTTCAAACATTTTATAGCTGAAGATTTTAAATCTGATTTAAGTGGGTTGCCCTGGTCAAACATTGGTGATTTTGAAAACCCTAATGGTATGTGGAACGAATGGAAGAGAATGTTTTTATCAGTTGTGAATAAACACGCGCCTATTAAAAGCAAAAGAGAGTCTGTAATAAGAAGTCCCCGTGGATAAACAGCAGGGCTAAACAATTAATGATTCAACGTGATCGTCTAAAATCCAAAGCAAAGAAAACCAACAATCCGGCTGATTGGCTTAATTATAAAAATGCTAAAAATCTCACGAACAATGAGATAAAAAAGATAAAAGCTGCTTTCTATAAAGACAACCTTCGAACTAACTCTGGAAACCCATCAGAGATATGGAGAACAATAAATGACTTGATGTCGCGTAACAACAAAACTGATCAAAAAATTCAATCTATTATAACTGAGTCTGGTACCATAACTAATCCAATGGAGGTATCTGAATCCTTTAATAAGCATTTCACTGAAGTTGGACCTAAATTGGCTTCCAAACTTGGTGAAACAACTAGACGTTATGATGAATTTATTACTCCTGCAAATAGCAATTTCGAAATAAGCTCTGTAACTTTATGCGAAGTTCTTCAGCACTTGACAAACCTACCGGCCAACAAAGCCACTGGTTTAGACAAAATTCCTTGTCGCCTTGTTAAGGAGGCTGCACCTATAATCGCGGAGTCGATATGCAGGATTTTCAATTGCTCAATTATTACAGGTATTTTTCCTTCAGATTGGAAAGCTGCTCATGTCACTCCAATTTAAAAAAATGAAGCTAAAGATGATCGTAATAATTATAGACCAATTTCGGTCATCTCGCCTATAGCTAAAGTTTTTGAAAGAATTATTTATACTCAATTATACGATTATCTTACTAAAAACAATCTTTTATCCAAATATCAGTCGGGTTTCAGACGCCTCCATTCTACTGCCACAGCGCTCCTAGATGCAACAACAGAATGGTTTATAAATATTGATCAGGGAAAACTAAACTCGGTAGTTTTTCTCGACTTGTCTAAAGCATTTGATACTGTTGACCATTCTATTTTATTGAACAAGCTCTCGTTGTATGGAATTTCAATTTCAGTGTGGTTTGGTTCGTACTTAACAAATCGTAAGCAGCAATGCTTTGTAAATGGCCATTTATCGTCTCCTAGGACCGTCACATGCGGAGTTCCTCAGGGGTCAATACTTGGTCCATTATTGTTTCTCATTTATATTAACGACCTTCCGTATTGTTTGCAATATTCAAATCCACGTATGTATGCAGACGATACCAATCTCACAACAACGGGTCAGTCGTTCGATGAAATTATTCGTGCCAAAAATTGTGACTTAAACAACATTAGCGAATGGCTTTTAGCCAATAAGCTAAGTCTAAATGTGGCAAAAACTGAATTTATGTTTATTGGATCTGATGACAAGCTGAACAAAATTAAAAACATGCCCTATCTTTTTATTAATAACCTACCTGTTAGAAGGGTTAAATCAAGTAAGTCTCGGGGTTTATATAGACGAGAGGCTTGCTTGGACCGTACATATAGATAAGGCTGCTAAGAACGTTTCCTCTGCAATTGGTGGTCTCAAACAAGCTAGACCTTTCATTGATAAAGAAACTGCAATTAC